>QNUK01000017.1:100000-562500 GCA_013621035.1 Clarias magur | reverse complement strand
GGCTTGTTCCTTTCTGACCAGACTGGGATGTCTGACCAGACATCGCCGTTTCTAACACATGAGTGTACTGATTGAGAGGCTAACGTCGTTTTGGTTAATGTAATTGGTTTTAAATACCATTTGTACTTAATGGTAGAGTTCTGATATCATTCTCACTACTCCATTGGTTATGAGGCTAAAATTATATTGACTTTATAAAGTATAGAGTATTAAGCATTGCTACTCAAAACAGGTTTTTTATTTTATTTTATTTAAATAACACTAATGCCATGACACGTACGCCAAAACTGAAACCTTGAAGTCAGAAAGTTATGGAGAAAATAAGAATTTCTTATTTGTATATTGTGTATTAATTTACATTCACATGTACAACCTGATGCACACACACTATACACTTCATCTGCACTACTACTGTACCTGATTTGTTTTAAAGCATTTCATAAATTTTTTTTTTTTTTTAGAGGCTGCTTCATCTGAGAGCAAAATGTAAACATGGCTTGCATTTTGCCTCTGTGATTTGAAGTTTCTTTTTCAGCTTTTGGGAGAGGGTGCTTTTATTATATAGGAACTAATTTAAGTGTTTTAAAATAAAAGAATAACGAGCGATTAGGGAGACCCTGCAAATTTTACAGTTGTATGACCAAACCTGGATTCCTCCTGCATTTGGTAGGACAGACACTACAAAAACGAAATAGGAAAACAGTGACACTAGTGATTCAAGTCATTTTTATTTTTTATGTATTTTGGTAGCCTGGAAAGCTATAGTATGGTCTCTTTGATTAATGAGACTGATTTAGTGTGCACTTTGCAGCTGTAAGAATTTGAGATATATTTATTTATTACATATGAATATAAAATTACTTACTTAAACCAACTTGTTTTCATTAAAGAAATGAATATATCAGAGTGAAAACATGGCATTAGTGGTGTTTTTTTGTTGTTGTTATTGACTAAATTATAAAACTAAATTTTAGCTACACTGTCAGTGTTGTTTTTTTTTTCATATTTCACATGCATTAATGCCATAAAGGTTGATTTTGATTGACAGGATCTGTCTGTAACTCATTAATTTTGTCCCTGGTTTATTTGGAGTTTTACTATGTAAAATAAAGTGTATTCTGCCAATGAAAAGAATGTTGCATTCCCTCTTCTCATTTAAGTACAGTTTGTGTCTCTCTCTAATCGAAACGTCTTAAAATGTTTTTTCAGCTTAACAACACAATCATCTAAATTGTGATTTTTGGGTTCTTCTTTGACCACCTATCGGTGATTGTTTTTTTTTTTTTTTTTCTCTAGCATAATCATTTTCACAATTAAGGAAATATTCTCTGGAAGGTCATTATATATAATTGATCTCAAAGCACATTAAAGATTGATGCACGTGATAAATAAGAAGAATAATCATAAAGGTTACAAGTGATACCGTTATTGTCTTGGCCTTGCACATTTAGCTATAATCTTTTTTTTTTTTTTGTACTTTTAGTATGCTAGTTATGCCCAATCTCTGTTCGATGGCATCAAGATCACGTTAACTGAGACCTCATTATAATTTTTTCTGACTTTGCATACTCATTAATATTCATTAGCGTCCGCCAAAGATATACACAGGATCAGCCTTGTCTGTGCTCATATATTTCAATGTTTATACACTACATTGTATTTGTTATAGTGACTTTATTTTATTTTTTCTCTTCTTTTTAAAATACTTTCTTAATTCATCTTAATATAAATTTCGAGAACCGTATATGGTCTGTGTCAGACTTTAAAGCTATTCTGGTGGTTAGTGGTGGCCTTACTAAGAGATTTTTGTTGTTCTTTCTTTTCCTTTAGATAATCACGTGTCTATATGTGGGTGTAGGTATAAAGTACATGGACTGAATAAAGTCCCAATAATTGAGCTTGGCAAATATTTTTTTCTAACTGATCTAACAGTGCTCTAAGTCACCTGAGATAGGCTCCATGCCCCATGCAACTCTGAGTACAGGATAAAGCTGTATAGATGATGAGTCTATACTGCTATTTAACATTTTGTGTGATTTTTTTTTTTTTCAGAATCTACAAATTGTTAATTATTATATACACCAAGTCAAACCTGCCAAACTTACAAAAAAATTATAAAACCAAAAACCTTGGTATGTCACATGGAATAAAGTTTCAACTTAAAGGCAGATTACAACTTATAAATATGTTTAATGTAATACATTTAATTGTTTGGTTGGAGGAAAAAAATCGACTTTGAGGACAGGGAATTTAAGGAACACCAATTAGCATGTCTTCGGACTGTGGGAGGAAACTGGAGTACCTGGAGAAAACCCACAACAAACATGCAAACAGATAATAATTAATATATTATTAAATAAAGTGATTATTTCTGAAATTGGTAATCAATGTTGATCTGTTCATTAATCTGATTCTGTTAGTCTTGACTGGTGTCGTTATGTTATGTTCGCTCCGCGTCTCCCCAGTGTGGCAAAGCGTTTAAACAGACATGCTAGGACGGAGAAGAAGCGGCCCGGTGGAGCAGAAAGGAAAAGGGCACACAGGGTATATACATGCAGCTCTGGAAAAAATAAGAGACCACTGCAATTTACTCCAGAAAACTTCTGGGATGTCATCAAGAGGAATATACTGTAGTATAAAGAAGTGGTATAAAGTTACCCAACAGAAATGTGAAAGACTGGTGGAGAGCCATAATGCATGAAAGCTATAATTGCAAATCAGGGTTATTCCACCAAATACTGATTTCTTAATGTTATTTAGCCAAAGCATTAACACAATATGTTTACAATTTTTGGTTTTATTTGAGTGCAAATACTGCATGATCTTGCGTTATTTTGCTGTGTTGTGATGTTATTTAGAGTGTATATATAAAGGAAATTACAATAGTATTTTTAATTTAGGAGAAATATTGTCAGCAGCTTAAAGCAAATGAAACAAAACTGTTCATCTCACCAACAAGAAAACCATAAGAAACTGATTATTTTAATATAATATTTTTGATATTAGAGCTGTATAGAGCGGGGAAAATAAGGCTGTCTGTGGATTTTACATTTATTAGTGTACAAGGCGACGGTGCTAATTACCACTGAACCACCACAGTAACCGCAGCTACAGTTTTCTCTGACTTCTGCTCCTTCGACCTAAGTTCACTTCTCCATGACGGAGAAACGTAACGTGAAGCGCGTGCGTATGCGTTATGACGTCATGCCCCCAGAGCAGACGTGGCAAAAAAGACGGTTTAAAGTCGCAGCTGTTAGCTGGAGCTCATCTGCGACCATTATTGCGTATCGCACCAGGGGGGATTTTAGATTAATTACCCGAGGGCTTTCCTGCATTTCAGACGCTCAATAAGTGCCATGGCTTCCACTGCGACTAGTAATAATAACGGTTCTGTGGGTAAATGGGAGGTGGTGAAAAGGGGCAAGAAAAACAACAGCGCTGTTAAGAGTCAACCCGACAAGAAGTCCAGGAAAGCTCTGAGCGAGACCAACTCTCCAAAAGTTAACCTTAACCGTAAGTCTAACAAATAATAAATGTCTTCTTTCTCATTTTATACCCTGAATCCCATCTGCACGTAATTAGCTTAGCTGAAAAAAAGCTAGCTTCTAGTTTATTAGCCTTAGCTAGCCGTCAGCTCTAATATACCGGTAAATCGTACGAATCATATAATAGAGCCAAATATACAATACAGGCTTCTTATACCTCACGTTTAGTTAGCTAACTCACTTAACTTCCCTTCGCTAGCTAGCCTACCCTAGCTAACAGCCTGCTAGCTAGTTAGTTACACGTTGCCTAAAATGGCTTATAAGACCTTTACGATTAAAGGTGGCTAATAATTTGTTTTATTCCTTATTCACATTAATATATTTTTATGTAGATATGTAGAACACGATACTACAGTAAAACAACATACTTAAGTCGTGGCCTTAGCACAAATCTAATCAACCAGATTGGAAAATTGATTTCCGGGCCGGAATGCTCGTTTGTGATTGGACGCGGCGCCTGTCAATCATTTTAACGGTCTGCTATACGTTTGAGGGGGCGGGGCTTTATGATCATTATTTAAATTGGTTCAAAATAACCTTACCAGGAGTGTATGGGCTTAATGTTCATCATGTATTATGTGATTTGGGGAATTAGTGGTTAGCACTGTCGTCTTGTGCCAACGGGGTCTGGATTTGATTCTCACCTCGTGGTCCATGTGCATGGAGTTTACATGTTCCCCCACGCTTGGTGTTTATTTATTATATGAGTACGCCGGTTTCCTCGCACAGTCCAAAGACACACTAATTGGCGATTCTAAAAACTCATAGTGCACGTATGTGTGTGCCCTGAGATGGATTGGGACCCCGCCTTATGCCCAAGTTTCCTGGGATAGTCTCCAAGCCCCCCTGTGTACAATTTAAAGCTGCATAGACGACGAATGAGTGATTTGGACATTGAGCAAGCATCATATTATATATGGATCCGGGTTCAAGCCCCACAGTTGGTGGTTTTCTCACACCTTACAAGCCAGCCATTGAATACAGTGCCATCCCAAACCTGGTTAGAAAAATAGGATTGTTGTGTCTGGAAGGGCATCCCACATAATACTTATCCCAAGTTGTTTGCAGATCAGATTAGTCCATGGTGGTGTCCCCTTGATGGGAGCAATTGAAAGAAAGAAAGAGAAAGAAAGAATCGATCTTTAGAATAAAGATCGAATTTATAAGTACAGTCCATGCATAAACCTGTGACATTTATCCTGACATGTATTGTAAGTTATAGATGTACTGTATTTATAGATTAGATGCCCGGCAGCACTGACACTTTATATAGATGAGATCCACATTTTGCATGTGCACTGCGAAGCATATCCAATTACTTTCACTACTTCATATTTGATGATTAAAGTTTCTGAGGTCTGTTATTAACCTGATGGTACCACTGACTTATGCACAGACAGGCATTTCCTGAATGGACTGTGTTTTAAGTGTTAAAATCTGTAATGTGTAACTAACTATGTCATACTTCTAGTATGAGTGTTAACCAGACCCCAATGTACATTAAATGCAAAGAGGTGGAGAAAAAACAAATAGAGTTTACTTTAGACAATAGAAATCAAAGAGCGAAGCGGCCAAAGTGACTTTTGAAACAGTCAGCTTGCACAGAAGCAGATTTCATCATCAGGATCAATACACAAGGTCTCGGCACACTTCGGTTTAACCTGTGTTTAAGTCAGCACTTTTGTGCATGCCTGGTTAGAAAATAGGAATGAAGTTACAATAAAGTTTTAATACTAAACACAGGTCTTGAAGGTGACAGGCTGGGTCACCTTCAAGACTATCTGTGAGTCGGTTGCTGAGAGTGTGTTGATTGAGGGAGGAGTGATTTTATTTAAAATGATCAACCTCGAAGTCCGGTGAGGTCGGCTTCAAGCCCCCACTGTTTTACCGCACGTATTGTTGGAATTATTATTTTTTAATTGTATTACTTTTTTTTCCCCCCCAGTGGTGGGGCTTGGGACTTCAATGTAACAGTAGGATAATATTTTGCTGCATCATATTAATTTAATTCTGGAATCTCAATGTTTTAAAAGGTTAATCAAGATGTGTTCTCTCTGTATGTAGTCTTTCAGTAATGACTAATTTGTGGCATACTGTGACATACTTTTTGGTTTTATATTCATAATGTTTTTTCCAGACTTGACTTGAGAGACAAGTCAAGTACATGGTGTACAATTTGTCAGGGGGGAATATTTGCCAGATTTCAGTTTCAAAATGTCTGCACTCCATATTGCACCATATTTCTATCCTGGTCTGTCTGTCCATTGCAAAAGTTTTGTGTTTCGAGTGCATCTGTGATGCTATAGGCTGTCCTGAGCGAAATGTCGTGTTATTGCAAGTAAAGTGACAAATTTGTATCTTGGATGTAACGGTTTTGCCTCCTTCTTACTCGCATTGAACAAACTTGTATACTCTCTTGCTTTGTTTGCAGCATCTGTAAAAATGTCCGAGACGATATTCGAGAATTTTGATAAGATGGCCAAAAAGCAGAGCAAGGAACAGGTTCCTCCTCCGGCTGAGACTCAACAGAAGAAGCAAAACGCAGCAAAGCTATCCAAGAAATCCCAGCCCAACACCAGCTCCAAACCGACCCACTACAAAACACTGGAGGAAGCTGTTAAAGCTGTGAGTAGATGTTACCAGCATGAGTACCAGCACTTTTTATACATCTAATGGTTTCCTAGTTTATACAAGTCTACATCATACTTTGTAATCTCCTCATTCTTTCCTGATGTCTGTGTGTATGGCTGGATTCTCTCTGTTTCTTTTCTAGCTGGATGTTGGGGAGTTGAAGAAACAGCTGGAGAAAAGCCAAACCATGTTTCCTGAGAACCCGTCTGTCTGGGTGAAAGATCTGGCTGGGTACCTCAACAGCAAACTGCTTGCACCTGACTCCGATGCCACGCTCAGCACCTATGCTCACGGTATGTTTCTGAAAACTAATTCAAGGTATAATTTGTATAGCGGTTACAGATGTCTGTGTGTGGTAACTTCAGGATTGTGATAGTGTGATGTTGGATCAGTATAGTTATTTTTTTTACTTCTATTTTTGAGAAAATCACCAAAGCAAGAAGTTCCATATTTTAAGACTCTCATGATTTTGTGACTCCATTGTGATCTCTGTGCAGATTACCCATACTGCCTAGCTGGAAAGGAGCTGCGCAGTGTAATTAAGAATGTGATGGGGAAAAGCGGCGACACCCATCAAGAGTTTTTCGATCACTGCGTGTTCTCCATGCTCCGGGAGCTGGATAGACCAACAAGTAAATACAAATTCACTACTATTTTTGTTAATAAAATATACATTTTGACCTCAACCATGTGTTAGACTTAATTTTCAGGTAGTATTCTTTCAGCATGCAATCTTTCGGCATTCTGGTTACTCCAGAGATTTTATATAATTTTTTTTTTTTTTAACTCCTGGTAGTGAGTTAAGTAACTTTTTTGTATTTTTAATAGGTGAACCACTGCATGGCTTCAGGATGTGCATCCAGGCCATCATGATGAGCAAACCCAAAATCGCCACTCTAAACCTGACTGAAGTAAGTGAGATTTGCGTTTGTTTGCTGGCCGGTAGGTTAGGTAAACTTTTTGGTTAAAGTTTTGTCTTCAGAAGTGCTGTAGTCTGTACTATTTACTTAAAACGGAAATTTCAGAGGAACTCCAATTGCACAGGTTCTTTCTTTGTTGGCAAATGACCCAAATCAAATGGTCAGCCCAAAAAAATGTTTACACACTAAAATGAAAAATAAATACCTCCCTTTTGACGGTCACAAAATGATAACTGCTGACATCTTTTAAAGGAAGCGTGTTACTGTTACTACACATAATTACTGTTGGACGTTCGAATTTCCACAGATGCGAAAAGTTCCTACCAGCGTCATGATTGATGTCTCAAAATATCAAACTTTGACTTTATGTTCAAAAGTATTTATTAGTCTACAAAAGCATCCAGAAGGTTGGTGACCAAACCAGAGCGGAAGTTAACTAAAAAAAAAGTTAGTATTTATGCTAATTATCTAGAATAGGACATAAATATGTGATTTGGGACACAATGAAATAACCAAATGGACTTTTGTAAAAATAATTTAGTCGAAGCAGTCAGCTTTTCTTAACTCTTTGATGTTGTGTGTCCATCCTAGCACCTGGAGCTGCTGCGCTCTAACCAGAACCGAACAGCCAAGTGTCTGAGCATTATGTGGGCTCTCGGACAAGCCGGCTTCTACGACCTGAGTCAAGGCATACGAGGTGAGGATTCTTAAATCAAATTAGACTGAATGGATTAGACTGAGATTCAAGAGTTAATCAAAGGTTTTTTTTTTTTTTTTCTGTAGTTTGGCTGGGCGTCATGCTTCCTGTTCTAGGAGTGAAGACTCTGTCTGCCTATGCCATTGCGTACCTAGAGAGACTGCTCACGTGAGTTACTGCTAATTTAGATCTTGCACATTTAAGAGGCTTCTAAGGCCTTGAGGCTCACTTTAATGCACACTATAAGTTGTTCCATGTCTCTCGTAGACTACATGCCAACCTGATTAAAGGGTTTGGGGTAATGGGCCCGAAAGAATTCTTTCCCCTGCTGGATTTTGCTTACATGCCCAAAAACGCCCTGCCAACAAGGTAATTATTGCAAAGTAACAACACCGGAGAGAGTCTTTACACATCAACATGCAGCCATTATCTAGTGATTTATTATCAATCTAGTGACTCACAGAGCTGTAGATTTGATTTGTTATTTGCTGTCTTGGCTTCAGCCTGCAGGAGCAGTTGAGGAGGCTCTACCCACGGCTGAAGGTTCTAGCGTTCGGAGGGAAACCGGAATCTACGCTACACACGTATTTCCCTTCGTTTCTCTCCAGAGCCACTCCCAATTGTCCCGATAACATGAAGAAGGAGGTGAGCGGTCTTCACACAGAGAAAATGTTGGCTGACTTCTTTTATAAACATATCTTGTACACCAACTTTAAGAGCACCTGAATAAAGAAAGGCCTATCACCCACCCTTTATTATTATTTTTTTAAAGCATTTGTTTACTATCTGGGTGTGAGGCTCAGGAGAGCTGATGTTGCCCACAGCTGCCTGGCTTCTAAAGTCAGGTTCTCCAAAAATGTGATTTCTCTGCTTTTGTTAACAGTTAAGTAGGGATTTTTCAAAATGCTTCATATAAACATAATATGGTGTAGTTTCAGCTCCAAAGTCGGTTAAAATGCCCGTCATTCATGACGTCTTTCTTGTTCATCGTGATGAGCAAAGTTGAGGATGTGGAACTCTCTCAGAGGAATATGATCCAAATCTAACAGGCTATAGGGTGCCAAAACAGCAATAAGCCTTTTACGAGATTAAAATGTGGTTAAAAAAAAAAAATAGAAACTAACAAAGCATCTCTTTTATTTTCATCAACATTTAATTTTCATCACAATCCACTGCGATATGGTGTTCATTCATTATGGCACGAGCAGCAGTGTTTCCCTGGTCACAGCACACAGCGTATAAGGAGTAGTTTTGCACATAGAGTGACAGGATGTTACAAGCTCAATGATCATCGCAGCAGTTCTACTCGGGCCAAAGAGAAGAGACAATATTTGGGCCTATTTTCTTCATATTGAACCAGAGGAAAAAAAGCAGATGTGTCGTAATATCGGAGGGTAAACAGTGTGGGAACACAATCGCTGGAAAAAATAACACAAACCTGAAGAAGGCATATCATAATCACCCAGTTTTCCAGCCTCTTTGTGGTAATTATGGTAGCACGTGATAACATTATGTTGTGAAGTATTTAATTTTATAGTTAAACCGTTACTAAAAACAGATTAGTAAATGATTGTGACCCATAGGAGCTTCAGTGTCCCTACAACAGTCCAAGTGTGTAAATTCATATAAAAAAATAATTTGTCCATATTGTATATAAAAAAAAAAATATGGACATACAGCAGCTGTTGTGGTGATTTAAAAATAAATATAATTAGCTGAAAACATCGGATTGAAAGATATACACTTTTAAATGTCAAGTTTTTTTTTTTTTTACTTTTGAAAACTGGTGTTGGCTAGTCAAGAATCTTATTGCTAAAATGTTATGTTTTCATTGATTAAACTAGACTAATGTACTTAAGGGTTTCTCTGACTAAAACTAGACTTAAATGTCCAGACTTGTAGTTGACTAAAATTTGACTAAACAAAAATAGGATAAGATTGACTTAATATGATTTTAAAAACTAATGGGGACTAAAATTGAAAATAGTTGAGATAATTAACGAGTTGAAATCTGAATGAACATAAATCAAATAGGGGAGAGACTAATCCATAAATATTGTCTCCAGTGCTGTAACTTCAATATCAATCACTTAACTGCGGTTTAATGTCTATTTGCTCCGATTTCAACAAGATCAGCTCACTTTCATTCAACACTATAAAACCTCACCAGAGTACCGTAGCGTCTCAACACAGTGTCGCAGCAACCCCACAGCCAACTAGTGGTTTGGTGGTGTGATTGTAGTGTAACACAAACACACCAGCACACACAAGCATGCTGATTTTATTTATTTTATCTGTAGTTGCTGAGCTGCCTGACCGAGTGTCTTTGTGTAGACGCTCAGAGTTTGGGTGTATGGAGGCAACTTTATACCAAACACCTCACCCAGTCCAGGTAAACCTTAAGCTTACTACTAATTAAGTGTTACTATGTACAGTTCAATGCGAGTAATTTTTTTTTTTTTTTATAATTATTATACACTTTTTAGTTATGAAAGTGCCTTTTTATAAACTTAGTACCCATGTTCTCTCACAGCCTGTTACTGAATCACCTGCACAGTATATGGAGCACACTCTCGCCAAAGGTACAGTAGTGAATAAATAGTCCTTTTGTGTTTTGGCTTATATGTGCAACTGTTTAAATCTAATAAATTATATGAAAAATTTTCTTGTAGTTGCGAAGCAGCCTTCAGGAAACGATTCAGTCTTTCAAAGTGACCAATGATGAGATCAGAGCAACAGCTAACTTGAAGGACGTACAGGAATGCAATGCTGTTTGCAGTGTAAGATGCACACGTACGCGCACACATGTTTTTGATATGTGAGATGTATTATTCTGGCCAGTAGTATTGTACCACAGCTCTGTTGAACACTGTCTCCTGATTGGTCAAAAGGAGCTGATTTTATAAATTTATCACACAGCAGTTGTCACAACAACGACTTTTTTTAGGGTGGACATGGGACTTAAAAAGTATAATTGTTTATATGGTGAAGCTCTCTGTAAGCGGAATGCGACTAAAAAATTGTGACTAAAAAATTATTATTTTTCACCATAAAACCCATTAATTAATGTAATTTACACTATCGCTCGCTCATATTCCATCTCTGCTCCTTTCCACAGACTCTACAGATGAAAATACGCTCTCAGGGGTTCCCATGGTCCCGGGTGCTGATGGTGCTGTTGGTGTTCATCGCCGGGTTTATCGCTCACGACATAAGATCTAACGGCGCTTTTGCTGACTCCACCACAGCGCTGTACCTGCGGCGGAGCGGAGTCACCGCAGTATCCCAGCAGGCCTGGAGAAAAGTGTCCCACTACAGCCAGCACGGTGTCAAGTAAAAATCTATTTAAGAAATACTCGCACGACTACGAACACATTACTACACTAAACTAATCACATTCTGAAATGGTGGCTTTGTGACCGAAACAGCACTTATGTATCCTGGTTTGTGTGTGTAGGTGGTTAGCTGAGACCATGCCCTATTATTACTCTCTGGCTGTGGAGGCAGTGGGTCCGTCTTTGGAGGCCGTTTTAGAGAAGCTGAAGGTGGCTGCGGTGTTTATTGCACAGAAAAGTTCTGATCTGTTCCTGTGGCTGCAGGAGAGCACACCACGACTCATCGAACGGGTGAGACGCTGATCGTATTTATTTATTTATTTATTTATTTATTTATTTTCAGTTTTGCAGTTATGATATTTAATACTTTTTATTTAGGAGGATTTATTAAATTGTCACAGAAGGCTGAGTAAATGGCGTATTTCATTAACCTTTTAAAGACTCCCACTCATGTGTAAGTCGAATGAATGTTTTCCTTTCCTCCGCGAAGTTTGGTGCCCAGAGTGGTACAAGAGAAATAACAATAAGATGCCAGGGTGAGAAGGACAGACGTTGTAAGGCATAAATTAGTGTTCATTTACATGACCTCTGCAGACCATGTAAACAGGATGGACCCCAAAACCAAGAGACGAAGAAAACCAGTCTTGCCTAGAAGAACACGCAGGGGTCCCGCTAGCAATTTTGGGCCCTATGACAAAATAAGTGCTTGGGCCCCCCTACCACACCCACTAGTAGTGTTATTACTAATATAGCAGATCTCTGGGGGCCCCTAAAGGGCGTGGGCCCTTAGAATCGTCCTAACTTTCCATCCCTTAGCGGCGCCCCTGCGGACACGTACACCTAACTCCATGTTTGTTCCTGATTTTTATTTCTTTCTACACTGTAAAACAATGCTGAGGGGGTCCAAAATATACAATAAACTCGGTTGTCAATATCAACGGCAATGAAATAAAATGATATTGAGATGTATCTGCTACTCATGATCTGTAAAGCCTTCATAATGGCTCTAATCTGAGGTTCTGTTTGTTATTTGGAGATTTCTGGTAAGTAAATAAATAAACTTGTGGTTTTTGGTGTTCTAAACAAAGTTTTGGTCTTGCTTGGATGCTCTTCATGAGAGCCAGCTTCATCGTGGTACTTGACAAAACAAAAAATGCAAGAATTATTCCAGAACAGATGACCTCTGTGTGTCTTAAAAATTCCTGACTGTTGTTGTTGCGCAATTACCTGATGCCATACGTCTTATTTCTGAGTTTTAAAATTTCCAGTACTGTTCTGGAATGAAGAAAATGAATCACTAAAGAAAAAATACGTAATTTGACAGTGTGTCCAAACTTTTGACTGGTGCTGTATATATTTAAGATAAATCTTTATTAATCCTAAAGGAAATTGTTTTTCCAGTGGCTGAATATTTAAAAAAAATACAAAAGACCATAGGATAAAAAAAAATATATATATATAATATATATTATATATATATATATATATATATATTATATATATATATATATATATATATATATATATATATATATATAATATATATATATATTTTTTTTTTTATCCATTATAATGTGTATATATGTATATATGTGTGTATGGTGTGTGAGTATATATATATATATATATATATATGTGTATGTATGTGTATATATGTTGTATAATGTGTGTGTAATATGTATATGTATGTATATGTGTGTGTATATGTATATGTATATAGTATTGTATATATAATGTGTATATATGTGTATATATATATAATGTATATATATTACAGCACATTGTATTTTATTTATATAAAATACAATGTGCTGTAATGTAAAAAAAAATAATAAAAACATTTATTTACTATTTTCAATTTAATTGAATGAAGTTGTGCTCATCCATCACAAATGAGCAGAATGTGAGATGTAAAAGGACCGGACAGGAGTAGGACTAGAAACTGGAGTGGAAATAATACATCAGAACCATGTAAACTAATATTAGTATGTGAGGATGGTATGCTTGTTTTTGCAATCTGCAAAAATGTATTTCTGGCCTACATTATAAAGTTGTACAGGCCTTTTTTAAATGAGGTGAAATAAGCTGCATGGACCCCCCCCCCAGTGGCTTTGTGCCATGGTAAAGGGTTTAGATGGGCTCAGTAAAGACGTGAGGGGAAATCTCACTTTTTTTTTTTTCTTTTTTTTTCCCCCTCCCCAATAGTAATAACCTTCCACCCCAAAAAACTACATAGTTCACAATGAATGGAAGGTAGAGACTAGAGCTTCAGTGAGTTGCTGTAGAACTAGCAGGAATAGAAGTCAAAACATCAGGCTCGATAAGAAAAGTCAGATAGGTTAGCGATGAGCTTTAGCCTGTGACACGTGCAAGGAAAACCGTGGGGTGCTCACGTGACCAGTCATCCGATAAACAAGACAGCCGGACTCAACAACTTCTGACATGAACGGAATTTTCCTCTTATTGAATATTGAGTCTAAAGAGTTTTTTTTTTTTTCGTATGCTTGCCTGCTTTTCAGATCAGCGCCAACACCCCAGATGGTGTTTTCCAGTTTTTAGAGTTTATAAAGGAGCTGCTGCTGTTTGTGCATCAGAACTACATCCTCCCCGCCCTGCACTACATCATCGCAGCTCTGCAGCATCTTTGGCAGTCGCTGCAGGACTCCTGCAAGTAAGTACCTACCATAGATGTCTTCATTTGTAATGGATTTCTTGTTTTTTTGGTCACCTGACTTCATTTTAAGAACAAAAAAATTATACGAAACCCCTCCAAGCAGAACCATTTCATAGCCATCATGAACTATATAAAAAAAAATTAGAGTGCTGTGTGTATCTGTGAATTAGGGGTGTAACTATGCTCTCTGGTCTTGACGCGATTCAACATACGATACTGGTCATATCTAACAGCAGCACTGGACTTGTGTGTCAAACTGCAGCTTAATAACATTGGGAGACATTGGACATTACATCAAAACTCTGGTTACTTTTACTTTAAATACACATGATTTGGGTCTGTTGTTTTACTGATGGTTGCGTGTTAAAATATTAGTGCAGAATTTTCTTCAATTTAAAGCTCAATTTACACTGAAATTTGGATCATGGAAAGAAACATCAAGAATGACAGAATGAGTTATATTTCCGATGGAACATTAACACAAACATTTTGGAGACAGGATTTAAAAAAGGGGAGTATAATGTATGCAAGTGTTTTAACATATCCCATAAATCAAGTTTATGTATGAAATAAGCGTAAATATGGTCATTAGTTGAAAAAAGTGGCGACATCTCCAATCATTTTGAATATTATGAATTCTGTTCTAACTTTTAATTTTACACTTGCCAAGAAAACAAGATTCAGTATGTTTTGTTTAATGCATGTTGAACTATTTATATATTAACATGTCTCTTTTTTTCTTCTTCTTCTTTCCCACCTCTAGTGGTGAAGTATCGCTCCTCTGCATGCAGAACCACGTGGTGGCGTTCACCAACAGCACATGGATTTACTTACAAGATAAAACGACAGCCTTCGGAAGCTGGGCCCAGGAGCTGCTGTCCAAGGCATGATCCACATTCAGAATACAGCACAGAGACTGTCTTTATTCGTCTACCCTCTCGTACAGTACAGTAAAGACTGTAGGACTCATTACATTCTGATATTTCTCTAATTCTGAGGGTTCAACAGCAGGCCGAAAACTTACCTCTTCTGTTTTCTCGTTTTACCCTACTCCACTACTCTTTGGGACTCCACCCCCATGCCTCAAATAAGGGACTTTTTATATGATCGATATCCCTCCCCCCCCAAAAAAAAAAAATTGTATGTTACTTTTCATTTCTTGTGTTTTACTTAAGTAATCGAAGATTTCGAATCGAATATTTATTTTACTTGTGTATTAGCAAAAAGGCTACAAAAGTGATAATTGGATATGAAATGAGGGGCATCTAAGTTTTTGCTGAAGAAATATCTGAAGAGATCCTGTTCAATAAAGCTTAAAAGTTGATGTGCTCAGTAAATATTAATTTAAACACATGGGTTTAAGCATACAGCTGCAAAATTACTGTGAATTTAGATTTTTATACTTTTTTTTGTTGTTGTTTTTAAAATATTGACCTGCCACTTTTGTGTGTAAGCAAGCTGTTCTGGTGTCTGTCGGAGATACCATTTCATCTTTTCATTCCAGCACGATATTGCATTTCAAATACAGCAACACATTGAGGTTTTAGCTAGGAAGCATTCAATGGCTATTTGACCAAACTTTCCTCATGGATGGTAGAATGATGGTGCAGACCTCATTCCATTCACAGCAATAATCAGGCAGAATACTTTTTCATATAAGTAATGTCTATAAAATTTTTTTTTTAGTTTTTCAATTTCTTTTCTTTTTCCTTTCATGTGTAAACCATTGGTTAAACTTTCAGAGCATGCCATGATTTAATATAGATGCTCATTCATGAGCACTGCTTGATTTATGGATCATTGTTAGACTGCTGAGTTGAGATTTTATTTGGTGGTCATGATTTATTAAATTAAATTTTTTTTTATTATTTTAACAATTTACTGTGCGACTGACATTTATGACCTCACCCACTCTTTTCCTCAGTAATACAAAGATTTTGTGGTGACTACTGCTGCTCTTATCAGCGAGTGTTCTACTCGATTATCTTTCTAATGTGATACTTTGGGAAGCCCTGTTGAAGAGAGACGCCAATATGTAAGTTCTCTACCCCTGCATCAACAAGACGACTTGGAACTCTTTCTAGAATCAAATTCTTACTTTTGATGTGAAGTTTCCCGCCCTGTGTTTTGCCTCCAGAGCTTTTATCAAGTGTCAAGATTTCTGAAGATGTTTATCACTATCAGATTCATGATTGGACCAAAGCCCCACCAGCTTACATTACAGGACTAGAGGAGGTACAGAATGGAAGATGAAAGGAAATAATATACAGTAAATGTGATGAACTAATTTTTTTGCTTTGTACAAATGATTTATAAATAAATTAAATTAATAAAAATCTGTGGAGCCCTGATCATGGTACCTGTCAGTACTTTAACTGCACTTTCTGTTGTGTTCAGCTTGGAATGTTTCATATTGTTAAAGGTTTGTTCTTACTGTATGTGTGTGTATGTATATGTGTGTGTAACTATATATATATACACACATGCATATATGAGACGAGTATAAAAAGGGGTTAAGGGGTTTCCCTTTCAGTGGAAGTCTTTTTTTTCTAAATTCTCCTTGTTGTCATCTAGGCCGGAAGGTGTTGCTTAGCTCTCAGTAGTGCATGGAAATGGTTCAGGACTATGAGTCTCAAAAAAAAAAAAGAGAGAAAGGGCATGAAATTATATCAGCATACCCCTGGGCTATCTATCTACTTTGGAGCCTGGAGAAATGCAGGGAATTTGTATTTTAAAAAATTGCTGAAATTCCTAAACATTTAATGTACAGTACTTGTAATGATCTTAGGTGCACCTTAATTATATGACAATTATTGATGACATTATTGATCAGACATAACATTATGACCTCCTGCCTAATATTAGGTAGATCCCCCACTTTGCCACCAAAACAGTAATGAGCTGTGTTCTGTCACCTTTATATTGACACCAGCATTAACCTTTTCCTCAGTCTGACCTACAGGGTGGGCCATTTATATGAATACACCTTAATAAAATGGGGATGGTTGGTGATATCAACGTCCTGTTTGTGGCACATTAGTATATGTGAGGGGGCAAACTTTTCAAGATGGGTGGTGACCATGGTGGCCATTTGGAAGTTGGCCATCTTGGATCCAACTTTTGTTTTTTCAATAGGAAGGGGGTCATGTGACACATCAAACTTATTGGGAATTTCACAAGAAAAACAATGGTGTGCTTGGTTTTAACGTAACTTTATTCTTTCATGAGTTATTTACAAGTTTCTCATTGTTCACAGCCATTGACATGTTGAAGAGGTTAATACGTGATGAGCGGATCGAAATTGTGTTGACATCTGGTGAACACAGTATCCGGGTCATCGCAGCAGATTTCAATGCAAGACACCCTACGAGACCACCCATCTCCCATGCTACAGTTAGCAAACTGCTTGCTAAGTTTCGTGAAACTGGTTCCGTGTTGGATTTGCCAAAATGTGGACGCATGAAAACTGTCACTAATGAACAAACATCAGTGGCTGTCCTAGCTTCATTCAGCAAGAGCCCACAGCGTAGCACTTCAAGGGATAGTCGAACATCCCTTCGGCGGATATTAGCTTCTCACAAATGGCACCCTTACGAACTCCAGCTACTGCAGCGTTTCAATGAGGATGACCCAGATCGGTGCACACAATTTGCAGAATGGGCAAAACAAAAATTGGAACAGGACCCTCAGTTCACGCAGAAGATTTTGTTCAGTGATGAGGCAAACTTTTATGTGAATGGTGAAGTTAACAAACAAAACCACCGCTATTGGTCTGACACTAACCCACATTGGATAGATCCCTCCAAGACTGTTGGAACAAAAAAAGTGATGGTATGGTGTGGTATATGGGGCACAAAGATAGTGGGGCCATTCTTCATCAATGGAAACCTCAAGGCCACTGGATATTTGAAATTGCTACATGATGATGTGTTTCCCTCTTTATGCACTGAAGCTGGCACGTTCCCTGAGTTTTTCCAGCAAGATGGTGCACCACCACATTATGGGTGTCAGGTCCGAGCATTCCTAGATGAAGAGTTTCCTGAAAAGTGGATTGGTCGTCGTGGGCCAGTTGAATGGCCCCCAAGGTCTCCCGATCTGACCCCCTTAGACTTTTATCTTTGGGGTCATCTGAAGGCAATTGTCTATGGTGTGAAGATACGAGATGTGCAGCACCTGAAACTACGGATACTAGAAGCCTGTGCTGGCATTTCTCCTGCGGTGTTGCTATCAGTGTGTGAAGAGTGGGAGAAGAGGGTTGCATTGACAGTCCATCACAATGGGCAGCACATTGAACACATTTTATAAGTGGTCAGAAACTTGTAAATAACTCATGAAAGAAGAAGTTTCGTTAAAATCAAGCACACCATTGTTTTTCTTGTGAAATTCCCAATAAGTTTGATGTGAAAAAAACCATTCCCTTTTTATTAAGGTGTATCCATATAAGACTTTTCTGAGGGAGGGGGGGGGGTCATAATGCCAGCTACATGGTAATTAGCTTTTAGTATTTAAATTTCAAAATTAACAATTCAACAGTGATTACATTTCTGATATTCTGATACAAGGCTGATATAATTCAAGTAATTATGATGCTAATTTGCTTCCATATAATTCCAGGAAAAACATTCAGTTTAGCTTTTCTCATGATTATCTAGGCGTGTGTTCTAAGTAAGCAAGTAGCTTATTTTACATCCGACACTTAACTGTTTTACAAAGTCACTTTTACTCAACATTCTGATTTCACTTATGGTGCATGTATGTATGGTGCAAAATAACAAAAACAACCCGAGATTTTTATTTAATACCGTAGCTAAATTAACTAAAAACAAGACCACTGCAGAAATCTCCACAACATCATCATGCAGTAGTGAGGATTTCATGAACTTTTTCAATAATAAAATCATAAATATTAGGCAAAAAATTCAGGCTTTGAAACCAGACAATTTAAATAATTCAGATGATCTAACCACATCACATCAGAACTTAGAACACTTTACTCCCCTTGAAGCGAGGGAACTAATTTCACTCATCTCTTCTTCAAAATCGTCAACCTGTATATTAGATCCTATACCGACACATTTTCCCAAGCAGATAGTACCAGCAATAATAGAACCCCTGTTGAAAGTAATTAACTGTTCACTCAGTAGTGGGTATGTCCCCAAATCCTTTAAATTAGCTGTTATTAAACCGCTAATCAAGAAACCTGACCTTGACCCCTGTCTGCTTTCTAATTACAGGCCGATATCAAACCTTCCCTTTATCTCCAAGATTTTGGAAAAGGTAGTATCACAGCAGCTATGTTCACATCTACACAGAAATAGCATAAATGAACTGTATCAGTCAGGATTTAGGCCTCATCACAGCACAGAGACAGCACTTGTTAAAGTAGTAAACGACCTCCTATGGGCCTCTGATCAGGGTTGCGTCACTATACTTGTGTTACTGGACCTCAGTGCAGCTTTTGACACCATTGATCATAGTATTCTCCTTCACAGATTAGAAAAGGTAGTTGGAATTAAGGGAACTGCCCTCTTGTGGCTCAGATCCTACTTGACTGATCGTTATCAGTTTGTAGATTTAGATGGTGACCATTCCTCATGTTCTCAAGTGGAGTTTGGTGTTCCACAGGGCTCAGTTTTAGGCCCACTGCTTTTTTCCCTTTACATGCTTCCTCTGGGCAACATAATTCGTAAACATGGTATTAGTTTTCATTGTTATGCTGATGACACACAATTATATGTCTCAGCAAAACCAGATGAGAAAAACCAGTTTGCTAAAATTGAGCAGTGTGTGCAGGACATAAGAGATTGGATGTTAATTAATTTTCTTCTGCTTAATCCTGATAAGACAGAAGTTCTAGTCATAGGACCACAAGTAGCTAGAAGTAAGCTTTCTGATCAGACTGTAACTTTAGATGGCCTTTCTGTTCCATCAAGTGCAACAGTTAAAGACCTCGGTGTGATTATAGATTCCAGCCTTTCGTTTGAAGCTCATGTAGATAATATCACCAGGATAGCTTTCTTTCACCTTAGAAATATTGCCAAGATAAGAAACATATTGTCACTAAATGATGCAGAAAAACTAGTTCATGCTTTTATCACCTCTAGGTTGGACTATTGTAACGCCTTACTGTCTGGTTGTTCAACTAGGTGTATAAACAAGCTTCAGTTAGTACAGAATGCAGCAGCGAGAGTCCTCACTAGAACCAGAAGATACGAGCACATCACCCCTATCTTATCTACACTGCATTGGCTCCCTGTGAAATTTCGCATCGATTTCAAGATACTACTTTTGACATTTAAAGCACTAAATGGTCTCGCGCCACAGTATTTGAGTGAACTGTTAGTGTCTTACGATCCGCCACGCCTACTTCGATCAAAGGATGCAGGCTGCCTGTCAGTACCACGTATTATTAAAACTACAGCAGGGGGCAGAGCTTTTTCTTACAAAGCCCCAAAGTTATGGAATAGTCTTCCTGTTAATGTTCGGGACTCAGACACAGTCTCAGTGTTTAAGTCTAGGCTAAAAACTTATTTATTTAGCCAAGCATTTTTGTAAATAGATTAACCTTAGGTAAAGGAGCAGATCTGGGGGACTCATGGACGTAGAGTATTCTGGTGAACTGGTATGTTTAGATGCTGTCCTCCCCACTCTCATTGTTCACTCAGGTTTGTTGACGGTGAGGTGATTGGTTGCTTTACATCTCAGGGAGCCCTCATGTTTGTGTTTCCTTCTGGCTCTCCCTTTTAGTTATGCTGTTATAGTTAGTCCTGCCGGAGTCCCTGCTTGCACTTTGCACTAATATACATTCACCTTATACATGTTGACTGTGACCAGACCTAACTGCCATCTCTCCTTATTTTCTGTTCTCTCCTTTTCTGCTCTCTCTCTCTCTCCCTCTCTCCTTTCCCTCTCTCTGTCTCTCTGTCGAGCTATACATGTTCGCTCCTGAGTTGCCAGTGATCCAGACCCCTCTGCCCTCTGAAGCCGTCTAACCCGTCCTGGAGTCCTGCTTCTGGTTGGAGATCCCGTCACATGGATGCCCCGTGTGGTCTGCCTGGATGCGCTTGGTGGCTGGGGATGGTTTCCATGAAGACTGTCCTGTCCTCGATTGATGCTCTGGGGACCTGTGACTTCAGTTGTTCGATAGCTCAGGACTGGAATCTCCTACAGTCTACCTGAGCCTCCGGGAACAAACTGGACTCCTTTTAATTTAAATTTTAACACATCTCCTGTTACACTGAACTTCCAGTACACATTATTATGCTGATCATTCTCTGCTATCCGTTATCACCCAGATGAGGATGGGTTCCCTGTTGAGTCTGGTTCCTCTCAAGGTTTCTTCCTATTACCATCTCAGGGAGTTTTTCCTTGCCACCGTCGCCCTCGGCTTGCTCATCAGGGACAATCTTATCATTTTGATTCATACACATTGCATAAAAACTTACTTCTTTTTATTGTGTAAAGCTGCTTTGCGACAATGTCAATTGTTAAAAGCGCTATATAAATAAAATTGAATTGAATTGAATTGAATTGCATGTTAAACTTAAGGCAGCTACCGAAGTATTGCAAAAGTTGAATTAAATTCGGTCCAGGCAGTTTTGTGTGATGCTGGGACATAATTTGACAGAAAAATTGCATGCTGTGCCATATTGATGCTGTAATTCATGCTAAAGGAGTCTGAACAAGTGTTGAGTGAACATACTTTTTAAAAGTTGGACATTTCTTTATTGTAATTCATTATTTGATTGATTTTAAGATTTATTCTAATATTTTGTGATTCTAGATTTTTGAGCTTCATGAGCTGTAAGGCACAATCATCTAGATAAAAAGAAAGGAAAAAAGGTTTAAAATATTTAGCTTTACATGTAATTAATCAAGAATATGCAGTATGAGATTTTCACTTTTTGAATAAAACTGTGACAGGATGTAATACATAACATTCATATTCACTAATATCATGATTAATGTTTGTGAAAGTTGAAAAAACTCTGTCTCACACACACATTCACACACTACATGGGTGACAATTTAAGAACGCTAATTAGCTTAATCTGCATGTCTTTGTGGGAGGAAACCGGAGTACCCAGAGGAAACTGACCAAGCACAGGGAGAACATGCAAAATAACCACGGAGGTTCAAGGCGCCAGTGCTTAAATTAACTCTTAAACAGTATATTTTTTAAATGAAATTGCACCACAACAGTAGGATGATTTATCCACAGGTCCAGCTGGGGCGGCAGTAGGCTTGGACTCTTTGCCTGCTGGGCATGTGTGTGGCGGGCTGTGGTGCACTGTGTATCGTAGCCACCATTGGCCCTTTTTTTTTTCTTTTGGTGGGGGGGACTATGATTATGTCACCAGTTTACTGGTATACAACTGATAAATCAGTGTTAATGTGTTAATGCTATGGGTGATTGGTGTGTATGGTATTTACAGCTCCATGCCTCTCACTGTTAACATTTGTGGATTATACCTCTTTTAGTTATTATTGCTAAAAGAGAACTCATATATGCTAGATTTTCTTCACTTTAAATTGAATTTAAAGTTAAATTAAGTCAGTCAGGAGATTTAATGAGGACTGTCTCTGATGTTGTCCAGGTAAGCACCACATCAAGAGACCAGACTCGCCATCATCCTGCTGTATCTCCATGAAGAGTAACCTGGAGTCTGTAGATCCTTGTTGGATGTATAAAAATTGGGACTCCTTGTCTGGACACAGGTAAAGAACCATCGGTAAAGTCACTGCAGAGAGAAAGTCCATGCATCCAGTCCACGAAGCATCATGTTTAGCCTTTAGGTGTGATACTGCCACAATACATTCACAAAATGTTTTCAAGGAATTCACATCAAATGTGTCCAGCTGAATGTTTGTCATAAATAGAAATTATGAAATGGAGCAAAATGCATTTTGTGACAAACATAATAGTAACATATGATAAAATAATTAAACAATAAAGGCTATACAAATCGCTGTTCTTTGTAACAAATGAAGTCGCAATTTAATTAAGTTTGTCAAACGGTGTAAAGAGTGTATTTAAATTAATAAAGAACTGTCGATAACATTGTGCAGCAAGCTCCAGATAATGTCATCACACTTGCCAGCACTCAGCTGTATCTCCATGAAGAGTAGTCTGTCTATGGATCGTCTTTGGGAGTTTAATGGAGACTTCTCAGCTATACACAGGTAATGTTTCATAGTTCTGACTGTTTAAGGTTCATATAGTGAAGAGCATGAACAACTGTAACAAAACAAACTGTTAAAACGTTAAAAAGCTACAATTACTCCTGCTGCTACTACTAGTAATAATAATAGTTATTATTATGATTATGGTTATGATTATTATTATTATTATTATTACTAGTAGTAGAAGCAGAAGTAGTTGGCCCTCATATGATTTCTCAATTCTGTCTGTATATTGGGTGTGGGAGTCAAGGGGAATATCTTGGGCCTCTCACTGCAGCCCATCCACCCCTACACACACACACACAGGGAACTCACAGGCACAGAGAATGTAACAAACTTTAACTTCAAAGTCAACAGAACATCTGTCATATTTATTTATTAGCAGCACCCGTGACTTCGTTCACGTGGAATTTATTTGCACACTCATAGGTGCGTTATAAAAAAATGTACAGCATTTACAAAAGGTAATTTTTTATGATATAAGGGCGTTTTTCCATTTGAACCTCAAAGTAGCACATCTCTTCCTGTGGGCCAATTGCGATAAATCATAGCCTATATGCAGAGGTGCATACTTTTCCTGATAACGATTTAGATTATAGAAAACATACAGTACAGTAGAATAAATCGAACACAGTGAACATAACTATTCTGATCATTGGACCCCCATGTCTCACCACATCTTCCTACTTCACCATCTCACAGGCACGACCCAGAATCTGCTGCGGTAAATGAGTTCCTGAAAATGTTTACATTAAACCTGATGACGAAGTTTCAGTTCTTGAAAGGAGAGATAATAAACCTGAGAAACCAAACACAGAGGGAGACCCTGGAGACGTCAATAATGAACATGAGGTGAGACAGTTCGAAGCAGCATCCAGGAGAAGAACTACAGAGGAAACACCAGTCAAATGCAATGACATCTTTAAGCCCTTATCTGAACAAGACGAACCCATCAGATCTGTGCTGACAAAGGGAGTCGCTGGCATCGGAAAAACAGTCTCTGTGCAGAGGTTCATTGTGGACTGGGCTGAAGGGAAAGCAAATCAGGACGTCCTCCTCATATTTCCTCTTCCTTTCAGAGAGCTGAATTTGATGAAGGACCAGAAACTCAGTCTAATGGAGCTTCTTCATGTCTTTTGTAAGAAAATAAAAGAAACAGAAATGTCCAGTATGGAAAAGGTTCTGTTTATTTTGATGTATTGGACAAGTGTCGGTACAGTGAGGGTATCTGCTTCCCTTTGCTCTCGTCTGGATCACCTCCCGACCTGCAGCAGCTGATCAAATCCCCTCTGAGTGTGTCCATCAAGACACAGAGGTACGAGTGTTCAATGATGCACAGAAGGAGGAGTACTTCAGGAAGAGGATCAGTGATCAGAGCCTGGGCTTCACCAGAGTAAAGTGTACTGCTTTGTTCATCTGAGCTTTCAGGAACACCTTATGTGCATATCAGCATAAGAGCAATCAGAATCTCTTACAGGTTTTCACCTGTGTGTTAACATTTGTGATGTGTGTGTTAGTATGTGTGTTTGTGTGAGTGTGTATGTGTGTGCGAGAGAGATGCGAGTGTGTTTCTGTTTGTGTGTGTGTGTGATGTATGAGTTTGTTTGTGCGAGCATGTGTATGTGTGTCTGTGTGTGAAAGAGAGATGCGTGCGTATGAATGTTAACATTTGTGATGTGTATGTGTATATAATCAATATATGCTGTCAAGATTGTTCAGAGATCTACACTGGAGAGACAAAACCACCTCTACACTTACTTCTTTAAATCTGAATAGTACAAGAAGTATGGGGACTTTTTTTCTTTACCTTCACTACATTTCAAAACGCAATACAGTGGAACCTTGGATTACGAGCATAATTCGTTCCAGAAGCGGGCTCGTATTCCAAAACACTCATAAACTTCCCATAAGTAAATCAAACCTTCCCATAAGAAATAATGAAAACTCAAATAATTTGTTCCACATCCAAAAAAATACAGAAAAATGATTAATTTAATATATAAAGTAAAAATAAAACAAATTAACCTGCACTTTACCTTTAAAAAAGTTAAAATAAATCCCAACAGATAAATGTTTCCATTTGTGCACGCAGGCGCTGTGTGTGTGTATGGAATTAGGCCCTTCCCTCGCCTCGTCTTACACAGTAAAACTGCTCCTCCCTCCCCCCACCTCGCTTTTTAATTTCACAACAAACACGCACACAAAGGAAACACTGTTTTAACGGGAAAATAATTAATCTCTCTAATGACACTCGCGTGAGCGCAGACTAACGGAATCACTGCTGTAAAGTAAAAAAAAAAAAAAAAAAAAGAACCAGCACCTTACCTTTTGAAAAGAATCGCGACAGAGCAGAGTTTCTGTGTAGAGCAGAGTGTTTGTGTCTGTGTAAAGGCGAGAGAGTGTATGTGTGTGTCGGTGTCAAAAAACTAATTTTATTAAAAATCTTTGCTCGTCTTGCGTAAACCGAGTTACTCGCAATCCGAGGTTCCACTGTATCTATCATTCTTTCTTACTTATGAGTGGGAGAAAAAGCGATAAATCTAAAAATGTATGCACAGTAAGCACACCAGTCAGGGTAGAGTGCATCCTTTATTTTGGATCATTTGCTTAGACATGTTGGTTTCACCCATTAAATGTATCTACGATCTACCTTTCAGATGCACAACTTTATTAAATTGGTTCAACAGCCTACAACTGAGCATGTAAACAAAAAAACCCTCTGACATGCCATTTCAACATGGCCTTATTTTTTTTATGGAACATAAGAAAGTCGTTCTTTTTCCAAATGTTTTTATGTTCATATGATTTCTTTTTACAGTAAAATCTGATTCCTCAAATTTACACATGCACATTGGGAGGTAAATCCATTTTGTGCCAGTCCACATTTTATTGGGAATCTATGGTAAGCTTGCAGAGAAATTTTTCTATGTTTGTGATTTGCCTATGAAAAAGGGAAAAAACTACATTGATGTGATAACCTGGCCATTCAGTACATTTAGGTCGTTAGCTGACTTCATTTTATTGCCACAAAACGGTGCTGAGTCTAGACCTGACCAACTGAAGCAACTGCAGTACATAACACTGTCTCTAGAAGCTTGTACAGTGGACATGATGCTATGATGGGTGCAAAGCTTCATGCAGTTTGCCAAAAAATGTGCTATAAACATTATGGGAAAACATCACATTTGTAACCAAGTCACTTTTGATGGTTCCTCAGCAATAATGAAATGCTGGGATAAAAGCATTAGTGTAGCAGCGAATTCTATAGAGTAATAAAGGGAGTTTACTCATAACTGTTTTCAAAAGTCCCGGACAGCTGTTGTAAGTAAGTGCATCTGGGTAACAACCTTAGTTAACATGTATTTAAATCCAATTTGTTGAGATTTGTGGCTCTTTCAGTCTTAAAACTAGCCGTGGAACGGCACTCGTAAGCAATCATAGCATATAAATGTTTATATTAAGTTATATCTCATTCCAAATCCATGTTCATGGTTTGGAAGGGCAACCAGCATCAGTAGTTACTGGTCATTTAAAGCAGACCACACACAGGTCCATTCATCTTCTATAAGACTTTATCCTGTATATATGGTGGCAGGGGGCCTGGAACCTACCCCATTACATTACTACATTTGACAGACAGTCTTATCCAGAGCGACTTTTACATTTTTTAAAATGATCATTATACATCTTGTTCAAGGGCCTAGCAGTGGCAGATTGGTTTGAACCTGGGACCTTTCGATCAGTAGTTCAATGCCTTAACCTTCTGCCCCTTATCCAGGAGACTTAGGGCATGTGACAGGGTGGCAATCCATCACAGGGCACACACACTACAGGCAATTTGGGAATGCTAATTAGCCTAATGTGCATTTCTTTGGCCTGTGGGAGGAAACCAAAGTACACGGAGGAAACCCACCACACACGGGGACAACATGCAAACCTGGGGCACGAATCAAACCCAGAACCTGGAGATGTAAGGAAACAGTGCTAGCGGCTATGCCACCATAATATATAAATTAAATGTTACCTTTTTTTTTATTTAGACATGTAGTTTATTACCAATGTTATTTGCACTCAGTAAATAATAACATATAAACAAGTGAATGAGATACACCAAGCTCACATCTTTTATATTCGCCTATTTAGTTTATTAAGACTTATTTTATGACACACATTTGTACTGTGCTGACATAATATGATTACTTTATTTATTTTTTTGTTTTTGTCGTTAAAAAAAACCCTCAACGGATTAAATATCCTGTAAAGAAAAAATTTTGGACTTCCGGGATACCAGCCAATCAGCGCTCTCCATAATTCCACGTGCACGCTGTAAGACGAGCGGACCAATCAGATCCCGGTTTATTGTAACACAGAGACGGCTAAGTGGGTTTGTTTGGGTGTTCGAGTATGCAGAGCGGATGGTGAGAATTCGGTCGGATTTTGCTTGAAAACACAGCGTCGTACGGTGAATTTTGTATTCATTTGGCTTTATTCTTTGCGTTGCTGGTATGAAATAACCAGAAGACACGGTTAGGTGTGCTGTCATTGAAGTGGCCTGCGGAAACTCTCAGCGCTAGACTGGGCTATCTGACCCAGGTGCGTTACGGTAACGTTTTTATTGAAGTTATTTTGCGTTTTAAAGCAGCTGTGTGGTTACTGAAGGGGTCATTATTTATAAGTGTTGCTTTCAGTGTGTGCTGTTTGTGCATGGAAATTACAATAATGAAAGAGGGAGATGCTAGCTGTAAATAAACTGCATCCCGAGCTGAGCTGTGTGAGGGTGTAAGCAGGAAACCAGTAGCTGAACTGGAAGGAAACCTGTTTGTAACCAGTTAACATTAAAATAATCAGTGTCAATCTGTTATCTCTATCAGGGTTAATATATCCTACAGTCATCATGCATGGTCATGCCTTTCAATCTATATACCTCTTTTAAAAGGAGTGTTCAAGTCAAACCGGGACTTTTGCTTGCGCTAATGACGGAACACAGGTGAGTGAAAAACTGGCTTTATGTTGCTATATAATCCCCTGTCGATCTGATGCACTTAATCCTGTGCTTATTATCACTAGCACTTGGATACCATCATGGTAGAAGGTTTTCTCATGATCAGACTGCCTGTTTCACTTATGAAACGCTGGGCTCCCAGGAAAAACTTTAATACCTTTTTGTTTTAAACCTAAAAACGAATCAGCAGAGTCGTCCTCTTTTTGCACAAACAATAGTCAACCTCATACAGCCCACCAACACCACTTTACACATTACAACTGCTTGGCTGGGAGTTATTGCCACATCTCTTGCGCAATCCTGACCTCGCCCCAAGCCATTTTCACATATTTGGGCCATTAAATGATTTTGTGGCTTGTTTCTACCTTGATGGTATCCAAGCACTAGAGAAACGCTGGATAAGTGCATTAGTGTAGCAGAGAATAATATAAAGAAATAAAGGAAGTGTTTACTCTGATATTTGTGTTCTGTTATTCTGCACATTCTTCTTCTTATATTCTTCTTGTTAAACTACGTTTGGAAACTTGACTTGTTCTGTGTCTTGAAGTCTTCATCTGTTATCCGAATTCTGTTCAAACAAAAATCCCAGCTTGACTTGAAAGCACCACATATTATGACATATTTACATTTATATGTCACAATTAGTATCAACATGCCTTTGCAAGACTTAGTTTCCATGGGCAGTTTTTACGTTTTGTTTTTATTTTATTGTAATTATTTTTTTTTTCATTTCTGTATAGGTTTAATTGTAGTGCTGATCTGCAGGGGGTTCCTGTTTATATATATCTTTAGGCAAAGACCAATTCCAAAGCATAAAGGTAACATTACGTTTATTTTATTTCATTATAAACCTTCCTAGAGACTTGCTGATGCACTGTTGTTGTTTGTTTGTTTGTTTGTTTGTTTGTTTGTTTTTGCATTCAATTTATTTAAAATGTAAGTGGCTTCTGTGTGTGTCCACCAGATGTGAGATGTGTTCTTGAGAGACTGTCCAGGCACAGCATGTTTAAGGGGTGAGCTCAGCCCAGAGCCCTGGACATGGAGGCCCGATTTGGGAATGTGGTGTTCAGCTCGCGCTTTGACTCTGGGAACCTCGGGCGAGTAGAGAAAGTGGAAGCTCCCGAGCACGATGCAGAGAGAAACTCGCTTTCGCATGTCGAGTACGAGTTCAACGTCTGGACTAAACCCGACTGTGCAGAGACAGAGTTTGAGAACGGGAATCGGTATGATTGGAAACTGGTTAATAGAAATGTCGAGTAGTAGGTTACATACCTGGAATTGTTATAATCCTGAACTACACTATGTGGCTAAAAGTATATGGACACCTAACATTGAAATTAAAATATTACTTCTCACATAAGCAACTATATACAGTATGATATGATATGATAGTGAAATGCTAATATGACTCTTTATGACATAAAATAGAATAATGACTACAAAATTATTTTACCCAAATACATAAAATTTGGCTGTAAATTAAGTTAAAAAATAAAACTGAAATTTTAATTACACAGGAACAGAGTATACATATAGAAATGTACAAATGTAGAGTGAGTATTATTTGAAAAGGCGGGTATGAAATGATATCTGATATTTGTGTCAACAGCTGTGTAATTTTCCATGGACTAAAGTGCAAGTTAGTCTTTATCATGCAAATGAGAAACATGCAAGATATGTGCTACATCGCAGGAATGTAGGGTGTGTTGTAATTGTGGGTATTTATTATGTGCAAAATGGCAAATCTGATCAGTTCAGTCTTTTGTGGTGTTCTGGTTGAGGGCCTGAATTGCCTGCAGAAAGAAGAAGCTCCTCCTCAGTCTCTCTGCGTTGGCCATCAGGGAGCGGCAGTGCTTTCCTGACCGCAGCAGAGAGAACAATCCAATGTTCAGGTGGCTGAGGTCCTTCAATAACTTCCTGGCCTTAACCCAGCACCGCGTTCTGTAGATAAAGTGCAGGTCAGGGGACTTGGTGCGGATAATGCGCTCAGCTGATCGCACCACCCTCTGTAAGAGCTCGACCGTCACCTGACCTAACCATCACGCCATAGCTCAGTTTTATGAAAATATATTTATACACTGCAGCATTACACTTGTTTTGCCAAGAAGAATAGACTCTAGTGGAAAGCCTTCTCAGAAGAATGGGGATGGAGTATGATGGTCAGGAGTCTGCTTACTTTTGGATGTGTTTGTTGGTGTACAGTATAATATACATAGTATATAATATATATAAATAGTATGATAATAACAAATGCCAAATGCATCTATATAAATAACCTAAAACTAAAACTAACACAAAAAAAAAAAAATATATATATATATATATATATATATATATATATATATATATATATATATATATATATATATATATATATATATATATATATAAATAAAATTTTTAAAATACAGGACACGCATATCCCTAAGGCAGTTACGTAGTTGAGAGAAGTGATCATTCTGAATGAAGCAGTCAGATTAAAAAGTTTGAGGAATTAACAGTTATTCAGTACAACTTTCTCCTAAAGGCAGTATCAGATTTCTTTTTTTTTTTTTTTTACATTCTCTTTATTTAGTTTTTTACGTTTACACAAAATTTCAACACACTTTAGTTATCTCAAATGGTACACAAGAAAATTAAAAACAAACAATTAAAGAGGAAAGCAAAAAAGGGGGAAAGTTAAACCAAAGCAAACTAAAATAATAATAAAAAAGGGTTAAGAATCCAAAACTGCTTTTTTATGGAAAAAATTAATAAAAGGCTTCCATGCTGTATAAATTTTTTCAGTCTTTTTTTTTTTAGTGAGAATCTGATCTTTTCCAATTATAGGTGATGCATATGAGGGTTGAATGGTGTGGATTTTTTTGTTTCCAGTTGAACAAAATTAGCCTACGTGCTAAGAGTTCCGCAAATTCAAGCATTGCACGCTGACCCTTAGTCACCGCCCCTTTATCGCTACACCAAAAATTGCTAGTATTGGGTCCAATGGTTTTCCCAACACCTCTGACAATAGTTGAAAAACTGAAATCCAATAGTTACTGATGTTGGGGCAATTCCAAAACATATGACCTAGTGATGCTGGAGCTTGACCACACCTGTCACATTGCAGATCCACAGATTTCTTTTATTCTAAAAACAAAATGTTAATCTGACCAATATTTTTTTTCCTCCTAAAGTGTTGTGTTTTGTGTATCTGTCTGAGTGCAGGTCATGGTTCTACTTCAGCGTGCGTGGTGTGTTGCCTGGTAAACTGCTGAAGATTAACGTGATGAACATGAACAAGCAGAGCAAGCTGTACTCTCAAGGCATGGCTCCGTTTGTGCGCACGTTTCCCGTGAAAATGCGTTGGGAGAGAGTCCGAGACCGACCGACGTTCGAGGTAGCCGTTGTGATGTGTGTGCAAGATGATCTACTGTGAGGGCATTCTGCGTTCTTTCAGACTACTAAAGACAATCAAGTGCCCTTGTTTAGCCAAACATTTTACGGTTAGGATTTTTCGGGGTATCTTTCGCCCTAACACATTAGTTCCAAACAGACATTTCCTGTCTCCTCAAGTGCTGTAGGTTAATTGCTGTGACACATTCAACATTGTTAAATAAAATTCCCCTCATTGCATGCTCATTAAAATTAATGTGTTTTTCGTCCTTTAGATGTCAGAGAATCAGTTCACCTTGTCCTTTGTGCACCGTGTCCTTGAAGGGAGAGGAGTCATCACATACTTCTCTTTCTGCTACCCGTTCTCGTACACCGAGTGCCAGGACATGCTTCTGCAGTTAGACCAGAGACTTCTCAGCCACTCTCACACATTGGGGCCATGCAGGTACGTACACACACACACACACACACACACCTCAATACAAATTGTTCTGTGCTTGCCAAGGTTTAAAATCTTGTAATGTAGATTTTCTTTTGTTCTTGTGTTTGCCAAGAATCAAGACATTTATTGAACCCTAGTGAATTGATCTGTCCATGTGGCAAGAAAATGTTACTTGGCAAGAAATCTTAAAGTAAGTTTGTTCAGGCTAAAAATAAGATAATAGGCTAGTAAGTAAGTTTTAAAACAAGATAATTAATTCCTCATGTCCTGGTCTAAGATTTAAAGTCTTGGCAAGCATAAAACAATTGGCAGTGCTCACATTTTTTAAAAATTGATTGAATTAGTTTTTTAAGCTGTTTTTTTTTTTTTTTTTTTCATTTTATTTTTTTTACTGATAGCCACACAATTGTTTTTAGTCCGACAGACGGTCTGTATTATCACCGTGAGTTGCTGTGTTACTCTCTGGACGGACACCGAGTAGACCTGCTGACTGTGACCTCCTGCCACGGCATGCTGGAGGAAAGAGAGCCCAGGCTGGAGAAACTCTTTCCTGACCACGGCACGCCACGACCACACCGCTTTGCTGGCAAACGGGTATTAATCCCACTGTATGACTACATTCCTTAACCTTGTGTGTGTTGTATTCCTTACCTGTCGTTGATGTTCTGTGTGTGTATCCCTGCGTTTAGGTGTTTTTCATCAGCAGCAGGGTGCATCCTGGTGAGACGCCGTCCAGCTTCGTATTCAACGGCTTCCTGAACTTCATTCTGAATCAGGAGGATCCGCGGGCGCAGATGCTTTGTCGGATGTTTGTCTTTAAGCTCATCCCCATGCTCAATCCCGATGGGGTGGTCAGAGGTCACTATAGGTCAGTCACGAAGCGAACCAGAGAAGATTATCATCAACGATTTAATCATAACATAATGCGTGTAATTACTAAATTACTCAGGGTTGGGCCCTTGAGCATTTCCCTTAGCCCTCAAATGCTCAGATATATAATGAGATAAAATGTAAGTCGCTCTGGATAAGTGAGTCTGCCAAATGCTAAAATGTAAATGTAAATAAATGCAACTAAATAAATTGTATATATAGCAACTATGCAACAGGCATTTCACTTTCCTTTCACTAGTTGGTTGTTCCCTTTTTTTTTTTTTTTTTTTTATACATAAAAGTTGCTTCATTCTTTACCTTAATTTGAAAAGTAGTAACACAACGCTGTTTGGTTTTTAAGGACGGACTCGCGCGGTGTGAATCTTAACCGACAGTACATGAACCCAAGCGCTGAGCTGCACCCCTCCATCTACGGAGCCAAATCCCTCCTCCTGTACCATCACCGACACAACCGCCTTAAACCCAGCTCTCCCTCTGCTCTCAAACTCTCCAACCAGTCCAACACCCTGACCTCGCCCCTCGAACTCGAACACTACCTCAACTGCCGCAACGAGGTGGAGCGACTGGAGGGCCCGACCTTTGACCTCTCACAGATTCCTATGCAGACAGAGGAGAGCTGGGAGAGCAAAGGCAGAGCGAGGAGCAAGCTCGGGCTCGGCGACGAGAACGATTCCTTGCCAAGCCGGAGCGACACGTGCGTCTCTAACCTCACCCCGACAGAGCACATCCCGCCCCAGGAAAGCGGAGTGGCCTATTACATTGACCTGCACGGCCACGCCTCCAAAAGAGGATGCTTCATGTATGGGAACAATTTATCTGACGAGAATCAGCAAGTAAGTGTAAGGAATATATTAAAGTCGGAGAATCACTGAATCAAATCCTGATCCCAAGTGAGAACCATTTATTTTCTCCTTGTAGGTGGAGAACCTGATGTATCCGAAGCTGATCTCATTGAACAGCGCCCATTTCGACTTCCTTGGTTGTAATTTCTCCGAGAAGAACATGTACACCCGGGACAAGCGTGACGGTCAGTCTAAAGAGGGAAGCGGCAGAGTGGCCATACACAAAGCCATCGGATTAGTTCACAGGTAAGACACCAGCATGTATACAGTCAGGTGACGTGTTAAAGGAAAAATCAAGCTTAAAGGGCCTTCACTGCTCATTAAACGATTCACTTAGACATGAGTTATTTGCAGTCTGGCATTTCTGTCTACGTCGTTATTCTGAGATTTAACCTCAACCCAAAAGCTCAGTACATCATTCCTGAGGGATCTGCTTTGTTCTCCGCACAGTTACACGCTGGAGTGTAACTATAACACGGGCCGCTCGGTCAACACCATTCCTCCTGCTTGTCATGACAACGGCCGAGCCACTCCCCCTCCTCCTCCTGCCTTCCCTCCCAAATACACACCCGAGGTATACGAACAGGTAAAACCACCATTCGTATTCATCTCTCTCTTAGATCTCTGTCTTACCCTGGAGCCATGTTCCTCAGATGTTCATTCACGTGTGTTCTTCAGGTTGGCCGTGCAGTTGCTATAGCAGCGCTGGACATGGCCGAATGTAACCCTTGGCCACGTCTCGTCCTGTCTGAGCACAGCAGCTTAGTGAATTTACGAGCATCGTTGCTCAAACACGTGCGCAACAGCAAGGGCTTGGGCTCCAACGGCCGCAAGAACATGAACAAGGCTCCTAGCCCTCCGAAATGCACGTAAGTGTAATATAAAAAAAAACTAATTATACAGTATGTCCTCCTAAATCTTTTTTAATAAACAACCAAATGTTTTTTTTTTTCTTGTATATGCTGTATGTTTTGCTCTTTGTTTAAACAGCCTATTTTAAATATTCTTAATTTTTTTTTCTTCTGAAATGTGAAATGTGCACGCGACAGAGGCTTGAGCAGCTCGGTTTCAGAGAATTCCCTAAGCCGGAGTCGCAGCCACAGCACCCGGAATGGCGGCGGCGTCTCCGGGAACAAGCAAACGCCCCCACAGCTGAAGAGCTCCCCTAGCTTTACATTTGGCTGGAGCAACTCTAGTAACAACCCCAGTTCACACAAAGCCCATAAAGCCCTGGGGCCAGTCAGAGGTGAGAGAAAAAGCTGTATCTGATATAGAGATGCGTGAAAGCACTGCCTCTAATGCCCTTCTCCCATCACAACTTACCGTTTTTAAAGACTAAGTTCTTAGAGTTATTACCTTATTTGACTGGATTTATTCCAAACCTCAGTAGCTCAAAAACAGGTTGTTTTGCACATTACACCTGGTGGAAAGTTCAGGACTATAAATCTTATCTTTATAAATATTTATTAGCTCATGGAATTTTTGTTCAGATAAAAATCTATTTGCATGTGAAAATGCTAACCCCTGCAACATGACAGCTTTTCTCAGTTTTGGTCCAGAAGTAGCACAAGCACGTAAGATATTTTGGTAGTAAGTTGCCCTGCGTGGATTAGAGGAGTAGCCGTGCTAAAGGATACACCGTGATGGTGGCGGTACTTCCAGGCCCAGGTCTAGAAACACAACAACAGAGATCGTGTTTGGATTCGTAGCAGACGATCCCAATTCCAGGATGCATCTGTTGGTGACAGAGCTGCAATTCCATGTGGGTTTATACACCAATGTTAACGTGTGTCACCAAAGAACGTCTTGTATGTCTGTCCACTGTAGAATCGAAAGCTCAGGAGAAGCGACGCCCGCACCACCTCGGTCACCGCCTCTCACTCCACTGTCCCAGCAACAGCCAAGCCATCCCAGCTCGTCCCCCGCTCTCCCCCTCCTCCTCCTCCTCTTCCTCTTCCTCCTCTCCTTCCTCTTCCTCTTTGGGGGCGGGGTCAGCCTCCTGCTCCATCAATACGGCAGGTCTGTACTCCCACACCGGCCTGCTGACCAAACTAAGCCCTCTGCACCACACCTGCCTCAGAGACACTCAGAAAGCACAGCCAGCACAGCCAGCGCAGCAAGACTAACTGGCGTTTGTCTGTCTGTCTGTCCATCGGTTGGTCTGTCTGTGTATGTCTGTCTGTCCGTATGCGTATGTCTGAGATTTAAATGAGCAAATGAGTTTGATGTGGTGCTTCTCTTTAAATAGAAGGTCCTGGAGATTTTAATGTTTTTTTTTTTTTTTTTTTTTTTTTTTTAATCATGCAAGTCATAGGTCTTTTGTTTTTGTAGCATTTGCACTTGAAACACATACTCAATGCCAATGACTGAATGTAATGGGAACACAAAATGGTGCATAGTAACTGTATTTTAGTGCGTGTATGTGCGTGTCTGCGCATATTCTCTCTTTTCAGAAACATGTGTTTCTTGAACAGTGATGAATCATTTCTGAAGTATGCATTCTTGCACTTTTCTTCTCTTGTCATTTTCAGATTTTTCTTAAATTATTATTATTATTAACTGTCTTATTATAATTTTATTTGCAATTTAGGTGGCAATATATAGCAAATGCCAACCAACACTTTACCACCACTTCTTCCAGTCTGTTCACCTTCCTGGTATTACAAAGGTGAAAAATATTGCTGTTGGATGGTGTTTATGAGCTGACAATATTAATACCGTAGCATAGGGTCAGATTTATAGATCTTCAGTCATGTCATTATGAAAAGCATTCTTGGGACAAGAATGATGGGTATTTGATGTAAATGTGTTTGCACAAGAAGAAACAATTCCTAGTTTCAGTAGACTAAGTAATTACTCAGAGCTGATTCAAAGTCTGTTCTATTCCTGTTCACGAATCAGTGGGAAACATTTGTGAACATATTTGCTGCATAGAGTTATTCTTTTGCATAGTGCAATGTTAATGGAGCAAAGGGATATTATTAAGCTTAACATTTAAGAATACAAGCTCTGGTTCATGTTGGCCAGCAGTGCCGTAGCAAAACAATTCAGAATCTCAAAATATATGAGGGGAAAGCATTTTTGTTCTCATGATGATCTTGAGTCACTTTAATAAAACTTTAGCCAGTCCTCTCAAGAACAGTTTTAATCATTAGGATTTCTGAAATTTTTGGCTATTCTTTTGGATTCAACAATAAATCCAACCACTTAATTAAATTTCATGGACAGATTTACAATGTGCATGAATTTTCTTCATGTACATGTTTTATGTATAACAACAGTTCTAACGCTTAGAAATGTAGTTTACTCAGATTGCTGGTAGGTGGCGCCGTTCTGTATAGACGTTTCTGGAAACGTCTCTTTACTACTCTATGTCGCTTTGGGTAACGTTCTCAAACTGCGGTTTAAAATAGTGAGACATTTCTTTTTAAGGTACATAGCTGCATTCATATCGGCTCAGAAGCAGGAACGCGGAAATTGGGATTATATAATTTTCCGACTTACCTGCTAAAAGAAGTATGGAGGATTTAAAAAAAAAAAAAAAAACCTTTTGTTTCATGTTGGCTACATTTTAGCCTGCTAACTGTGATGAGTAATGTATTCACTCATTTAAACATATTTAACAAGGCAACATTTGTGGTTAATTTAAAGCTAAAACTTGTACAGTATATACAGTAATGGTTTGTTAAAGGTGAGAAGTCCTGCTTGATTTGACATCACTTGCTGAATCTCGGAGTTGTTGAGATTTTCCTTTTTTTTTTTATTTCTTATTCGAAGGTTAAAATAATTGCAGCGTAGGTGTAGTCCACAGGCACTTTAGTCAACTTCATGACCCATACTGCATCAGCACTGTCACACTTTTTGCCTGTTATATTCAGTCTTGATTTGAACCACTGTGAAGGAAATGAGATTTGTATCCGTCTGTGATTTTATTTTTTTTTTCAATATTGGACAAGGCTACTTGTGATAAAGTTTAGATAGAATAGACAGTTCACTATGTAGATGATGTGATCAAGCTTGTTTTTGTAAGCTGTGCTTTACTAGACTCTGTGGTGTGGTGTCACCTCATAACAGTCCTGTCCTGTACTTCTTTTCTTCTTTTTCTTCTTCTTGTCTTTTATATCTATAATCAAAACGCAGCTTTCTGTGTAGCTTTCTTGTGAAAGGATATCTACACTTTTTTAAGAGTTAATGGTTGTGTTCGTTGGTGGTTCTAGCTTTCTCACAATGTTCCACTTTTAGCCAGATGGAAAGCCCTGTCACATGGTTCTGTGTAGATCCCTTAACAAACCATAACTATTTAGAATACCAGATTTAAACTTTTTGTCCTGAAAAGTATAAAACGTCCATAATCATGTCGTTGCTGGTGTTTGTGTCTTGAGCAAATCTCCAAATGATTAACTTTTAAAGCTACAATACCACTAAATGTGCTTCACATTTAATCTACAGTGTGGATGATCGTGTACACCATTATACTGTATGTATACACTTTTATTTACATAATTTATTATATTGTACCGAATATTACGCACACGATTTGGCCTGTTGGAAGAGACAGTGTCTACATTTTTCATTCTTCAATAAACGTGACTGCTGGTTGAATGGAAACAAAGAATTCTGACCATTTCTCTTGTTTTCTGCACCATCTCATGTTTAAAGGGGCAGTTATTCATTTTCCTTGCCTGTAAACTGCAGCTGCAATAAAATACTACTACAGTGCCATAAAAAAGTATTTGCCCTTTTTTACTTTTTTTTTTTTTACAAATTGATTGAGATCATGAAACTATTTTTTTTTTTAAGTTACTATTTTACAAAGATAACTTAAGTAAATACAAAATGCAGTTTATAAGTGATTTCATTTACTAAGGGGCGAAACAGCTGTCCAAGACTACCTGGCCGTATGTGAAAATGTAGTTGTCCCCCTTGCTAAATCATGAATGAACTTTGTTTAGTCACATTGTTTGGAAAATGGAGTTCAATTTTATTTGCCACACCTAGACCTGATTAGTGCCAGAACTGTCGAATAAAGACACTGGTTAACTGGAACCTGTCCATCAAAGTGAAGCACGCTAAAAGCATTACATCATGCCATGATGTAAAGAAATTCAAGAACAGATGAGAAACAAAGTAATTCACATGTATCAGGCTGGAAAGGGTTACAAAATAATTTCTAAGGCTTTGGAACTCGAGCGAACCACAGTGCGAACCGTTATCCAAAAATGGAGAAAACTTGGAACTGTAGTGAACCTTCCCAGGAGTTACCTTCCGAAGAGCATAACGATGACTCCAAACTAAGGACTTTACTTTACATTTGCTTTTATAAGTATTATCTCCATTTTTGTTGTATTTAAATGAAAACACATGATCACATTACCATTTACCTGTATTTATTCCATCCTGCTAGTAAAATATTCACACAGCATTAACATAGCACTGTTTAGTTTTTAAGCTGAGTGTTTCTCCCATTTTGTCAATGCTAATCAAGTATCAAAAAGTTTCAAGACTAGTTTCATAACAGGCCAACAGATGGCAGCACAGTCACAGGGAGCACTGACCTTCATAAGTCAGCGTGCCAAAAAACATCATCCTGTATACATCGGGAGCTGTGCAACTGGTGCTATTCTGACCACGTCTGCTGTTTCATCAGCAAATTAAAACAAAAAGTAGACGCAAGATTCTGCGTGAAACTGGGCAAATATGTCACAGAAACGTTTGATGTGCTTCAAGAGTAGAAGAACATCACCGGAAAATGACGAAACATCAGGAGGACCTTCAACGAGCTCAACTCCTGAAAATGTCGAAACCATTCTGCAACTTGTGCATGATAACTCTCAGAGAACAGTCCACACATTGCTGCTAAATCTTGAAACTTTGATGCTTAAAATGATGTTGCTAATTTTGCTCATTTTCACCACTCATATTATAGTACAATGCTATCATGATGTAGTAGCATTATTCAAAAAGTCTGGTTGAACTGTTGCTTCTCTCAAGTGTTGTTGGATGGACAAAAACAACTCATAAGCAGAGACAAAGAGAGCTTCTGTGTCTATTTTAAAACCCCTTAAACTCTCTCCCGCAGCACCTTGCAGCTCCAGGTTCATGGTTTGACTCCCGGGCTTGTGGTCTATGTGCACAGTGTTTGCTTGGTGGGTTTCCACCTGGTACTCTGGTTTCCTCCCACAATCAGATAAGCAAAGGCAAATTGACATTCCAAAGTTGCCTGTAGCGCATGTTATTGATAATCAGGCATCAAGCCGGCATGACTAAATAATCGCTACAGATTTTTGAGCTGAACATTCATTCTGTAAGTCTGTGGTTCCACCACATCCCCACTGAGATCCAGTTTAGACTAGATAGGTCAGTGAAATACACTGTACTACCTGTGATGTTCATCGAACCAATTTAATATGACTCCTGATCTTCTTGTAATTAGCCATTAGAAGATGGAGAAGTTGGGACCATACAAGGAACACGTGGCTAGCAATAATCTTCACATAGCCATCCAAGATAGCATTGTTCACACTTTTACACCACCAACTTCCTGCATGCCTGTAGGGTAGGGCAATGTAGGGGACATGGATGCCATATCTGCTTCATGTTTCGATGTGTTGTGTGTTGTGAAATGCTTCCCTGCTCACCATGCTTGTAATTAGTGGTTATTTAAAGGGCACCTATTAAGCAAAATTCACTTTTTTCTTAGTCCTTTTAGAAATGTAGATGTGTCCCGGTGTGTGTGTGTGTGTGTGTGTGTGTGTGTGTGTGTGTGTGTGTGTGTGTGTGTATCCTGTTCCTGCTTGTTTTTGTGCTAGCTTTTAAATAATCCAGTTAGATTTTCCCCCTAATGTGACATCATATAATGTCAACCCTCTCTGGCTGATTGCTCAGCTGTGCTCAGCTCTCCTGTTCTATGGTGGGTGTGGCTCAGCAGTAGCTCATTTACATAGACACTGAAATGGCATGTTTGAAGGAGGAGTGAAACTGTATTTTTGATAGCGCATTAATACACACACTTTAGGGGAGCTGTGTTAACTTGTTAAAGAAATAGTAGCATATGGGACCTTTACATTATCCTATGTTTCCTGTTTGCACAAACCAGTCTGGCCATTCTATGGAGATCTCAGCTCAGATTTTTGTCCTAATTCTAATGATTGATGTCAACATAAACCAAATTCCTTGACTTATACAGTATATGCATGATTTTGTTCAATACACTGTACTTTATTTTTGAATTACTAAAACCTGTTTAGTTTTAGTGGTTTATTCAAAACTAACCAGGTTTTCATTACGTTCTTCATTTCCTTTTCTGTGCTCTAAGTAGGAAACAGAGATCCTCATTCTCAGCCAGTATTACAGAGCAAAGATCCTGCTTCATGGTCAGGGCGGGGCATCATGGGTGGCAGTCTAGAATTCGCTCAGTCCTTTCCAGTACTGCAGAGAAAGACGTCACAGGTAGAGAACCGAGACTGCATCTACCTGCGTACCTCTAAGAAATGTTACTTACTTTGTTGCCTTTTCATTTTCAGATCTCTTTAATAAGAGACGGCATCTCATCCATTGATTGCAAAAGGTAATGTGGACCATTTTCTTATTGGAACCTCTATTTAGGAACCTGACTAGATATTGCTATGCTGGCAGGGTTTCCCACAGCACGTAAACCTGAACTGCTACTCTAGTACTAAACTACCAAACTATATGTATAGTCAAAATTTTGTGGACACCTGACCATCACACCCATGTGCTTGTTAAACAGTCCATTCCATATGTATTCCCCCTTTTTGTTTGCTATCATAATGCGCTCCACTGTTCTAGGAAGGCTTTCCACTAGATTTTGGAGCATCGCTGTGATGATTTGTGATCAGTCAGCTACAAGAGCATTAAGGGCGGTTTTCATGAACTGCACTAATGCTACAGTAAATGAGCTCAGGAACCAAAAAAGGTAAAACCACATTATACGTTCAAGTGAAACAGGGAGTTTTGATTGTGCAGAATAAAAAAATTTGTTATAAGAGTGAAAAACATACTTTATTTCTTTATATAATCCCCTACCATTCTACCATCAAGGTAGAAAGTTTTCTCAGTACATGTCTGACCACTGGCTTCCCAGGAACTCCTTTAATGGCCTAAACATGTGGAAATGCCTTGCAGCAAGATGAGGACTGTATGGTCATATGCCAATAACCTCCAGGCGAGTTCTTGTAATGTGCAAGTGGTGTTAGTGAATGATTGTGTGTACAGTTCTCACAGACAGACAGTCCTCAGTTTTGCCAGCCTCATCATTCATGGATGTACAGCCTACCTCAAAAACGTTTTACTGCGATTAAGAGTCTCATCATCCTATTGCTATGTAGAATTTCGTAAATGTCAATCAGTTTTACACCTTCATTAACAAGGAATTTGATCACAAGTCCCGCTTTGACTTGTACGCCCCTCATATGTACAACGTACTCTTTACATGGTCTTTGCAGTTTCTCAAAATCTATCATGTTTTTCATGTACTGTATACAGGTTAATATTTTTGCTAAAAGTTGGTTTCTGAATATTTACATTTATAGTAATTTTCCTGCACCATAAAAACATCTTTATGTTTTATGTCTACTTTATGCTTATTGTCTATTTTGTGTCATGATTGTAACTCTGTTGTATGAAGAAATAAGGTGTTTAGTGAGAACATTGTGATTGGAGATGGATTTTTGCACTAGTCGTGATGATGTATATGAAAAGAGCAGTTTTAACAGCGAGATAAAATCAGCCAAAAAAGACAAAAGAAAACAAAGCACTACTCATTAAAAACAAAACTTGTTTTTTGTTTCTGTTTTCTTATAAATATATGACATCGCCATATTAGGAAATCTGTTCCTTCACTGTTTGCATTTAAAGATGAAGCTTTATAGGGAAACCATTACTGATTTTAAACAAGTAGAACAGGTGGTCAAAAGTATTAAGACTACATATGACCTGTAATATAGTTTAGTGAGTGCACTAATTAATTCTAGCCTATCTGGTTGAAGAGTTAATTAACTAATGTGAAAATGATATTCAGTTCAGCTTATTCAGATATTCGGGTCATCTCCAGAGCTAAACCCAATTAAAAAAATAAAAAATCAAGAAACCATCATCTGTACATGATCTCCAGGAAGCAGGCATCAATTGATCAAGTGACAGCAGAGTACCGCAGATTTCCTTTTGACTTTATGCCTTGCTGGTTTTAATGAATAAAAGTAGGGCTTGCAATATTAACGTGTTAATGCATGTAATTAATGTAGAAATTTTAACACGGTACGAATAGACTCCCTGTTTGACGAGTATTCGAAACAGTAGATCGGATAAAGAGTTTCGTCTTAAAACGACTCCAGTACGTTAAAATTCACTTAAAATCCACTTCAGCACTGTTATTACAGCAGTGAAAATATGAACTAATCTCATCAAAAACATTCAGTTTTTCTGTAGCTTATTTTAAAGTTCTTTCACTCAACATTTTGATTTCACTTATAGTGCAGGTTAAACATCAGGCAGATATCTACGTACTGTACTACAAAAGTTTCACAATTCACTATTTATTTCCTTATTTTCTTGTAAATAAAAAATTTTAAGGTCACGGGGCGGTCGTATAAGCATTTCACTGCATATCGTACTGTGTATGACTGTGTATGTGACAAATAGAATTTGAATTTTGAATTTGAAAAGTTGTAATCAATTCTGTCCGTGTCCAACGGTCGATTTAAGACACGCCCATAATGTGACGCATGCGCAGTACGCTATCCTTACGGTTATAATCTGGCAAATAACTTTTTCAAATAAAATTTGACTTTTTAAAAATACATTTTTACTCAACTTTAACTTCAGGCAATTAACTGAGGAGTGACAAAGTTTCATAAAAAAAATTTCTCAGCCAATTTTGCGTGCATCTGTGACAAATTTTGGCTGAACATACAGACGTATAGAGACGCCTCCATAGTATGAAACGTAAAAGACATAATTGAAAGAGCGAGTTCTGACCAACGTACAGAAAATTCTTTTTCTTTTATTTACATAAATAATTACTAATTACTACATAATCAAGTCAACTCGCTTTTGTAAAAAAAAAAAAAAAAATGTCATTCGCAATCAAATGAAAATCCTCTCGCCATTTATGATTACCCATAATCCCTTGCAATTGCAGTTGCATCGTTCTGACACTAGAGGGGAGAGTTCTCCTATTTACGAGAGTTTAAAAGATGTTGTTTTAACTGCTACACAGTTGATTTCTACATCTTTTAAATGTATTGTTTTTGCTGAACGGCGTCAATGAAGCAACAACAATAATAGTAGTAAACTCCTCTCTAAAAAATGCGAAAATAAAATTTTATTTTTCTAATTATTTTCAGCTTCTTAGCTCATAGCTAACAGTAACCACTAAGAGTTGTCACGGATGCCGCGTCCACCTAGATGACGTCATCGAAGGCGTGGATTTGGGCTCGGCGTCATGATTCTGTGACGTGTGTGATGATGTCACAGTCAGTGTCTGTGACATTATCACACTTGTGATAGAGCAACAGTAAAGTGAAGCAGTAAAAACAGGGACATCCGCGAAGGAGCTGGTGCTACTGTTTCTGGTAAAATGGACCGCGTGAAACCCTCGTCTCCAAAGAAGAGAGAGGAAACTTATTGGAAAGGGCAGTGCTTTGCCAAGCAGCTTTACCAGAAAAAGGAGTTCAGATGTCCAGAGACGATCAGGGAGCTGAGTGAGGATCCGGAATTGGCCGAGGTGACGGTTAAAGCCTACGTCAAGTACTTTGATTTTCGTTTGATGTCTCTGATAAGCGCTCTCCAGTCCTTCCTCAAAGTGCTTTGGCCAGAGGATGAACCTGAGCTTCATCATTTATTTCTGACTCACTTCTCTATTCAGTATCTTAGGAGTCATCATAAACCGTTTAAACACCAGCCTGCGTTCTACCACCTGAGCTGGGCTATGATCGTGCTGAATGCTGACCTTAACGGTGGTCACAAAGAAACGAAAATGACTTGTGATAAATTTAGAGCAAAGCTAAATACAGAAGGCTGCATATGCGGGTGTCGTTATAATCAGTTACAGTTAATCTTGGTCTACGAATTCATCAAAACAAAACCACTTGAAATGTTCGGAGTAAGAACGAGATATCAGTCTGAGGAGATAAAGGAAACATCTGTACTAGAGGATTCTGGCTGCAGCTCAATGTTTGAGACTGAGAACGATCCTAAAACTGTCCACAAAACAGGAAATCTCATCTGCAAAAGAGTTTCGGACAAGAATGGGAGAAACACCAGAAAGGGACAGAGAGCATGGAAGAAGTTTACGGCAGTTCTAAAAGGCATGGTTCTGCATTTGCAAAAAGACGCATCCGACACAGACGACAAGAACGCCATTAATCTGCATCATGCTGTGGCGTATCCTCTGGATCACAAAAAGAGGCCGCATGTGCTGTGCCTCATGACCGCAGACTCCAGACTCTTCTTCTTCCAGGCTGAGGATGATGCAGAGCAGACATCATGGGTTGCAATCATTAACCGCATCGCTGCCCGTTACTCTGCTCCTCCACTCACTTCTGCTTCATCTAACATGGAGGCACTTTGCCTTCAGGTCCTACCTTCATTCCCCAGCCCTCTGTCTGTAAAGCAGCAGCTCGAGTATTACAAGGCCAAGTTACAGAGGGTTTTAGAACATTTAGATTACGACCTGACATCGAGTTTGTGGAATGGTACTTTACCTATAAATTATACGGATCAGATAACACTCTACAGAACCTATGTGACGGCACTCCAGGATCTGTGTGAGGGCAGTACAGGACAAAAGTGATGGCGGTAAAGGATGTAAGAGACAGTGCTATGGGACTAATGTGTTGACAAAAGCGGCGCTACTGGACTTGTGCTATAGAAGCGCAGCAGTAGGAGGTGAAGAGCTACAGAACAAGTGAAAGCGTCACAGGAGCTTGCTGCAGAAGACGATATTGGAAGAAGGCTGCTCAAACAGGATAATCATAATGTTCAGAAAATGTTTCATTTTTTAACCAATATAATAAAGATTATTCAAATTATATAATGATGGATCTGAGACTGTGTGTGTCTATTACTTTATGGTTACTATAGTAACACTTTGCAAAGAAAAAAAAACTTCTGGCTTTAGATGTGTATAATAAAAAAATAATACGTTTTTTTTTTTTTATTACAAAGTTAACCATGTAAGTAGACTTTAACTCTATAAATACCCAGCCATGTTCAATGCAACAGGCAAGACATTGTCCCATATTTCAGATAGGCATCTTCACTGCTTCATTTTTTAAATATGGATATTAACTCTAATAGCCCAAATAATTGAAGATAACTTTTTTGATCTTGCCTAAAGTGATAAATGAAAAACAGGACTTGCTTGACTGGATGTGAGGAGAAGCCTAGTGTAGTGTTTCAGTCTAAATGCACACCACACATTTCAAATAAAAACCTACGTTTTGTCTCATTTTTAATGAATAAAATTTACAAGTCAAAATGTCTGAACAAGTCACTGGAGCAATAATGTTGATATGAATCATGTTAAGAGACTAGTTTGTTTAATTGTCTACACATCAAACTTCAAAATGAAGTTAAAAGGTAAATTAGGTGAAATTAAGATACAGTGTAGGTATGTGACAAAGACTGGTGATGAGCCATGGTGGCATAGGGGCACTGTGACCTCGCACCTCAAGGACCCAGGTTTCGAGTCCCATGTGCATGGAGTATGCACTGTATGTTCCCCCGTGCTTGATGGGTTTCTTCCAGGTACATGGAGATTAGGCTAACTGGTGTTTCCAAAATGACCCTTAGTGTGTGAATGTGTGAGAGCATGTGCCCTGTAATGGACTGCCACTGCGTGCAGGATGTACCTACCTAGTGCCCCGTCTCGTGCCTTTGGATACACTCCAGGCCTCCTGCAACCCTGTACAGGAGAAGCGCTATAGAGAGTGAGTGAGTGAGTGAGTGTATTTTTATACTCTGTGTGTAATGGGTATACTTCAGCCATCCTACTCTTCTCTGTCTGTGCAATTGTTTTGCACAGCTGTAACCTTTATATTATATTATATTATATTATATATTATATTATATTATATTATATTATATTATATTATATTATATTATTTGAACACACTTTTGCACACAGGCTTTTACAATCATAAATTAACCCAACATCCCTTGCAATTGCCGATGCACACTAGATGGGAGGGTTTTCATACTGTATGTAGCAGGGTTTAACATAAATCACTTTTTAACCATTACACACAGATGTTTTCACTGTTCTACTTCATTTTTATGCATTATTAATTGTTTTTGCTGAAGTCATCAATGAAATAATTTTTTTTAAAAATCCCTCTTTAAAAATGCAAAAAGTTTATTTGGCACAGTCTACCTTGATGACATCATTGAAATGCATGGATTTGGCACTGTGCCATGCCTCTGTGACGCATGTGATGATGTAATAGACAGCAGGCGTATATACAGTACATCACAGCTGATTTCTCACTGATTCCCTTGTAACAAAATGACAGAGTGAACCACAATGAATTCAAATCAATTCAATTTTATTCGTGATTTTCTGCCCTCATGGCTTAAAAACTGGCTAACAAAGCCAGACAGGGATGACCAGGAAGAAGCTGGAGCAACTGTTACTGATAAAATGGACCGAGTGAAACCCTCATTTCCAAAGAACACGAAGGTCACTTGGAAGTGGCAGAGTTTTGCCCAGCAGCTTTACCAGAAAAAACAAGTTTAGAGGTTCAGAGACGATCCGGGAGCTGATTGAGTATCCGAAATTAGCCGAGGTGGCGGTTAAAGCGTCTGTTCACTTAAATTCAATTCTGTTCATATAGTGCTGTTACAGTGGACCAGGGCATGCGTGATGGCGCTACAGGACGTAATAAACAGTCCATTCTGACTAGTGCAATGACAAAATGGGATGTGTGCAAAAGCGCTTCAAGACTCATGACGGGACTTGAGCTACAGAAGCGCAGGAGCAGGAGGTGAAGAGCTACAGAACATGTGAGAGCGTCACAAGAGATTGATGCAGAAGACGATATTGGAAGAAGGCTGCTCAAACAGGATAAAAGCCATGTGCGGAGACATTTCATTTTATTTATTACAAAAATAAATAAACATTTTTTTAATTATATAATGATGCCTCTGAAACTATGTGTGTTTATTACCATATGGTTACTACTGTAACTCTTTGCAAAAAAACTGTGTGGCCTTAGATCTGTATAAGCTAGGACTAATAATAGGGCTAATAATAAATAGTAACAATCAACAAAATAACATTTTTTATTCCCAAAGCTAACAACGTAATCCAACATTGTCTCACTTTACCTATAGATTATAGGGAGTAGGAGGCAAAGCGCTACAGAAAGTATGTGACGGCACTCCAGGACATACATGCCATGATGTACAGTAACAGACGGCACTACGGGACTTGTGCGATAGTTCTACAGAAGCACAGGAGCAGGAGGTGAAGCATTATACAACATGCGAGAGCGACACAGGACCTGGTTGCAGACGACGATGCTAGAAGAAGGTTGCTCAAATAAGATAAGAGCAATTTGCAGAAAAGTTTCTTTTATTGATTACCAAGCACATGCACCATCACCAGGTTGGGTGCACCAGAAAGACAAAAGGCAAATGCATTTAAAGGGGAAATATGTCCTAATGTGAAGTAACAGTAGTTTATACTGTGAGTGTGTCACAGGCGGTCCACAGTCTTTGTAACAGGACGTACCAAGTCAATGCCTGATGTTACATTTTAAAATGTAAAATGTAAAATGTCTTCTATGTATGAGAATAACCATGATTCGCTATAATTCTTTATATTTATTACTTTGAGTGGTATTACCTAGCAGTTAATATAAGATAAGGTATGACAAGGCATACTTGATAAGATGTATGAGGGGCACATTTTTGTTCCCTAGGATAGGCTTTCTTTTCTTTTGATGAACATAAATTACTAGTGATGTTACTGCGACACAGAGGCTCCGAAGCGCGTGTCGAGCAGAAGGGGGCGTGTCGAAGTGAAGCCTCGCATCTGTGCGCGTGTCGGATCCCCGAGAGTCACGTGACCAATGACAAACAAAGCCTCGCGTTTGCCGGAATCACGTGACTGAATCATTGCGTTGGAGATTTTTGTTCTTAAATTCATAAATCAAGATTCAGGAAAACGTTTCTTTCTTTTTCATTTTACAAAGAACTTTACATTTACTTCATTTTTTTTGTGCAACACTCTAGTGTAGTTATTGTATCTCTATTTTTATTCCTTCCTCTATTTATTTTTAATAATCGATTTGTGTATCATCGATTGTATACACTATTGTATAGTGTATAGAATTGTGCTTAAACATTGACTGGCGGATTTATTATAACATGTTCAAAGATTCCAAACCGTGGCTTGTTAGTTATAATTCATGTTCGTAATTATAATATAAAAAAGATGAAAGGACTTCAATAATTGCTCTTCACTTTTCTTTCTTACTCTAGACCAGCTATTTAATAAGATTGAGAGCTGGTGATTATGTGTGTAAACATTTTCAAACACACACACAACTATCAATAATGAAGGCAATAGTACAGTACTTACAGCTGCATGTACAGTACATATTAATTGTGCTGCTTACAATGTTGCTAGTTGCTACAGAGAATTTGTCCACTAGATGGCAGTACAATGAGCCCTTGAGTAAACCTTTTGGTGGACCTATTGACTGGGTAGCCGACACCTAAATACGGCATCATTTCACCATTGGTATAAATAACATCTTTACTAAAAATAATACTTAGTTATTATCTATAACTTTATTCGTTATCTTTATTTGCTGATAATATTTAGTTAGTTATCTAAATATTAGATAAAAAGTCTACAAAAAGACCTTTGCATCGTATTATTTTATGAATTAATAGCTACAGTCTTCTGTAAATGTTAAATGTCTGTCTTTCCACACAAGCTCTTAGTTTGTGTCTGAAATGCGTTCCCCAACCCGAGCACATCCTCAGATTCATGAAGAGATTACTTGGTAATTAAACGAGACAACGCAGGTCTTTACAAATTTATTAACATTTTCATAGAAAAGATTTGTACAGGCTGCGTCATCGTCTGTTTCATCTGGTGGTCCCCAGTCACAACATTCATCTGAAGAGAGAAAACAGGACAGAGCGTGTAAATATTGAAAGTCACAAATGTGTTTAAGGCATTCATTAGAAACACATTTACATGCTGTCTTTGGGTAAAACTAAAAATCACAAATAAATAAGAAGGTATTCTTATTTAACAATAAAACAATCTAATGCGTTCCTGACACTTGCCTGAATTCATTACATAGCCCTGGAGGACTGAAAGATCAATAGAGAGGATCATTAACAGTTCATACTAATTACCTTCTGATTCATCTTGATGTTATGATCATTCAAGCTTCTTGGGGTTGTTGACTGCCACGTAGTGATAGAGCACCACCAGGAGGAACAGCGACACTCCTAGCATGTTGGCGAAAATAGCCAGCTGTACGTCTGTGACCATGCTGTGGGAATAATAATAATAAAAAAAGAGCACTGTAAAGATTACAAATAATTAAACTAAAAACAGCTTTAAGTCCACTGAAATGTAATACTGCATGGATTGTTGTATTATCAAATCACAAACTAACTTGCGAACTTCAACTGAAAAAAATAATTCTGATTATTTTGAAATTCGTCTCTATACAGTAAATAAGTTTTCAAATAGCTCGACTAACTAATAAGAGCTGGCTCCTTTCGTTTGATGCACAGAAAAGTAGTAACAATATCACATATCTCCAAAAGTGACTCCAAATAAAGCCTGTAACGAGTAGAAGAGGCGTTTCCCACTTCGAGGCATGTGTTGTGTCCCCCAAAGTCACATGACCAATGACAAATGAGGTCTTGCATTTGTTGGATTCATCTGATTCAACTGAGTCACTGGTTTAAGTAAAGGCTCGTTCGCTTGGATGTTTCGCTATTCCAGTCATCCTGTCTGCACTTACTAACAGGACACTTGCAACACAGGTAGTCGTCTTAACTGGAGCCACAGAGAGTGACTTCCTTTATTTGGGAAGCCATTTCTCCCACTAATGAAATCTGCTACATCTGTAAATCCGTAAATCTGCTACACCAGTCAGTCTTTTTTCACCTTTTTTTGGAGGAGGGGTGATTTATTTTGTTCTTCAGCTAATTAAAATGGTAATAGCATTTCCTTCACAAAGTGGATTTCTAAGAACACACATTATATACAGAGGGGCCCAAAAATGTAGACACTTCAACAGTTATCTATGCATGTTATAGAGTGCAACAATTAACATTATTGACTAAAATCGATAATCAAATTATTTAACAAATTTTATTTGATTAGTTCAAGACATCATCGAGCTTCTGCGAAGGTCTAATGTGCAAATGTTAGGTTAACTGGAATGAGGTGAGTAATAGCTTGATGTCAAGCTTGTGTCTCTATACACCTTTACAAGCAAAAATCTCCTAAGTTGGGAAAATTTCACTCTTAACTCGAGCAAAACAGCCACTTTAGATTGTTTCATTCAGAAAATTATTTAAAAGACATCTTTATTAACTTGATTTGTTAGCTATGACATGCATCTAACAAATTAACTTAAAGGCTAAATAAGCACTACTGAGTAAGTGCGCCATTTCGTATAATTGATTATTTCAATAACCAATAGACTTAATCGATTATCCCTGTGTATGTATAAATGTACTGCACCTGATGTCCACTAGAGGTCAGTACAATCAGCTCTCAAATGATTCGCACTCAATAATAAGAGTCGATTCTTTCGACCATGGAAGGTACAGCTTCATTAGCAACACGCCACTCTTTCAATACTGAAATGGCTCGCTGCCAATTTCTCCTAAAACTGACAAAGTTTGATATAATGATTGATAATAGTTTGTCTTTGATGTGTGTAATCATGTCATTTTCTGTTCTACATGTGTTAAAAAAATTAACAATACAAAAAGATTCGGTTCTAACCGAGTCATTCAGGAGGGACACTACTGTTTACTCATTACTACAGATAGTCACTGACCAACTACTCCATACATGTAAAGCGCCCATATTTCCATAGTCTGAATATTATAAAAATAATAAAAAATACTCGTGTATACAGTACTTGTTTCTGTTAAACAGTCTGGCAGACTAGCTGAGGTTTTGCTAACAAAAAACTGGAGCTAGCTAACGCTAATGAGCTCAAACAGATACGCCTTGTTAGATATAAATATGAAACTCCATACATTAAGCATGCAGTCGCATTAATAAGTAATGAGAGGTGTAGGTGTAATTCTGCCGCTGTGTAATAAAATAAACCCCTTACATGAAGTGTTAGAGTTGAGTTTGATGCAGAGAATCAGAACGCTGATGGTACCCGAGCAGCAGCTTCGCATCTACTTCCGGCTATGCAGCACAGAGACACGTCATTACAAAGCACTACGTCATGCAGCATTCACGAAGCACCAGATTTACCGTCTTTAACCGTTTTCAACAGAACCTGTTCAATTTATATATTTTCAACAATACGTCAATATAAAAAATGATAAGCAGTGTATCTAAATCAATTAATCCCATTCCATTTTTACATTTTGTTCTCACAGAATCTATTGTGTTGTAGACTTATTTAATAAATGGATTAACTTTACTTTTAGACATGACTCAGGATGAGGAGTTTAGAAACGCCTCTCTCAGGGTCACTAGGGGGCGCCATGCTTAAGGGAGCAGAGACACTTCGTGGCGTAGAAGAAGACATTCAAAACACACGTTTCGTGGTTATTGTGATTATCTCGGTTGTGTTTATTGCACAGTTCGCACAGCTGTGTTGATCTGTGTAAGATGAAATTATAGAGGGAACTACAGGAAACATTTACAGCTGATAATTTAACCGTGTGAGAGGGGGCTAGGTAGGTAACACACAATAACATAACAACATAATACACATGCAGTGATACACACACACACACACACACACAGTATAATGTACAGCCGTGGCTAAAAGTTTTGTCACCGTCACAAATGTTCATTTTCATAAAGTCTGCTGCTTCACGTTTTAAGATCTTTTGTTAGATGCTACCATGATACACTGAAGTATGATTATAAACGTTTCATATGTGTCATTAAATTTATGCAAAGTGTCAATATTTGCAGTGGCAATCCTTCTTTTTTGGGGCACCAAGTTTATCCGGAGAATAAAAGGTGAGCGCTACCATCAGTCCCATCAAATCATACAAAAGTACCATCAAATCATACACCGCTCACACACGCACATTTTTGTAAATTCTGTCCCTGTGTAATTTACATTTCGGGTTCTAGCATTTTAGTTTTGTAACTTAAATTGCCAGTTTACATTTTTATTTTACTGCAAATTCTATCTTTAGTTTAACTGTTATTTTTCTAGTGACAGACATTCCTGTAAACATTTCACTGTACGTCACACTGTGTGTGTCTGTGTACATGACGAATAACACGTGCATTTGTTTGCTCCTCAGTCATGGGGGTACACGATCTCTGGTCGATCCTGAGTCCAGTGCAGGTGTCTGTCCCGCTCTACAGTCTCACAGGGAAAACCCTGGCGGTGGATCTCAGTCTGTGGATCTGTGAAGCTCAGCACGTCCAAGGCATGATGGGCAAAGTCACCAAACCTCATCTGCGGTATGAGCGGCTTGTTCCTGGTCTCGTTTCTTAAATAAATATCACGTTTAGTTCTCTGCAACAAAAAAAAAATCACCTGGTTCAATCATTAATGCGCTTAAACTCAAAACTTGTCCCTTGCGGTAATGTTGAGTTCTCTTCCTAACTGAAAGCTTGGAATGTTCTTGCAGTAATTTGTTTTTCCGGGCGTCTTCCCTGCTTCGGATGGGCGTCAAGCTGGTTTTTGTTATGGAAGGAGAAGCTCCCAAGATCAAGGCAGAGACTATGAGCAAGAGGACCGAGACAGGGTTCAACGGCAGGAGAGCCAAGAGCGTCCCGAAACCTGCAACAGCCAAAAACACCAGCAGAGGGCGCTTTAAAGCTATACTTAGAGAGGTAATTGTGTGTTTGTATTTTGAGTCCCACCTTATGGTGTGTGTGTGTGTGTGTTTGTTTGTGCCATGCGATGCTTTCACACTCCGCTCTTGATGTACGCAGGCCCGAGTCCCTGAGATAAGCTCCAGACCCCACCCCCAATCCTAAACAGGATAAATGCTATAGAGAATGCTTGTGTGTGTGTGGATGTGCCCTGTGGGAAAAAGGCATCTCGGAGGTGTTCTTTAGTAACTTTCCAAATGTCCTTAAATCCAATAAAGGCTTAAAGTATGCTGCTCGCCCAGTTCGATTCCCGGGTGATGCTGTAACCTCCCGCAGCCGGAGAGAGCTGATTGGCCGAGCTCTCTCAGAGGGGAGGGACGAGAGGTACTCGGTGCTCCCACATTAATCACGCCTCTACAGCCAATCAGGGGCGTCTGTGAGCTCGCGCAAGTGGAAGGAGCAGATAGCGCTGTCCTCCGAGTGTGTGACTCCGCCCCCACGGTGCGTGAGCAAGCAGTTCGAAAAGAGGTGGTCGGTTTGCGTCACGTGGTTCGGAGGAAACACGTGATAGTCTTCGGCCCTCCCGGCTGAGTGGTAGTAGTAGCCTTAATGTGAGAGCCCCCTAGTGACGGGGAGGAATTAGACACGACTAAATTAGGGAGAAAATCGGGGACACCCTCCAAATTCAGATCAGGCTTGTGTGTTTTTAAATACAGACGCAATCCTCATTCATGCCTTTTCATTTTATCTAATCTATCACACTGACTAATTTAAAATGATTAGAAGAATAAGTCTATATATAAAATAATCTCCTGTATTTGCTCCTGTGTGTCTCCTCCCAGTGTGCTGAGATGTTAGACTACATGGGTGTACCCTGGGTGTCTGCAGCGGGCGAAGCGGAGGCCATGTGTGCGTTTCTGGATGCGCAAGGTTTGGTGGACGGCTGCATTACCAGCGACGGCGATGCTTTCCTATACGGCGCGCGGACTGTATACAGAAACTTCAACATGAACACGAAGGTCCTGAGTTCTACACCCTAAAAATGTGGAGGCATTATGAAATAAATTTTTTTAATGATAAGGTTTCTCAGCATATTATCGCACAGAGCAAAGTTAATACATTTTATATGCAGTAAAACAAGGATTGTCATGCCGTCACTCTGTATAACACAAATGAGAATCATAAACCTGATCTATTCCTTCATATTAAATGATGTAGATTAAATTAAAGATGGGATGAGAAGAAATGTTTTACCGTGATAGGCCTATAGAATTGGTTGTTTGTGTATCAGCGGCAACCTCATTTCCACTCTCGTCTGTTCCGACCACTCAGCATTCAACATCAGCCGTATACTAATCACCGACCTGATCATCTGTTAGGAAAGTCTGGCTCTTTGGTAGCAAAATATGAAGAAAATCGGGGCTCAAGACTTTTGCACAGTTTTGTATGTACTTATCTATCGTTCTCTCTATCTCTAACATCAGGACCCTCAGATAGACTGCTATAAGATGTCCAGAGTAGAGATGGAGCTGCGGCTGAAGCGAGAGACCCTCGTGGGCCTGGCTGTGCTCCTCGGCTGTGATTACATTCCTAAAGTATACATTCCTCAAGATGACACATTTATAACCATAAACATGTACATGAGCCATTCGAGATCAAGCTAAATAAAATGTTTTTTGTGGTGTTCCTGCAGGGTGTCCCAGGGGTCGGGAAAGAACAAGCTCTAAAATTAATACACAGTTTAAAAGACGCGACTCTTCTTCAAAAGTATGTGTACTGGATTTCTAACTAACTGAATGATTCAGATCATAACGAAAGGTTTGCTTGTGGTCGGTACAGTAGTATGGTTGGTGTACCTCAGTGGTTAAATATGTGTTGAACTATGGATCAGATGGTCACCACCAAGATTCCACTGTTGTGCTTTTGAGGAAGTTTCTTAACTCTCAGTGTCTCAGACTTATAATGAAAGTAAGTCGCTTTTGGATAAGGGCGTCTGCTAAATGCCATAAATGTAAAAGAACTAAAAAGGGAGTCATTTTCTCCCTTGGTTTCCTGGCGAAGGATAGCTGTGTTAGCATTCGAATGCTTGCTCTTAATGCCATAGATTGAACGCTTTGGTTTGTACAATGCATCTAAACTTTATATTGAAAATTTGTAGGGTAATTAAGGAGACAGGACTATGTGTTTGCATTGTGCGTTTCTCAATGTCATCTTGTTGCTTTGGGTATATTAACATTTACATGATATAAATACGGCTGTGTGTGTGTGTGTGTGTGTGTGTGTGTGTTATATGTTTTCTTATAGATTCAGTGAATGGAGAAAAACTGCTTCTGAGACTGAGGAGGTTGCTGTGAAAAAGGTCACCCACTGCCTGGTGTGTCGCCACCCTGGTGAGGTTCCCACTCCTACTAATATTGTACATATAACATGTTGTCACAGTTTAGAAATGATGTTTCCAATCCAACAAGAGCTACCCCGATAATATAAATAATACAACAAAGTATTATAGGTTGGTGTCAGATTAAAGGAATAAAAGTGAACAGTAATGTTGTCATGATATGGTTTGAGTCCTTTTTTAATAAAATATTATTTTATATTCCTTTAATTTGTCACACATTGCTGTGTGACAAATGAACAAAATGAAGGTTTTTAAGTGGCCCAATCAAAGTTCAGACTTAAATCTGATTGAGATCCTTAAACAGGTTCAAAAACACTTTAATGTGGCTGAATTAAAACAATTCTGCAAAGAAGAGCGGGCCAAAATTCCTCCACAGTGACGTGAAAGACTTATTGCCAGGGATCCCAAATACTTGATTCAGTTGATGCCGTCAAGGATGGCACAACCAGTTATTAGGTTTAGGGAACATTACTTCAGGAAGGTTTGGACAATTTCTTTCCCTTAATGAATGAAATCATCATCTAAAAACAAAAATTTGTATTTACTCTGATTATCTTTGATGTGTAAAAAAAAAAACAACCAAAAAAAATTCAGGATGGGGGCAAATACATTTTCATGGCAGTGTTCATTACTTTGAACCTTGATTGTTACCTGGGAATCATTTTATGTTTTAAATAATATATATATTTTAATAATAAATTTTATTATACACCATATTACCCTCATATTTCATATACAGCTTTTTCAGGTATCCTCTCTTTCCCTTCTTTTCTCCCGGATGCTGCAGGTTCCGCTAAAGCCCACGAGCGAGGTGGCTGTGTGTTTTGTGACAGTCAGAAGTTCTGTCAGCCTCAGGACTATGAGCACGAGTGTCCCTGTGACTGGCACCGCACCGAGCACGCTCGCCAGACCTCGTCTCTAGAATCGCTCATCAGAAAGTGAGTTATCTAAGATTTCGCACAGATTGAGAAAAATGGAACAACTTAGAACAGGAAATGGAAATTAAGCAACTGCTTAAATGTGTAATAAGTCATGTATAAGGGGTGTTCTAAAGCCTGAGGAATCATTTGCCCACATTAACATCATGTGCTGTAATCAAAGCTAAAGGTGATTGGATCAAATCTTAGCATGTTTTTTAAAATTCCTTTCTACTATGCATGCATTTATAATATATTTAAAATTTTTATAATCATTAAAAAAAAAATTCTAATAGGAAAACCCTGGCGTGCGACATGTTCCCTTTCACGGAGGTGAGTATCTGTTGCTCGATGTGTTCTACATTTATACATAAAGGTGAATCATTGTTACGTTGGTAGAATTTGTAATGACGTCTCTTATCTTTCAGATCATCAATGAATTTCTGATTTCAAAAGACAAACCTGTTAATAGCTTTAAAAGACGAAGACCCAACCTACTGCTCATGCAGGTCTGTCTGGTCTGTTTTTGTAATGTAATACTGACTACAGTTTAAATTACAACTTTAATACACATCACTCTTTTGTAATATCGATTAAGTTTTGTAATTCTTATAAGTACTAAAGCATCTTCAATTGTACTTGTAGTCATGTATATTTTTATCCCTTGTTGTCCCTGTCAGACATTTGCTCTGGACAAGATGGAGTGGCCCAAACATTACACCAGCGAGAAGGTCCTTGCGCTGATGACTTACACTGAGCTTATGAACAGAAGTCAAGGGACACAATCTGCACCGCAGATCCAACCCATTCGGTTCGTCCCGCACTTCAAATGAAACTTGTCTTTCTTGCATTCGATTCAAATCATGCATTTTTAAAATTGAATTTGTCAGACACCATTCCCTGGGATGACTAGACGTTCAATCAAAAACAAACCTTAAATATAGTTGCGAGCAACGATGAGCAGGCCCAAGCACCATGTGACATCACCCCCAGGCGCTTCTGAAAGACGGCGGGCATAGCGGACACGTGCATATAAAGGGGACTAACAACAACATTGCAACATTATTTTGGGAAAGGGGGAATTTTATGTCAAAATGTCCTGGATGCTGGAAACAAAAAGCACCACACACTTAACATGATGTCATTTAACATGATGTCGCACAAAGTTATTAACCACTTTTCAGCATAAGTTTAAGGCTGACCTGGTTTCATGACATCGGCCCGGTTTCGTGGCGATCGTATGAATTTCCTAGAAGGGACTTTATCAGAATTCATTTTTGCAAACGACCCAAAATAACTGACTTCCTGTTGAGTAGAGCCCCAGACATGCAATGTATAAGTTGTTCAGCTCAATGAGCTCTAAATGTGTACCTATGTGTAGGTGCATGCGTGTTTTTAACTATGTAGCAAAATCTTGTGTGAGGGTCTCAGCCGCTCAGGAATCCTAATGGCTGCAGATTCCAACCTGATTTTCATGATTTCTTGAGCATGTTAAGACCCCCAGAAATCCCCAAATGATGGGGGGAAAAAACAGTTCGTTCAACATGGCTGCAGAAACAGTCATCAGTAAATAATGTGTGATTTAGTTTCAATGGGGGCGGCACATTGGCCTAGTGGTTAAGCACTGTGTCACACTGAGTCTGGGCTTGATTCCCACTTCAGGGTCTGTGTGCATGGACTTCGCATGTTCTCCCTGTGCATGTTGGTTTCGTCAGGTTTCCTCCCACATTCTAAAGACATGCAGGTTAGGGTAATTGGTGTTCCCAAATTGCCACGTAGTGTGTGAATGTGTGTGTGCCCTGCGATGAATTGGCACCCTGTCCAGGGTGTACTGTGCTTTAAGTTGTGCCCTGAGTCTCCTGGGATAGACTCCAGGCCGCTTGTGACCCTGTATACAGGACAAAGTGGTATAGATGATAAGTGAGTGTATTTCACTGGGTTTACAGTGGTATGTACTGTAAATGAAACCATCACATCATGCACATTAAATGGTTAAATCTATGACAACAACTTTGCAGATCATGATTTTGAGATATTCATGATCATTTCAGACATTCTTAAAGGTGACCAAGTTTTTGCAACTTTGTGAGGTTTGAAAATTCTGTAATTACAATGAAATTATGACCAAAATCATGTCGCCCAGTTATATTAGAGGAAACCTAATCAGTCATTCGGGTCGAATTTGTTGATACAGGATACACAAGCGGCGGATAAGGAACAGTATCTCCTGCTTTGAAATCATATGGAGTAAACCAGGTGAGATCTTCCAAATCATAAACCTTAAAGCATATATATATATATATATATAACTCCTCATCTTAAGTGGAATATAGTTAGCGTTTAAGACGTTAGTCTTCAGCCAGCTTTGCAGATTTGAAAATATTTATTTTCAGCCAGAGCTGTGAGCCTGTAGCTCTGGACGTGTGACATGCGTCACTGCTGCTCTTGTTAGTGTCTTGTTGTGAAAGCAGACGTGAAGGAGATTGCCGGTGTGATTTGTGAGTCGCAGGTGATGGAACAAATGTAGCGTCCTGACGTGCTAAAGTCACTTCCTGTGGAAACTGTGAAGCTCGACTCCTCGTGTCCTGCACATACCATCCTTAAAAAAAAAAAAAGATTTTAAACGGAAGGAGAGCAAAAATACAATGCAAATGATTTAATTGTCTTAATAGGACCTGAATGATTATTGCATTCATTTCACAAAAGTTCATCATCATTGTGTAGCTGATTGTCAGGGCCTTTTTGGTATTATTTGTTTAGTTTGTTTATCTTTTCTCCTGATTTGTCTCGCAGATCATTACGTGTTTCCTGAAGACTCCCCTGAGGAGGATGTAGTCAGGACAGTGGAAGAGGAAAACCTGTTCACTGTGGCTTTCCCAGACATTGTCCAGCTTTTCCACAAGGAAACAACACAGGCCAAGGACAACAAATTAAAGAGTACGTCCCTGTTTGTCTTACTTTCACAAAGTCAGCAGGTCATAGTTTCAACTCCAGCACACACTTACTCAATTTGAGGCATGTCAGGTTCGTTAATGCATTATTATGGGATGTTTAGATTGTGGGTGGGTGCCAAAATTATTGCTACTTTTCCTGAAAGTGATTAAAATTGAATATCAATTTTAAAAAAGTAGTTAAATTGTATCCCAGTATGTTTGAGCTCGAAATAACCCTGGTTTGCATGTTAAGGTATAAAAATTATTGGCACCCTTACAGTTTTGTAAACCCTTTCCTGGCTGCATTCTTCTATAATGTCTAATGAAGACAGATATACTTGCAGAGGATTTAAAGATTGTTTACTTCTTCATACAGTTTGTATATAAATCTTAAGACTGAGACAACAGTCTACCTTGATGGTATCCAAGCACTATTGAAACATTGGGATAAGTGCATTAGTGTAGCAGAGGACTATATGGAGACATAAAAGAGTACTTGCACTCATAACTGTGTTCTGTTATTATGGACATTCTAAACTCCTGGTTTGACACTTCTCGAAAACCGGGTCTCGGTTCTTGTATCTGTATTTACATAATAATGCTTAGGGCTGTTCTAATAAAATTAAACAGATAAATACTTTCACTGTTGCACAAGTGGAAAATGTTCCTTTTTTTAATACACTGTATATATTAAAGCATTGTATGAAATCGTTTATTTCCATTGCCGATACCTTAAATTAGTTAATTCATCAGTGAGCCGTTAGTGAAGCAGTGAAGCTGCTGTGTCGCTGGTAACTAGTGACCCTGAGAATTTCTTGGGTGGTTAAGTAAATGTGCTTTTCCTTCTGTGAAGTGCCAGAGATCAAAGCCCGGAGCTGTGATTGTGACACCCGCCGGTGTTTGGCTCGCTAACCCCTCACACTTCCACAGCCAGATCCCAGCAGTCGTTCTGCACTGGAGCGCTTTGATTAACACGAGGTGTTGCACAGGAGTCCCTGTCCATTTAACCTTCTTCTCTTCACCATTAGTTCTGTCCGGGTGATTCCATGTCAATTTTATTTTTGGTTCTTATTTGATCTAATAACTATCTGTACTGATTGTACAGAAATTGTAAAAATTTCCATTTCTTGCCAAATAAGAACCAAAAATAAAATTGACATGGAATCACGCGGACAGAACTAATGTGTGTATATATCTATCTCTCTCTCTCTCTCTCTCTCTCTCTCTCTCTATATATATATATATATATATATATATATATATATATATATATATATATATATATATATAATTTTTATTTATTTATTTATTTATTATTTGCTATATAGAGCAAACTGTTTGGGCACCACTCTAAAGATTCATTTTTTTTTTTTACCATTACTATTAATAATGTTAATATCCTTACGGATTAAATTTATTTTCATTGCAGATCAAAGATTTTTTTTTTATTATACCCAGATTTTATCCTAATAGAAAGATTATTGTAATCATTGGAATGTTATTAATGGAAAGCTTGCAAAAAAAAAAAAAAAAAACGTGAGCGTGGCATGCTACAAAGCCTGTGCTGTGCAGGGCAAATTTAAAAATAGTTGCAATTTCTCATACAGAAGTGTGCATTACTCTCATATCAGTGCTCTGTTATTCTCCGCAATTAAAAGTCCCGGTTTGACTTGAACGACCCTCGTAATTTCCATGGACTTATTTATTCAAATTCATTGTTTAAACTTTTTTGATTTCATCCACATGACAGCATTTTAATCGGAAAACCTCAAAAAAAACATTGTATTCTTGGACACTTGCTTTTTGGCACGACTGGATTTTGTTATAAGCTAAGACTGGTGTGAAGTTTACAAGAAAGTACTTTACCAACGTTTTTAATGGTTTTTGGCTTGGAGGTAAGGTGCCAAAATTTACTATTGTCTCGGTTGGTGGTCTGTGAGTTTGTTTGAGGAAATATTGTAATTTATTCCACATTAATAGGTAGAATATTTAGAATATGTGATAATTGTTTTTAATTTTCAAATTTAAGGTTCTTATTTTTGTTCGTCTTCTACCACAGAAAAGAAACCCAAGGCGGCGAAAGAGAAGCCAGACGTTTCTTCTGACGGAGTGTCCGATCTTTTTGCTCAGATGTCACTCAAAGGTTCCTCACCTCTCGACCCTCTCGTATCTTCAGGGAAATGCTTACAGACAATAACTGATGGAGAGACTGATGCTGACGGCTGTTCTACTCCTACACTACCTGCTGCATCAAACCTCACTACTAGCTGTCAGGAAATCCAGTCTGTCTCTAGTTCCTGTCCACCAGAGGCTCTAGCTTCACCCTCCCATACGGGAACATTATCTGAGGCTCAGAGTTCCCTTTCAGTCTCCGGAGTGATCGCTGAGCTCCAGTTGAGCAACATAGACTGGGATGCCTTGTCCTTTAATGCCGCGCCGTCTCCTCAGTCTCAGCACAGTAAAGCAGATCCTCGACCAGCGAGCAAATCGGACGGAGGAAGCAGAGTGGAAAGCTGTGGCTCGTCTGCAGAAGTTCCGTCAGAAGATCGTGTAGAAGTAAAGGCTGGACGGAATGACGGACTTACAGAATGTTCTCTGATGGAACGACTCCATTTGAGGAAGTGTTCCGGTTCTAATGAGGAGAAGGACTCCAAATATCAGAGTGTTGGATCTGGACTGAAATACACTTCAGGTTTAGGTCACAAGCCTGTTTCTGAGAATCGTAATGTACCGCCTCACCCACATTATCAGAAAGCAGCGCTTAAGGAAAAAACATTTAAAAAACCACAGCAGTCCAAACATGCAATCCCAGCCTCAGGGCCACCCAAGTACAAGTTTGTGAAGCTGAAACACTTGAACAGAACGTCCAGCGATCCTGAACAGACAAAGAAAGAAAGTGTGTGTAAGAGGAGTGTTTGTAAAGGACAGGGTCCCTCCAGTGACGACAGCGATGTAGAGAATCAGCTTCTAACCAAACAGCAAAGCAAACTCAAAGCCGTTGTCAAGCCTAAATTACAGACTTTACAAAAAACTGTCTTGGCGCAACAACTTTTTCAACAGCCCAGATGTAATCAGTTTTCAAATTCTGTAGAGTCAGACTCCACAACTCCTACGAAACAACCACACAACTCCGGTTTCTCAAGAACAAATCCTGTTACACAGACAAAAAGTGATGATGATGATGATGATGATTCAGATGCTTCGATTTCTAGTCCTTTGCCACTAGCCGAGAGGCTGAAACTTAAGTTGAACAAATAAAACTAATGTCTTTGGTCATCGCTAATAAACCATGTGACTGTTTTTAATAGTAATTGATTGCAACTGCATGTTTGTAGCGGAAATGTGCGTTTTTAATAAAGCTTATGTTGCAAGTCAGGTTTGACTATTAAATGCATGCTAAACGTTTCCACACCTCTATGTCTATCTGCTAATGAAGCCAATACACACACGATCATAAGACAAAATACAGGTCCTCGCCTGTTAGATTTGAACGAGGCCACGTGTCGGTTTTGTGACATGAAGTAACAGCCTGGTACTAATAAGGATGTTAGAAAAAAAGAAAGCTTAAATGTGTCGCTTCCTTTTCCTCACCCAGATCTCTTAAACCTGCCGCACTTTTATTACGACTCAGTGTTGGTTTACCTTAGCCCATGTAGTGACACGTTGCACACCTTTTCAGACATGAAAGCTTTAAGAGGTCTGTTCGGGAAGAGCGTATGGACAGCTGCAGAAATCACACTAGCTGTTGGGTGGTCAGTTTTTTCCCCCTAATTTTAATAAAATCCTTTTTTCTCTCTTTTTCTCTCACTCTTGATTTTTTTGATGCAGACTCCAAAGTAGTGTAGAGTCACTTAAAACATTATCATCATTATTAGTAGTAGTCGAGATAGATAGATAGAGAGATAGATAGTAGGGCTGCACAATTTGACAAAGTATTGCAATTGTGTTTTAAAAGACTATATGGAAATTATATCAAACTAATGAAAAATTTTAAGACATTTTGTGGGAAAAAAGGGTTAATTTGCCCTATGGTTGAAGATTTTTGAGACGCTGAATTGGGGAGCGGAAGCGTATTGTAGCAAAGATTGTAATTAATAGTAAAAGTACTAGTTAGTTTATTTTTTGTTATTGAATTGTGCGTGTTTTAACCAATTTAACTGAAACATGCTTGCGTCTATTATTATTATTATTATTAGTAGTAGTAGTAGTAGTAGTAGATTAATCCATTAGTATCCTAATATGTATAAAATTTATGTTACTTCTGATTATATTATTATTATTATTATTAATAATAATAATAATATTATTATTATTATATTAATTGTAGTTGTAAATACACAGTAGTTATTTAAAGCAATTTAATTAAACAAGCTTAACTAATTGCTAAGTATATTTTGTAATTAATAAATCATAGTTGTGTAAACCAGTGAAAGTAAAATAGCTTACCTGCTACTGCTTATAATAATAATAATATAATAATAATTATTATTATTATTATTATTATTATTATTATTATCATTATTATTGCAGTTGTTGTGGTTGTTCTTCTTCTTTTTAATAGTTTAGAAGTAGTTTATAGTAAATAATTGTAATCTATTTTATATTAATAAATTAGTTACAGGTATGTAAGCCAATGAAATTAAAATAGCTTAACTCTTACTGCTTTATTATTATTATTATTATTATTATTATTATTATTATTATTATAGTAGTAGTAGTATTAATAGTAGTGGGTGTAGTAGTAGCAGTAGTAGTGTAGTTCATGTTTCTATGCTTAAATAAATGTAAGATGTTGGGATGTCAATGAGCCGTACCAGCACTTCTACATCATGCATATTATTCATTAATACAGAAATAAACCATCTGAAAGAATAAACTGTTTTTTTATAAGAATGTTATATTTGGATGTTCTTACTGTCGTTCACTTAAACTGATTTAAGACCCACCTTTTCCCAGACCAGCCTACATTTAAACAAAATCCACAAAATGAATTTCACTTTTCATATGAATTTCAGTGAAAAGCCCTCTTCTGAATGCATGCTCAGAGGATTCCGTGTTGAACGCTGCTCCCATCCCCTCATGTAAACCCGTGTCTGGTTTGTCTATCGCATTTCCCCGAGACGCATGATGATGAGGTTTTAAGTCACTTCTCACAAAAGGGAAATCTAATTATTTTCTTTTCTCAGCCGCATTAGCCGCTCATTCACACCTGGTCGACAACGAACCTGCTTCTTCTGGCGAGAGAGAAAAAAAAGAAGAAGAAGAAGTCGCACTTGTTGACACTTGAGCTTTCTTTGAACTTCACCAAAAGCTGTGAGCTCGTAAACCAGCCGTGGGGCTGTGCTGGTATAAAACACACCCTCACCTCATCGGAGTGGACCCAACACACACACTCACACAGATGGACGGCGCAGAGATTGATCAGTTGACCACTAAACTTCTGGTGCAGTGGGACTGGAGGACAGACACCCAACATTTCGGGGAGCAAAGCGAGACCATGAGACATGGATATTCCTTACCCGAATCCTCCGGCTCTCCTTGCTCTCCGTGTTCTTCCTCATCATCACCCTCTTCCTCATCCTCTCCAGAGGCTCCAGGGGAAATGTTCTCGGATTATTCGTACCATGCCAGAAAGGCTGCGCAGACGTCGAAACCTTCTAGACCCAAGATGTCGACGAAGAGGCGCATGAAGGCGAGCGAGCGAGAGAAGATGCGCATGAGGAGTTTAGCTGAAGCTCTGCATCAGCTCCGGGATTACCTGCCTCCTGTCTACAGCCGCAGAGGACAACCACTGACCAAGATCCAGACTCTCAAGTACACCATCGAGTACATAAAGCAGCTGTCGGAAATCCTCAGCCAAGAATGAACCGACACCGACCCTGAAACCAAGACGTTCATGGACACTGGTCATTATTTTTATTCAGCTTGTATTTTGGGTGACTGAAAAGATTCTTTGTACAGAAATGTGCCACGTCCTGATGTAAATATTTGTTTTGGCACTTTTTTTTTCTTTCTTTCTTTTTTTTTTTTTACTATTTTTGTGTTAAAGAGTCAAATATTTCAAGAAAGAGATGATGGAATAAACCTTGTTTACTTTTACCGTAAATTTTATTTGTAGTTCATTTGTTCATTACAGCAACTGAATTGTTATTGGTTTACTGGAATTAGAATAACGTGAATTCTATGAAATTATGTATGTGTAATTTTTAGAATAGATTAAATATATCCTCATTGTGCAGAAGTACATGTACGAAGCCAATGAAATGCTCTTAGCATCTAAAATGGTCTATTTACATCAGGTAACAAATATAGAAAAATAAAGTTATGGATGTACATGGGTGTCTGTTCATATCTCTGTGCACATAATGATTGTCCAGTGATGAAGGCATGTCAAGATGATGTTAAACATTCAAAACAGAATATACATATGCCACATATACATATGTCAGTACTGTATATACAGAATAAACTTGGGTCGATTATATAGTAGTGCAATTACAGCATCATAAATTATGAATGGTGCAAAGATGCATAGTGGATAAAAGACGTGCAGTGTAAAGTGAAGGAGACAGTGCATTAGTGCAGTGCTTATTACACCATTATCAGCTGTTCAGTATGGTAATTTCAGTATACTTTAGCTTGATCTGTGAAATGCATTGGATCTCCATTTTCATTTCTAATCAGCAGATTCATCACTTAAATGGTGCATATATAATATTAGTACACACATTTTCACATATGGCATCAGGTAATTAAGTAACCACAAAAACAGTCAATTTCTATTTTAAGACCGGATGGTCATCTGTTCTAGAATAATTCTTGCTAGAACAGTATTGTCAAGTGCTTTTGCAAAACCCATCAAGCACCATGATGAAACTGTCTCATGAAGACCTTCCCAGGAAAGCAAGACCAACACTTACCTCTGCTGCAGATGAGAAGTTCATTTAGAGTTACCAGCCTCAGAAATCACCAATTAATAAACAGCACCTCAGATTAGAGCCATTATGAAGACTTTACAGAGTATAAGTAGCAGACACATCTCAACATCAACTGTACAAAAGAAATTATTACACATTTCCGATGGCTTCAGCATTGTTTTACAATGTATAAAGAAATCAAAATCAGGAAAGACTATGGAATTAAAAATATCCAAGGTCCAAACTTTTGACTGGTAATGTACATATACAGTAAGTGCCCTTCTCATAAAGAGGCACACTGTCTTCAGAAGGAATTATATCATAGAAATATTATCATCCTGAATATGATTAAAATGATCCACCAAAAAAAGGTTCAAAAATACTTTGTATATGGATGTGGATATTAGGAATGGGAATCACCAGGGATCACCTGATACATTATTATGACGATACTCTAATGTGATTTGAATTGTGATTCTGTAAGTATCACGATTGTATAAATATCTAGATCCAATGTTTTTTTATTTATTTATTTTTTTTTTTACAATTCTAGACAATTTTCACAATTAATTCATTCTTTTATTCATTTATTTTGCTGCCTGCCAATAGTTTAGAGTGCACCCTCGCAGGATTATAGAGGAACTGCAAGAATGAAAAAAGTGTAACAAACAAGGTGGTGCAAAGTTCAGGCTCAATAGGCAAGAATGTATTTACAAGTATAAATTAGTGCAAATGCTTAAATTGTTGACTTTGTACTTCCTGGCACTTATGTGCACTATGATGGACTGGCACTTCATCCAGGGTGTACTCTGCCTAGTGCCCTGGGTCTACTGAGATAGGCTCCAGGCTCCCCATGATCCTGAGTTGGATAAATGCTTTAGAGAATGAAATAAAATGAATATTTCCTAATGTATGAGAAGTGATATTGCTCCTGCAGAGATAATTTGGACTTTTAGGATAGAGGGAATAGTTCTGAGACTATTCCAATAGACGTTTAACTTCAGAACAGCCCTTAGAAATAAAATTCAGTAGTTAGATCTGGTTGTATTCAGTATTTTGTTGCATATCGTATTTTTAGCTTAAGACATCTTGTGTCTGAAATAAAATGAGAAATATACATTTTCATACAGTATAAGGAAAAATGTCTATGGATCCAGGGATAAGGGAAGCCCTGACTATAACAACTAATGCTGAATAATAATTACATAAAACTGCTTAAACTGATAACCAAGCAGCACAGACTTGTGTCGGCAACACAGTATAGATCAACTGAAAATATATATATGTTATATGGAAGCCTTGCTGGTGTGTGTTAACAGAGATGCTTCTCCGGCGTTTAACGGTGCATTTGGGTATTCAGATAGAACGAAAGTTATTATTACTTTTCTAACGTGTAAATTTTACTACTATCAGAATATGGGAATGATGGAACAGGGCTACTTATTTCCAGTGAAATAGAAACTTTAATGCTACAACATTCTATACAATTGTGTGCGGTTTAGGCAGCACGGTGGCTTAGTTGTTAGCACTGCCATCTTGCACCTCCAGGGTCCGGGTTCGAACCCCACCTCTCTTCTTAGTGGTTTTCCTCCTACAGTCCAAGGATATGAAGATTAGGTTAAGTTCCCTAATTACCCATAGTGTGTGAGTGAGTGAGTGTGTGTGTGTGTGTGTGTGTGAGTGGCCTTGCGATGGATAGGCACCCCATACAGGGTGTACCCCACCTTGTGTCCTATGTCTACTGGGATAGGGTCCAGGCCCCTCACAACCCTGTTTACAGGATAACGTGGTATAGATGATGAGGGACTGAATGAGTTGGTGTGGTATAAGCTCTCATGTTTGTGTGATGGTCAGGTGTTGATATACTTTTGGCTAAATTGTGTATGATCTTTTCAATAATAATAATAATAATAATAATAATAATAATAATAATAATATCAACAGACCAGGGCTAATGCGGAATCACTCCATTCAGGAGGAATCACCCAGCAATTCGACGCTACCTTGAACGCACCACTGTTTTGCCGTTAGCGCCAGTGCTAAGCGTTTTCTTTTTATTTATTTTTTGACAATTCGTGATTTAATTCGTTTTGTTTTAGGCAGAATATAACCAAAATTATTTCGACTGGCTTATTTGGACTCCACAAGGTAAATTAACGGGGTAATTAATAAATATTTGCCTCTGTAGGCTAAGGATATGCATGGATAGGATTGAAGTTTGTTTCACTTAGCAGCAAATAAACAAGAGAATTGCAGAAGAAACCCCAATTTTTGTGTAAAACCGGGCCTAAAATATGTATTTCCTTCTCGGTAGCTGTAAGATAGGACAGTGTGTGTGTGTGCGCGCGCGCGAGTGTACCGTTGTGTTACCGCGGTGTGTGTTTATTATTTTATCATGTTTAACCTTAAATCGTTATTAAACATTAGACATTCCAGGTATTAATGTTAATTAAACCATATTAGCAGATTTATTCATTTAGAAAGGTGATGCATTTACATTCATGCTATAATATATTGTTTCCATGTACACACATGGACAAAATTGTTGGTACCCTTCGGTCAATGAAAGAAAAACTCACAATGGTCACATAAATAACTTTAATCTGACAAAAGTAATAATTAAAAAAATTCTATGAATGTTAACCAATGAAAGTCAGACATTGCTTTTCAACCATGCTTCAACAGAATTATTTAAAAAAAAAAACTCATAGAACAGGCCTGGACAAAAATGATGGTACCCCTAGAAAATACTGAAAATAATGTGACCAAAGGGACATGTTAATTCGAGGTGTGTCCACTAATTAGCATCAGAGGTGTCTACAATCTTGTAATCAGTCAGTGGGCCTATATATAGGGCTCCAGGTCGTCACTGTGTTGTTTGGTGACATGGTATGTACCACACTCAACATGGACCAGAGGAAGCGAAGGAAAGAGTTGTCTCAGGAGATTCGAAAGAAAATTATAGACAAGCATGTTAAAGGTAAAGGCTATAAGACCATTTCCAAGCAGCTAGATGTTCCTGTGACTACAGTTGCACATATTATTCAGAAATTTAAGATCCATGGGACTGTAGCCAACCTCCCTGGACGTGGCCGCACGAGGAAAATTCATGACAAATCAAAGAGACGGATAATCCCAATGGTAACAAAAGAGCCCAGAAAGACTTCTAAAGAGATCCAAGGTGAACTTCATGCTCAAGGAACATCAGTGTCAGATCGCACCATCCGTCGTTGTTTCAGCCAAAGTGGACTACATGGGAGACGACCAAGGAGGACACCATTGTTGAAAACAAATCATAAAAAAAGCCAGACTGGAATATGCCAAACTACATGTTGACAAGCCACAAAGCTTCTGGGAGAATGTCCTATGGACAGATGAGACAAAAATGGAACTTTTTGCCAAGGCACATCAGCTCTATGTTCACAGACGGGAAAATGAAGCATATGAAGAAAAGAACACTGTCCCTACTGTGAAACATGGAGGAGGCTCTGTTATGTTCTGGGGCTGCTTTGATGCATCTGGCACAGGGTGTCTTGAATCTGTGCAGGGTACAACGAAATCTCAAGACTATCAAGGGATTCTAGAGAGATATGTGCTGGGCAGTGTCAGAAAGCTGGGTCTCAGTCGCAGGTCATGGGTCTTGCAACAGAACAATGACCCAAAACACACAGCTAAAAACACCCAAGAATGGCTAAGAGGAAAACATTGGACTATTCTAAAGTGGCCTTCTATGAGCCCTGACCTCAATCCTATTGAGCATCTTTGGAAGGAGCTGAAACATGCTGTCTGGAAAAGGCCCCCTTCAAACCGGAAACAACTGGAACAGCTTGCTCATGAGGAGTGGGCCAAAATACCTGCAGAGAGGTGCAGAAGTCTCATTGACAGTTACAGGAATCGTTTGATTGCAGTGATTGCCTCAAAAGGTTGTGCAACAAACTATTAAGTTAGGGGTACCATCATTTTTGTCTAGGCCTTTTCCATGAGTTCATTGTTTATATAATTCCGTTGAAGCATGGTTGAAAAGCAATGTCTGACTTTCATTGGTTAACGTTCATTGAATTCTTACTTATTATTACTTTTGTCAGATTAAAGTTATTTCTGTGACCATTTTGAGTTTTTCTTTCATTGACCGAAGGGTACCAACAATTTTGTCCACGTGTGTATACAATTCAATATACTGTATTGTATATTTTGATCACTGTAATGAGATATACTAATATGAGGTGATATCAAAAGGTTTCAAGATCTGTTTCCAAGCTCTATTTTCTCCTCGTACATCCTCCTTTAGACTCCTGGCAGTAGAATTCTCTATTGATGGTCTGGCCCCTGGGGACCAATTCTCAATGTACAATGCTGTGAATGTCGAAAAAGACAATGGTCAAGCTGCGGACATGCCATTTTCGGTCATGGAGATAATGGCTTGTACCCATTCATCCAAGTTTCGTCACCAGTTATAACCCTCAACGTGAAGGACTGGTCATCACGCTGATGGCGTTCTTGGCAGACTTTAACACAATGTTCCTTCTGCTCCTGGTCTGCAGCCTGGGAACAAACTTGGCAACAACATGGCGCATGTTCCGAATGAGACACCAACAATGGCAGCAATGTTGTGGATTGTTCTCCGACGATAATCATGCACAGGTTGTGGTGGAGCTCGTGAAATAATCTCTCTAATATCTTGTCATCTTCCAATGATGTTGGATTGCCAACATCTCAGAATTGCCCAGCCTCATGCAACATTTCTCTCTATGTTCTCACTTGCTGTCTATGATGAAATAGAAGAATAGCAGGGGTGTGTAGCCTTGTGCTCTTATCTGTTTTTGTGTTTCAATAATAGTCTCCAGACTTTTTTATACCACCTCATACAAACTATGTTAGCCTTTATATAAAACATTGGTCTTATTTATGTAGCACTGCTATATTGTTGGTAGGTGTTTGTATCTCATGGTAAACTTCATGAATATGTCTTTCAGAATCAGGCGCTGTAGAGAGCAGAGATTTGTAACTACACAAATATAATGTTTTTGTGTTCTGAAGTTGTATGATTTGATTTCATTAGGTCAGTAGACGCTTAAGAAGACGCGTTCTCCTGGACTCATGTTTTTTTAAATTAATTTCATTTAATCATCAGTTTTATGATTTTTTTGTATTGTAGTGTGTGCTTTATTTTGGCTGGTCATCAAATGGATGATCATTCTCGAGAGCAGCTACAAGAGTTTTCAGGGAAGACGGAGACTTCAAAGTCGACAAACGAGTTAAGGACTTCTTCTGGATATAAGTCGAGGTAAGTCACTTGATCATTAATTATACCGACATTGTTTAAGATTTCTGCCTTAGCAGTGTGACAGGCTGGAACTTTGGTCATCTGGAGACTGGGAAGTGCAACCTGTATCTCTGCAGAGGTCATGAAGTCAGGAGGCGAGGTCGAGGCAACCACATGGGACGAGGAGGACAAGAAGGACGTGAAACGATAATAAAAGATTTTGGGCAACAAGGTCGAGGAAGGGCCAGGAATCGTGATGGTTTCATGAATGGATTCGGACCAATTAGGTCATTTCAAGACATTGGAAAATTTCACTGATTGCCTTTATTTATGCTTGTAGAGTAAGATGTGAAATTGGATTTTCCCTGTTTACTGTGTTTTAGGAGGGGGAGAGGTAGATCACTACCATATATGAATATGCGAGGAAGAAAACTAGGAAGGGCTGATGCTATGGGCATGTGTGTTGGACCACCTCCTCTTCCTCCTCTTTTTCCTCCTCCGCCTCTACCCATGCATCTAAGGGGACCTCACCCACCTTTGCACAGGTACATACCACCCTTAGTTTGCTAAAGGAAAACAAAAGTTATTATTATTGTTATTATTGTTATTATTATTATTAGTAGTAATAATTACTGTAGTAACAGTATTAATAGTAGTAATAGTAATAGTGTTTAAATGTACTATATCAGAAAGAAAAGGAATTCAATAAAAATAACATGAAAAAGCAGAAAGAAAAATATCACAAGCAAACAGGTCATTGAAACCTAATAATAAGCTTGTTCAAAATAATGGCCAAAGTACACAAAAATACCAGAGTAACCAGCTCTAGCAACCACATGGTACACCATAGCAACCAGCGAGAAACACCACAGCATCCAGCTGGTATAGCCTACCAACCACCAAGCAACCCACTAGCAACCGTTTGGTATTACATAACCACAATCTAGCAAAACACTAGCAACCAGAGTGATTCCATAGCAATCACCTAGCAACTCCATAGCAACCTGTTGAAATAGCATAACCACCATCAACCAAATCACTATCAGCAATGGGGAATACTATAAAAACCACCTAGCAACATTTTAGCAAACAAAATGAATATGATAGAGTCCACCTAGCAACCATTTAATATTTAAAACCACACAAGTTGCTAAAAATACTAGCAACTACTGGGTTTCTGTAGCAACTACATTGCAACACCCTAGCAACTAGGTGGAAAAGTATAGCAATCACCTAGGAACAACCTTGTAACCAGCTGAAATACCTAACAACCATCTAGCAACACCTTAGCAACCAGTTGAAATACAATAGCAAGCACCTAGCAATGAGCTAGCAACCATATGTAATAGTACAGCAACCACCTAATAACTCCCTAGCAACCAGTTGAAATAGAATAGCAAACCACCTAATAACACGTTAGCAACCAGTTGAAACAATATAGCAACCAGGTGCAATACCATAGCAACCACCTACAACACTATACCAACCAGTAACACCTTAGCAACCAGTTGAAAAAACATAGCAACATAGCAACAACCTAGCAACCAGTTGAAATAGCATAGCAACCACCTAGCAACACCATAGCAACCAACTGAAATAGTATACTAACCAGCTAGCAACTCCCGAGGTACCAATTGACATAATATACTGACCTCCTGGCAACACCCTAGTAATCAATTGGAAAGAATAACAATCACCTATAAACAACATAGCACCTATTTAAAATAACATAGCAACCATCTAGCAACCAGCTGGGGCCAGCAAAGCAATAGGTAATGCAGTTGCTCCTTCAGTAAGAGGAGCTTTAACAGGTGAGACATGAGCAGGGCTGTCATGTGTAGTGCAGTTTTAAGAACAACGAACAATTGTCATATAGGCATGGTCCACCTCCACTACCTCCACCACCCCCACCTAGGCATCCTCCTTTCAGAGGGTTTCCCCGATGCCCACGAGGACGAGGCATGATGCCACTCGACTCCCATCGCCACTTTCACCCACGAGGGTAGGAACACTGTTTTCTTTTTATCATTAGGATCCATCTTTTCCACCTTTTCGTTTCCTGCCCTTTCGCACTCATTTGGCTCCACATCTTTCTAAACATAACATTTTGATCTCTAAAAAATATAGTGCCGTTGCAAAAACGTTTCAAGTGAACTGCTTTCATTTGCATTCAGAGCAATACATGAATTATGAAGAATAATAATAGTTATAGTAATATATATATATATAATAGTTGTAATAATAAGAAGAAATATAATAATATATAATAAAAATATAATAAATATAACTATGCATTAATTCATATTTTTTAATACAGCAGGGGCCCATTTTTGTAACCAGGTATCAAGAAACCAAATAAATAATTCTATCCTTTCACGCAGCTACCACAATGGACCACCTCCTCTTCCTCCTCCCCATCTGCCTCCTGGCAGAGGTCAACGTTGGCCGGGGCCCCCTGCTGGCTGGCGGTTTTAAAGCAGCTTAGACCTATTGCGGAAACAAAAGCATTACCGCCAGGCTGGAACCAGTGCTAACTAGAAAAGTTCTAGAAATTAGTATAATACTAAAATACTAGAAGAAGATAGCTACTTCAGTCCCTGATCAACACACTCTTTTTTTCTGTGTATTTATAATGAATAAGAAAAAGGCACAAATAATAACCTGATCTCTGATCAACCTGACCAGTCGCTTGTGTTTATTTTCTCTTTTTATTGTATAGTTGAACATTTAGTTTGCGTGGTGCTAACCCTGTAAGCCTTAATCGACCTTTTTAAAAGTAAAAAAAAAAAATATTAAGTACATTTGAAGGAATGAGAGAGAAACTAATTAGCCCTAATGTAAATGTAGCTTCATTTTCAAGACTCCTTGGGCCTTACAGACATATCCTTTTGTTTAATGTATATAGTTTCTTTTAATCACAACTACACAGTATTATGAAAGTTGTACAGTATACACAGTCTTTTTTAAGAGAAAAAATAAATACCTTATTATGTACGTGAAGCATTTATGATTCAGAAGTTACACTTTAATGAATGTGCCGATATTTTACATAAAGTGGAATCATTGCTGTAAATCTTTTTCTATTTGTCTTTAGGTGACTAATTTGACATTATGCAGTACTGTGTAAAAATGTTAAAACTTGTTCTTTTTATGACCCTCATTTTACACACTGTAACTGTGTAACTGTGGATTTGTGAGAATTGTGTAAACGGGAGATAAGTTAACAGCTTTGGACATAGCCAAAATAAAGTTAAAACCAAATCACTCTTTTTTTTCCTGTTTATTTAAACACAGTACATAAATATGGAAACCTACTAAATATGGAGTAAACATTATAAATGAAAAAAGAGACAAATATGGATTTCCCCAAGACTTTTTGTAAAAAAAAAAAAAAAAAAAGAAAAGGAAAAGAATATTTAATTGCATGTGAGACATGGGATAAAGGCAAAGTTTATATGTGTCTTATAATATAGGATAATGATATCTTTAAATAGTGTGGATTTATAGAAAAGCAGAAATCGTGAAGCAAATGAGAAAAGGCACTTCTGAAAGACGAATCTGTTAAACTCCATAATGTCCATAATGCACAGGATTTCTCTCTTTTTCTCTCTCTCTTTCATTTTTTCCTTTTTCACTTCATTAAATCATAGACTAATTTCAGAGAAATTAGGCGTTGGGGGCATGCATTTCATAAGAACAACACTGTCTGTTATTTAAACCCTTGTCTCATTCATTTCATCCTTTATTAAAGCCTGCTGAAGTGCGTGAGAATGTATGCAAAGGTGCATTAAACCCCCTCGGGATGGAGCACTTCATTGAGTTCACCCAGACTGCACATTTGTTTTAAGGAATTTAAAATAATACAAAAAAAAGGAAGTAAATGTAAATAAATTGAAACATATACTTATTTTTTACATGGCAGTGACAAAGCCCGCTTGTATAAGCATTTATGTAGTTTAGTGTAAATTAAGATTTTCTTTAGATCTGTCCTTTTATGACTTTTGACTATGTGTAGTGTATGCCACATACACCCCTCAGCCATAACATTAAAACCCCTGACAGGGAATGTATACAACATCGATTATATATAGTATATGAACCATTCATGAATGCTTTAAGGAACCTGACACGAGTCCATGTTGTTCACATGACCTTCAAATTCTTCAGACATTTGTCTAATCAACCACCTGTAGAAGCAAACAAGTCTGTAATGGGTCAGAGCTGTTATGGTGGCACAAGGTTCACAAGGTACATTTTATCAATTTTGGTAGTTTTAATGTTATGTCTGATTGGTGTATGTTTATAGGAATTTTGAAAATTGCTGCATATTTTGTAAAAACACATTTTCATGTAAGAATTCAGCTGCACATTTAACTTATAACATGTGGATGATGCACTCTTCGTGAGGTAATTACATTTTACAAACGATAAAACGCAAAAATTATTCATAGAAATACATTCATACAAAGAAACTGCACGACGAAAAGAAGTATCTTTCTTAGAATTCCACCGATGGCCAAGCGTCTGACGTCTTTCTTCAGTTCTTTCACTCACTTCCACTCTCGCTTCCTCTGAGAGTCGAGCGTTTTCACTTCTGCTAGCCTTTCTGCTTCTGCTAGCATGTGTGCTGTTGCTGCTGGACTGACTGTTGTTGTCTCCTGAAGGGGGACTTAGTCACCCTTTCGGAAGGCACTGGGACATGGCAGAAGGAAACTCGACCCAGCTTTCTCCATCTGCCCCGGCGACATGCCGTGACTCACTCCCGTCCTCTCCCCCAATAACCAAGGTGAGTCAGATATTACTCCAATCTCCAGAAACCCCATAACCAGGTCTTTGTCATATAAGCAATATGAGACAGACACGTCAGTTACTTCACAAACTCACACAAGGTATAAAGTAAGAAAAAGGATCCATGTGATAAAAAGGTATGTATTTCTTGTTTGCGCCCAGAGGCTGGATGTGAACTTCACTAGATTGTGAGATTGTAAAGTTTTACTTCATAGAAGTACCATTTTTGAGGAAATGTAATAAATTCCAAACAGGCATATAAGGTTAGAGTTGATTGTATGGAAAGTTCTATACTGTGAAAAACCATCACAGGTTACGCCAGAACACGTGTCCTTCTCTTAACACAGGTATGAGACACAAGTATGCCTGGATTTATTGTTGAAAAATGCATTGATATTGATATTTTTTAATATATCAAATATATAAAATAATTAACAAGATATTAATTCAGCAGTTACTAAACCACCATGAATGTTAATATTCATCAGCTAGAAACCAGCTAAGTTGTTCATCACAACAATAAAAAAAAATCAGTGGCATCAACTCAACTTAATTTGTTCAGTAAAATGCCTCTGAGAAGTTCATTGATTTTTACCCATTCTAAAGAAACGTAATGTTTGCATGATAATGTTTTATCTGCATTCACTATATGTGATTAACACACACACATATTGTCCTTTTAAAAAGAAATATCTATGTAGTAACATCTGTTGTTACATTAAATGCCAGTCAAAGGTTTGGACATAAGTTTGGGTTTATTTTCTACATTCTAGAACAATACTGGACTATGAAATAACACAAAGTAATTAAATAACAACAACGTCAGAAATTGCAAGGTGCCAGAATTAGCACAATGATAATTGAGTTGTATCAGTTGATTCTTTGAATATTTTTGTCATTTGGTCACTGGCTTTATGGCTTCGTTTGGGTGATGGGGTAGCTCAGTGATTAAGGCATTGGACTACGGTTCGGAAGGTCCCAGGTTCAAGTCCCACTACCACCAAGTTGTCCCTGTTGGGCCCTTGAGCAAGACCCTTAACCCCAATTGCTCAGCTGTATAATGAGATTTAAAAAATGTAAGTCGCTCTGGATAAGGGCGTCTGCCTAAATGTAATGTTTTGTTTTCTTGTTCTCAAAGTTGTAAATATAAATCATTATTTAAGCCTTTAGTGTACATCTAGAGGAATAGCCTTTCTATTAATCTTTCAGAGGCTGTATGTTATGGTTAACATCATTACTGTGTTCCTGCCACACCAACATGTACAGTCATGAGCTGACCTTACTAAAGGTTGTTTTATGGATTTTCATTTAAGCTTGCATTATTTTTTTCTAATATAAACCTTAATAAAAACATCCATACCTGTACAATACAAAGTGTGTAGTAAAAACAATTATTTACTAACTACTAATCTACATTGTGACATTAAAGGTATTTTGAAGGATCGTTTTTGTGTTATTAGTCTTCTGCACCTACAAGGAACTTCACCCACAAACGTGTAATGCAAGGTCAGGATTTAAGGTAAATGATTTACTTATTTATGTGAATTTGGTTTTTCTGCTTCGGTCTTTAATGGCAAGTAATATTGGATTAATGAGCTGCACAAACTGCTACATTTCAATTGTATTTCAAAAATTTATAGAGACATTAAAGAATGAACAAAAACACTTGTGTTTTTTTATGCGTATAAAATACAAAAAAAAAAACACGTATAAAGTAAAAAAACAGAGCCACCTGTAATCCCTTTCATTTTTAATATAATTTTAAGTCATTGCTTGGACTTATAAATACACAAAACTAGACACATTTATATTCTTATACACGTGATTTGAAATAATGTGAGATGAGAGTCCTGTTTTCTTCCTCTCCAGTACACAAAGGCTTGGAGTAAACAGGTCCTCATTAGCTTGCTTCCTGTTGGCTCTCCTTATCCCAGATGGGTGTCTGAATATGTTCTGGAACTTTCTCTACAGCAGTCTGGAGGCAGAAATACATAGAATTTACAAAAAATATAAATAATTACAGTCAGTTTCACTTAGTTCACTATCAGTGTTAGATTATATACTGCCTGGCCTAAATAAATAAATAAATACCACACCCCCTAAGATCATTTTTTAAATTCATGCATCGCTTCATGTGCTTCCTTTTGTCCCTTCATTGTTCCAAAGTCTAATCGTTATTTTCCGTAGCCAATTCAACACTTTTTTCAGATTTATCTGTTTTCTTATGGTCACAAAGGTGTTTAGTCCCAGTCCTGTGAGTTCTCATCAAATTGTGCATGAAAATGCTCTTACTCTCACTATTAAATATGTTTTTCCACTATTAAATATGTTGATTTTTTTACCATGCAACTTCACCAGATGTTTAAGTGATCGCTATTCATGATTTTTTATGACCATATTCCTTAATAACTTAACCCATCTGAAAGGGCAACCTTTTTTTTTTTTTTTTTGGCGTGGCAGTGTATAAACCAGGATATAAATGTAAACATGAACTGTGCTTCCAAAAGAAGAACTGCGTATCGTTAGTTACATTTGGGCAATAGCTAAGCTTGGAGTTTACTGCTCTATTCTGCCCCCCTAGTGGAATAACAATGACCAGCTCTCCAGCCATCCACAGTCATCCAGCTCCGAGTAAATGGAGAAATGTTCTTTCTAAATAAGTAATAGTTCCGTGTTTTATTTTGTTCAGACTCATAAATACACCAATCATATGAAACCAAATTCAACCTTCCTAGATGCTTGTCTAGACAGAGTTGTTACATTTCGTATATAGCTTTAGAATTGTTACCTTGGTGACCTCCATGGCCACTCCCTCAGGCAGGTTGCGCTGGATGTACTCCAAATATACCCGCGCAGTGGATCCTGTTATTCTGTCAATCTTAATTAAACACACAAACAAACAAACAAACACAAAGCTTTGTTCATGGACTGAACGCTAGTTTATCACTGAAAAATAAGTATTATTAAACTCCTATATTTACAAACTACATTATAACCCCCTCCTCACCTCGATAGATCTGTAGTGTGTCCTCATTTCATACTGGACCCTGTGTTTCTTGAAAATGTGCACCGACTTCAGGAGCGTGAGCCTCTCGATGTTCCTCGGTGGTTCAAAACTATTAATGAAGGCGAGTAGAAGAAGTATGCTTTCATTTATTTAGTCCAGGACATGAGTACACTTAGGGCATTTTCAAATTAGGCATGATTGATTTATACCATGCCCGGGAATAATCACTCCTAATGGGAAAACACCCTTAATTAGTCTTAGATACTCACACTTTCGCCAGGCTTAAGCCGAGCTCCTGGGCTGCCAATGTGGCAAAAAACTCATAACTGTCCAGAACCGTCTTATCATGACCTTTAACCAATACGGTCAGCTTCTGATACAGTGTGTCTGGCTCGTCCGTTACTGTAATCTATGACACAAAGGGAGAAATACATTCAAGAGTGATCACTGTGCAATATAGGCAGAACAAATCCTGAGACTTTATAATGTAAGGTACTAATGCAACAGCTACATGTTATGAATGACAATGTACTTGAGACTTACAGGAGAAGAGTGTGGCGTAGAAACATTTGCGGTGCTCAGGAAGGCTGCAGGAGTCACATTAATCCGGTGTCTGTGATAAAACAAAAAACAAACAAACAAAAAACAGCACTCAGGACTAGGGTTGGGTACCGAAAACCGCACCGGTACCTATAATAACCGGTATGTACAGGACTGAAACAGAACGCGAATTTCGGTGCCTCATTTCGGTGCCACTTAAATGCCTGAACTGTCGATTAATATATTTGTTCTCTGGGGCTGTGATGACACAGTTGTAATAAGCATTAGATTCATCAACACACATGATCGCTAGTAAAATTGTAATCGTGGGGTGTCAGAAATGATCGGAAAAATTTATTATTTCCTTAATTAGAAAAATCTTGAGGACTTCGGAAAGCTTTGATAAAACAAATCCAAAAACTTTGTTGCAGTAATGTTACTGTCCATTTTATTTTTGTAGATTAAGAGTTTATTAGTTTATTAGATAAAAATAATTAAAAGCACAAATCTTCGGGATATGAGACCATCCGAGATGCTAATCTTGCATTACACTCGCTCTGACGGCAGCAGGTGATCTACCGCTCTCTTAACTTGCTAAATTAACTTTCGTTAAAATGCCTTAAACTAAACGGTCGAAAGTGTGGCTATATTTCACAAGAAAGGATTCCAACACCGCGACGTGCAGTAAATGTTTTACAGCAGTTGCTTGTAAAGGGGGAAACACGTCAAATCTAATGAAACTTTTGAGGGCACACGGAATAAACTTAAAAGCAGAGGGATGCGCCGTGTTTGACAGCTTGTGGACAACAGCTGGCACTATTAGTGTGAATGACCCCAACCCCAGTCATACCAACCGTAGCAGAAAGGAGTCCACCGATTATGATAACGACAACAGCCTTTCCGCAGGTTAGTAGTAGGCTAATGTAATGTTAACTGCAAAATGCAAATCTTGCATTCATGCTAACAAATGGTCAAACAATTTATAAAATACTAACATAACATGGATTCCTATAATTATGGCTTTCCAGCTTTAATATATTGTTAAATTTTATAATATATTGTTCATTTTTCATCATTTTGTGGCTTTTGCAAAGTATCCTGAAAAGACTCAAAGCTTTAAAGAGCACAAAGAGTGAGGTTATAGCTTTATAGCTCAGCATTATGCAGGAACACATGCAGAGACCAATGTAGTTATCCAATCAGCCAATCTTGTAGCTGCAGAACAATGCATGTCCCTGAGAGTAACTTCTTTAAGAAGAGCGACTTGGGAATTAAATAATACATACCGTGATGAAGGTGGACATGGTGAGGCTGTGCACACACACCGCGGGACAGCAGCCTGGGACACACAACACTAATGAGACTTTATACTTCACTCTACATACAACACGTTATATACTGTAGGTAAATAAGTCCAGTCACAGCGTACACAACCAACACCATAACCTCACAACAGGTTCTCTCATTCATTAACTTAACAGACTGATGTACCTTGTAGGATAGGTTTTGTATCGCCTTTGACAGGAGTCCTACACCGGACAGTGTGCGTACGGACGCCGCCATTTTTAGCACCACCGGAAGTGGAACGCGGAAGGAGCTCGCGAACATGCAGCGTCATCAGCGTCACCTGGCGGTCTGGAGAACATAACCGTCATAGGTCAGTTTTTAATTAACGCCCATGGTTCTCATAAACGTGTCCTCGTTACTGTACAAATATCCTGAATAAAACAAGTGTACGCGTAACGGTGGTTTATCTTTGGCAGTTCTACAACTACACACTGAGTTTTTTTTTTGGACATTTAAGTAAAAAAAGATAAAAAATCGTTTAGTATACATTTCATGTTTCCAGGCCTCCCTGGGCTTTTACCTTTTATGGAGTTTTGTAGGCGTGGCTAAATGCATACAGTACATATTCACTCAAATATGAATAAAATCAGTGTTTTCAGAAACTAAAACACACAGAACGTTTATCTTTAGTGATGTACTGATGTACCCATGTGATGTACTGTAACTCATAATATATTTTTAATTAAATTGAACTTAAACGAAGTATATGTACATCTAAAAATGTTTAGATTTACAGTAGGTTGTACATTTACAATATCTGTTTATTTGAGGAGACCAAAGGCGACTGTGGCCTGAAATTTCATGAAAGACCTAACATAACTAAATGGCGGACTGCGTACTGGATCCGGATCGAGTGACTGTTCTATCTGGACCCTGATGCTTTTCTGAAAAATTATAATAATTAATGTAGCAGTAATTTATTGCTTTTTCCCTTGAGGTGGCCGTGGCTATAAGTGCCACTCAACAGAGCCAGTGACCACGATAGTTCACTGTTTACAGAAACAAAACCGAATGGGTGACAAGTATGACTTACTCAAAGAGAAGTACCAGTTTGTCTCATATGTTCTCATATGAGTAACCAGTTTGTGTCATCTGTTCCTAAACCATGGCGATAATAAAAAGCAGTTGTGTATAGTAAGCACCACTATGAGACAAAACATGGGTGGTTAGAGCAAAAATATCCGCAGCAGTCTGAGGTGAGATAATTTCAAATATCTGAACTGAGAGCCCGGTATAACAGAGCAACCAGAGTCCTTCCACATTCATTTACAGTTCCGCAGCGTGCAAATAAAGGTTCACTAAAGATTGATTAAAGATTGTTGTTTTTATTCCAAACAAATACAAGTGTATATAGACAAGTCCGTAAAAGTTGCCCATCAAAATGTCCACAGGTTTAATGTAGTTGCTGAAAACTGAACAACAAATGATATTGAAATGCTATGGAAATTTTTTAATTCTTACAGTACAGACCAAAAGTTTGGACACACCTTCTCATTCAAAGAGTTATTGTGTTCTTTGTGTTCTTTAGCCCAAACGCGTCTCTTCTGCTTGTTGTCTGTCCTTAGCAGTGGTTTCCTAGCAGATATTCTAGCATGAAGGCCTGATTCACACAGTCTCCTCTTAACAGTTGTTCTAGAGATGTGTCTGCTGCTAGAACTCTGTGTGGCATTAACCTGCTCTCTGATCTGAGCTGCTGTTAACCTGCGATTTCTGAGGCTGGTGACTCGGATGAACTTCTCCTCCGCAGCAGAGGTGACTCTCGGTCTTCCTTTCCTGGGGCGGTCCGCATGTGAGCCAGTTTCTTTGTAGCGCTTGATGGTTTTTGTGACTGCACTTGGGGACACTTTCAAAGTTTTCCCAATTTTTCGGACTGACTGACCTTAATTTCTTAAAGTAATGATGGCTGCTCGTTTTTCTTTACTTAGCTGCTTTTTTCTTGCCATAATACAAATTCAGCCTCTTTGAATGAGAAGGTGTGTCTAAACTTTTGGTCTGTACTGTATACTGCATATACTGTCAGAATTTCATATTTATGCTATAAATAATTTATGAATATATAAATATAATTTATAAATATAAATATAATTTATGAATATATAAATTCTGGCACAAATATGAAATTCTGACCCTGACTCAAAGCCAATTTTATTGACCGGACGTTCTTAAACTTTAATTCAGTACCATTCATATAAAAAGTACAAGATTTTATATTGAAGCAATCATCAATCAATCAATGTTATAAATATATGATTATTCTATTTCATATTTTAGAAATTTAAGTTAAACATAACCGGCAGCTTTGTTTTCTTTCTAAAGAAGTCCAGACCTCTGGAATCTGAGACACTTCACAAGAATCTTCCAATCAGCCAGGAATTCTGTGGTGCATTTTTGTTACCAATGAGAACCAGATGTCCAGGTTTGAGGTTCAGCCTCATCCTGAGTTGTTTTGATGCTTCTGCGGGAAAGTGTTGAAATATTACCTAGAGCATTGAGCTTTACCAGATTATCCAAAAGCAATAAGGAACGACCTCAGGTTGTTTTTGTGATCTTTACAGTGGAGTGAGGGAATTAATCTAAGAAATACTTCAAAAGACTATTAGTTAGTCCATCTATCAGTTAGATCCAAAATAGAAATCTGGCAGGAGAACAATCAGCATTGGGATATGTAGATATGTATCACTCTGCATCACAGGTGTTCTAAAATCGTTAATTAGACTAACTGTTGCTCGCAGCCTGGGGAGATTAGGTCTATATGGTCAGTAGTACTGAGGAGAAAACAGCTACAAGTCGAAACCCACTTTTAAAACCGGTCACGGAAGCATTTTCAGCAAGAACACACCTCAAAATAAGGTTTGTCACCTTAAACAGCATTTTGTCTCCTTAGTAATTGTGTCTAAATCATTCTGACTTGCCGCTATGCTCGCTATGTTGTTCTGCCCACTAGCATGAGCTACAGTAGCTAACTAGCTTCTAACACAAGCCTGATTAAAGGCATTACTTGGTGTTCACTAACCTTGCCTTGTACGCCATTTACGATTCAACCCCTGAACTGGAAGTTAGCTGATAAAGTCAATCTCATAATCTCATTCTCAGGACTGTTCACCACCTTCATGGTTAATTCTCCTCACCAATTTTTAAAACTACTTTCACCCTTCATAATTTTACAGTCATTAACTGTTGGTTGCCAGCTCCTCCAGTTGTGGTCAGTTCTGCCAGTCATGGAAGGATGTGTATCAGCGGAGCAAAATAACTAGTTAAATAAACAAACAAATCATAATCTGTTGAGAGTGATGTTTGTAATGGTCTGTTGTATAAAAGCAATATCACTTCAGGTTGTGCTGTTGTACTGAATATCAGTATGGCCCTGATATCTTCAGTACATGGTTTTTGCCCTCGTCTCTACACCTGCTTCACAGCCGTGCAAATATTCAGTACAACAGCACTCTCTCTCATGTGATATTGCTTAATTAGGCTAAATGATTCCTTACATGATTTCACATCTTGAAGTGATGCGGAGAGAAAAGCGATCACTCTTGTATATTATTTTATATATTTTTTTAACCCCAGCTTTGCTCAAAGCATCTTTAGAAATAAGCTTGCGATTAATTCTCACCTTGTGCTGCACTTATTCCATGAAATCTGTGTCCTTTGATTAACAATGGAAAACAAAAGTCTCAATCTCAATACTGATGCAGTTTTGATTAATGAGCTACTATATGCCACATGGGTTTCCCTTTTGTACACCTCAGAAGATTCACATTATATTCCCTTTTAAAAGAAATATTTGGACATAGATCTCAACTAGAATAGAATTCATTACCAGACAAAAAGCACAAGGACAAAGTCGTCTCTTTATAAAAGTATTTATAACCGTGGGTGCATACAGATTATTAATATTTCCCCCAAAACATAAATACAACAATGACAGCAGTTGTTATTTATTTCTCATAATAATAGATAATGTGTCTCTCAAACAGTGTCAGGAAATCAATAGTGCCAAGCAAAATATATTTTAAACTCTCTGTATGGGACCTACACACTCTTACAGTATCTGTCCTGTTTAAACGAAACAGTTTTAATAATTCACTTTATTTTCCCGGTCCAGCTGATCCGACAGATGACATTCCTTCCATCTGAACTGTTTCCATATTTGGTCAAAGTATCTTAAATTGTCAAATAATTTAATGGGGTTCACCACAGACCTTCGTACATGGTACTTACTAGATAATGAGCACATTTTCCATGATTTATTAACAATCATTTACAAACTGTGATAAAGAAAGGAAACAAGCTTTCTTGTGCTTCGAAGTAGTTTCTTTACACTGTTTAACATCTCACATCACTCTGCTCTGACAAATATAAATAAATAATTTATGTACTATATGCCTCTTTTTTATTATAAAATTTAGTTATCAATAAGACGATTAAAAGAATATTTTCTTAGTATCAGTAGAATACTTAGAGCAAAACCTTAAGCCAGGACCATTTACCAAAAAGAAAAAAAAGAACTTACATTTATTTTTTGTTTGCCAGGATTTTTTCCCTGTTGTCTAAAAATAAACTTTTTTGTCTTTAAAAAAAAAATTGCTATCCTTTAAAAACAATCCTCTATCCTCTCCACACACACACACACACACACAGACACACACATAGCGTTTGTATTTGAGGTTTGCGCGAGCAATGACCCCAACAGTCAAACAACCTCTAACTTCTCACAGCGACCCAGAATTAGGACCAGCATCACTGACGTTTCACAAGTATTTCTGTATAAACATATTTAATGTGTCTCGGGGGTCTTTTTTTTTCTTTCGATTTTCTCATCTTGTTACCATGGTTGAGTAATCGGTCTATAATCAGTCTATTATGTACGTTGTGTGAACCACTTGAGGCTGTTATATTATCATTAAAAAGGTCATATTCTTGCGGTATGACTTAGATGTGTTTACTAAATATGGAAATAAGACTAGTTCCCCTAAACTTCAAGAATATTTAATTGTCACATGTACCTTAAAGCACAGTGAAAAGATTTTTTTTCCTCTCGAATATTTCAGGTAGGAAACTGGGGTCAGAAAGTTTCCAGCACCCCTGGAGCAGATATGGTTAAAGATCTTGCTCAAGGGCTCAACAGTGGCAACTTGGTGGTGCTGGGGTTCGAACCACCGACCTTCCACCCAGTAACCTTACTTTACCACTGCTTTATTACCACTTTCCTGCTTACTTTACCACTACTGCTTTATTTACCAGCACTAACGATAGATACTTCATTTTCTGGTTATCTTTATCCCTTAATGTTCTGTTCTACTGTACATCGATCAGCAAAACATAAAAACCTCAGCCTTCTTGGTTCGGATTTGGTTGACTGGAGCATCCTATTGGTGCTCGATCGGATTGGAATCTGGGAAGTTTTGAGGCTGGGTCGGCAAACTTGGGTTCTTTAACTGTTGGCTTTTTTTATTTTTTGATTGTAAGCCTTGGGAGCCTATGATCTTATAATCAGTTTAGTGTTCAGTTCATCTATCAGTGGTCATAATGGTATGGCTGATCGGTGTATATGCTGACTTGTTGAAGATTGGAACAGTTTTTTTGTTTGGTGCTTCCTAAATAATTACACTTTTACATTCTAGATTTGTTAAGACATACTGTAACAGACATATTTGGTAAAATAAATACACAGCACAACTGTCCTGAATTAAAGCCCACAAATATGAGGCAACTATTACTAGCTAGCGAATAGAGCATGAGACTTGATTTGACCTGTAGATAACTGGAACTGATATGTTACTGGAAACATACGTATACAGACATATAGAAAGACATTTTTTTTCTTTTGAGGTTATACAGCTTTCTCCTGATGAGGATCCCTTAAGGATGACAAACATATCAGGCCATTTTGTGTGGCTGGAGTTCATACTTCGTTCTGTCGTCATCGTGTGAGATGCCCGCGACTGACGACCGCATGTTGATTTTGTGCCACAGGAGCATGGCCACAATCACAGCAGCCAGCTGATAGGAGATATAAATCAAATCCAGTTTAGCATGTTATTCTGTATATAAAATTCACTACAGTTTTTTTATTCTTCCTATAATATATTCTTGTCTCACCATGATAGTTGCTAAGGTGAAGACTATTCCGAACAGGATCCTCAAGGTGTTCTTCACATGTTTCATTAAGACCGGGCCGCAATTCTGATGAAGACAAGACGAAGTTAAATACCTCTTGGAATTTCTTCTCTTTTTTTGCACATGAGGATGAAGAGAGAATCTGCACAAGTATCTTTAAGCTCTTACCGCCTTGTAAACATAACGCATCAGACTCTGATTTGTCTTGGGGTTAGTGCCAGGGTTCCTCTTTTCCTGCGTAAAGAAAACAGAGCTCTGGCTTCGTCAAACTGCAATCCTGCAACACAAACACTTGACAGACTGAAATTTTCTCTACTGCTGATCCGTCTGATCCAAAAATGTACCAACTTCTGATAATGATAGTCATACATTTCCAATGTACAAATATACTGAGTGCTTTATTCCAAAAGTTTTGTAGACTCATTAGGTGGCATTACCTAGGGGTACCCTGTTGACTCCCTGGTTCAATTTTATAACATCATGTGAAAGCATACCTCAATGCTTCGATAAATTGCTGGACTGACAGCACATTTGTCTCCTTTGTCTGTGTAGTTTTGAGGACAGTCACATGAAGCAGGTGCCTGATCTTTCCAGTCGGTGTAATGTAACAGACCACAGCACTCAGCCTGGTAACAAAAAGGGAGACAGAGGGTGTTACATAAAACCTTACACTGAGTAAAAATGAATATGGATACGGATTGAAGGCCCTGTCTGAACTGATGCACAAAAACAAATGTTTTATGAAGCAGTTCTCTCAGTCGGTGCAATGTATTAAATCATGCAAGAGCTTAAGTTAAAGTTCACATCAGACTTCAGAATGGGGGAGAAAATATAATATCCATGGTATAGTTGGTAGCGTCAAATGGGCTGGTTTAAGTCTTTCAGAAACTGCTGATCTCCTGGGATTTTCTCTTGTAGCCCTTATAACTCAGAACATTTTTAGACATCGTTTGTATTGTAATACACTATGTTGTATTAAATACAGTGGAACCTCGGCTTATAAACGAGCCATCTCACGAAATTTCGCCTCAAGTTTAAATTTGCCTTGGCATACTGAGCACTTTCAACATACAAGCGCCCGAACCGAGCGCCGGCTTCCACCTACTGTATGTTGCTTATACATGCGACTTGCGCATACGTGGGAGCCATTCAAACGTGTTTACGTCAGTGCTTCATGTTTGCAAATCCCAAGAATGTTAGCAAGGACGGTAGGAAGAAAAAAAGGGAGCCACTTTCATGTTTTGATTGTTTTTTTTTTTTTTTCCCCGATTTTCTCCCTAATTTAGTCGTGTCCAATTCCTCCCCGTCACTAGGGGGCTCCCACATTAAGGCTACTACTACCACTCAGCCGGGAGGGCCGAAGACTATCACGTGTTTCCTCCGAACCACATGACGCAAACCGACCGCATCTTTTCGAACTGCTCGCTCGCGCACCATTGGGGGCGGCGTAACACACTCGGAGGACGGCGCTATCCGCTCCCTCCGCTGCGCAAGCTCACAGACGCCCCTGACTGGCTGTAGAGCCGTGATTAATGTCGGAGCACTATGTACCTCTCATCCCTCCCCTCTGAGAGAGCTCGGCCAATCAGCTCTCTCTAGACCTCCGGCTGAGAGAGGTTACAGCACCACCCAGGATTCGAACTAGCGATCTCCGGATGATAGGGCGAGCACTTTTACCACTGCGCCACTCGGAGGCCCTTTGATTGTTTTTATATGCAGGTACATGAGTATAGTGTTGATAAAATTGGTAATATTGCTGTTACGTGGTGCAGGTTTGAGAACCACATCACTTATACTGTACATGTAATAATACTTAATTCCTTATGCACGGCTTTTGAGGGGATCAGCGAAATAGGAGGATGTGAGAGTGCTTATGACGCGCACAGAAAGACCTTTCCGTTCAGAGATAGTGTAGGTTTATTAATTAATTAATTAGGGAACTGAAAAGAAACTAAAGAAAACTGGGAGCAAAAAACAAACAGAGCTCTGCTGTCTGCATGAGACCAGACGGGGCACTGAAAACTAAAACTCTCGCCTTCACCGGACAAGTCCGCCATCTCTCAGGGCTTGTGTCTGAACCTATGTGTTTTTAACTTTTCATTTAAAGCAAGTGAACATGGTAAAACACACTGTGTGCCACTCTTTCTCTCTAAGTCGCCAGATGCTTATTAGACGTTGGCTGCGTCTTTGCCTTTGTCTTTTCTTTGTGCTTGATGCGTTCTTGAGGCCCTAATACCATACCAGGTGCTACCTAATGTTCTCACGATGTGCGCAGGTATTTGTGTGCCATAAATAAACACACTGAGCACACACGCCTAGCAACCATGCATCTAGATGGATCTGCCCGTGTCATTACAAATGGTAATATTTTGGGTGGCTGGAACAGATTATTTGCATTTACGTTGTTTCCTATGGAAAAATATGTTTCACAATACGAAATATGACATCTGGAACAAATTAAATTCGCATGCCGAGGTTATATACGCATCAGGATTGTGCAAAAAGAGTGACATTTATTTTTTTCATCACGACCTAGGCAATATAATGACTTGAATTTTATTTAATTTTAACCAACCATTCAAACATGACTGAGCAAAAATTTTTTAAATGTAAGCACATAAGCAAATAAATAGCACAGATACATATGATCTTATTGCTGCTTTTATTGCATTTGGCGAGTTCAACATTTTTGCAACGCCATTCTCATGTTGTGCTACCGGTAAAATTTTGGGGTTTTAAAAATAATGATAACTGTGGTTCTACCTGAATATTCTGCAAATCCTGATGCTCAGTTTAATGTCTGAAGCCCCGCCCATCGAGGTTTCAGTGCCTGTACTTCCGTATAATCAGATGATCATTGACCGATGCTGTGTCGCCGGCACAGATCACATGTGCTGCTTGAATTTTAAGCTGAATGGCAACCCAAATAATCACTCTTTACAACCATGGTGAACGAAAAAAAGCATCTCAAACGCAAAGATGGACGAGCTGCAATCAGGTTTCAACTCATATCAGGCAAGAACAGGAAACTGATCCTACACCAGATTTACACAGATTAGTAGCTGAACCTTTACAGCATTTCTGCTGCAACAGGCAGGAAATGGAGTCAACAGCATGAGTTTATATTGATCTTCTGCTGTTATAGCTCTTCTCCCACAAAGCATGGCGTTTTGTGGGTTATGAGATGCTGTTCTGCTCGGCACAGTTGTAAAGAGTGGCTCCTTGTGTTACTATAGCAATCCTGTTAGCTGTTGCTTTGTGTATCTGAACATCCCAGAAGGTCAGGAACACCCAAACCACCCTATCAAGCCTCAGTGACTGATGTCACAAATGACCAGATGGACAGTTTTAAATCACGTGGAAGGTCTTTTTCCAGACCACCACACATACAGTATGATCTACTCAAACTTAGGACTTGAATTCACGTGGAATTTTAATATAACAGAATTATCAACTGAATGCTTACCTGCCGTTGTAGTTTGTCGAGCTCGTCGTGGAAGACCACATCTGTGTTATATAGTGATGTCATGTTTCTAAAACTGTCTTCAATTTTCTTCTCTACCTAAACAAACACGAGTAACACTCACGATAAGACAGGGCTGCGCTTGCTTTAAAGCACTGAACATACGGTACAGTTTTGAAATCTTTGAGTCCCAGGAGCGTACCTGTGGCTGTTTGAGAATGGCTATGATTGTCAGAGCCAAGAGGGCGATGAATTTAATAGTCATGAATATACTGTACTGTGGAGAGAAAGGGAGAGCACAAAAGACTTCAACAAATCACAGAAAAGAGCTTATGATCACCGTTAGAACAAATTACTATACTTAGGAAAACATATTTATACGGCAATACCATAAGACAAATACAGTACCAGTCAAAGGTTTCTAAAGCAATACTGAAGGCATCCAAAATATGCAATAATCTCTACTGAAAAGTTGATATTGATATCTCCGCTACTTATTACTGTAATTCCTTTATAACGGCTCTAATCTGAGGTGCTGTTTGCTAATTGGTGCTTTCTGAGGCTGGTAACTGCATGAACGTCTCCTCTACAGCAGGCCTACTGTAAGTTCTGATCTCGCTTTCCTGGGAAGGTCTTGACACAATACTGTTCTTGCAGGAACTGTTCCAGATCAGCCGACAGATCCAGATAACAACTGACTGATGTTGTTATGTTACTTAATTATTTAATACCATATGTGTTATTTTATAGTTTAGAAAAACATACAGTATCATTCTAAAATGTCGAAAAATAAAGCCAAACTTGTGACTGGTACTGTACCGCATTACTAATAAGCGCTATGTTGCTTCAGAGAGAAGTCGAAGTTGTTAATGGTTTTCCTATAAACAACATAACACTCTGCTGTGAGTTATTTTCTTCCTTAAGCTTATGACCTGAAAGGAACAGAATGTTTGTAACTCTCGTGAAATATTTATGGCGTGTCTCTCAAGTGTGTGGAGCTGCCAAGAAATCCAACAAGCTAAAATGATAAAGGGATGTCCTGGGCTCCTTTACAACGTTTGGCTGTTCTGGAGTTTGGAGGACAGCTGTGCCACAAATCTGCTGCTGCTGTTTCCTGAAGCTCTCTTAAGTTTGGTTAAGCTTAATGTTTCCAGTTAAGACCTATGACTTCCCATATCTGGTTCATGTCTGAAACGCTGACCTCCCAGTAGCTGCTTTAATGGCCCAAACATGTGGAAATGGCTTGGAGCGAGGTCAGGACTGTACTGGGATGCGGCATTAACTCCCAGTCGAGTTCCTGGAATGTGTGTAGTGTACTTATCTGTCAGTTGTTAAGTGTATAAGCGACCATTTTTAATTCACCATTAAAACATTTAATTCACCATAAAATTCACTATCGGAAGGCAATGATTTACTGCATACTCCTGTCTTTTTCACGACCGTTTAAGAATGTAATGCAGTGTGACCTCAGCCTACGAGTCTCATCACCATACTGTGTTTGGAGTCTTTTGTAAATATCCATCAATTTTATGCCTTCAAGTCTTGCGATGAAGACTTGAACACCCCTCGTAATTTAATGTTTGAAATAGCATGCAACTCATCTGCAATAAGCTAATAGTCAAAAGCAAAAGTCACAGTCACATTTTTAGGTTTAACATAAAAGCATTGCTTTAAGTTGACAGTTATACAGTGCCTGGCCGAAAAAAGAAAAGAAAAGAAAAATCACTAACTGGAATTAATTAAGCAAATAGTTAAGAGCTTTCCATTGCGTAATTACTGCATTATTGAATAAATATGGTTCAGCTGCAACAAGGAATAAATATACAAGTTATGTATATATGGTGAAACACCATTTTAAGGAAGTGTGGTCGTGAATAAATAAATAAATAAATAAATAAATAAATAAATAAATACAATAAAAAATGTAATGAGATTTTATTTTGACATGCAAGGTGCAAAGAGAAATTAAGGGATTGGGATTAAACAGCTGTGTAGCCTTAAGAAAACCACATATATCTGAGACTTATCGAAAAGAAAAGGCTTGAATTTGCTAGGGACATAAAAATATGTTGTTGAGCACTGGAAAAAGGTCATGTGATCTGATGAGTCCAGGTTTACCCTGTTCCAGAGTGATGGGTTCAACTAAGAAGAGAGGCAGATGAAGTGACACACCCATCATGCCTAGTGCCTACCGTACAAGTCTGTAGGAGCAGTGTTATGATCTGGGGTTGCTACTGTTGGTCAGGTCTAAGTTCAGCAACGTTATGTGCCAAAAAAGTGAGATCAGCTGACTACCTGGATATACTGAATGACAAGGTTTTTCCAGCAATGGATGGCCACAGGTTTATTCCAAGATAACAATGCCAGGATTAATCAGGTTCAAATTGTGAACTATTTTTACACATAGATCGGACACTACGAGTCCAGAACTAAACCCCATTGAGAATCTTTGGGATGTGTTGGAGAAGACTTTACTCAGTGGTCTGACTCCGTGCCAATATAAGATCTTGGAGAGAAGTGAATGTGCCTCTGGACGGTAATAAATGCTGTGACATTGCATAAGCTTATTAAAATAATGTCATGGCTGTAATCAAAGCAAAAGCCGGTCCAACTAAATATTAGTGTGTGACGTTTTTGGCTGGGCAGTTTATGTACCATAAATCAGAGTGTACTTTGATACGCCCACACACATTATTTTAAAATGAGAGCATTTCTATCTTTTAATGCACAGATCATTTAAACACCCATACACGTGCATGACATAAAAAAATATATATAAAAAAAAACTGACTTACCAAAAGAAGAGCTAAGACATGCTCATAATATGCTCCATACACTCCGAGGATGGAGAGCAGGATAGTGACCAATCCAAATCCAATGCTGAAGAGCACACTCTGAGTCCCATCCTGAAGAAAAACAGCATAAATACACTATTACAGTCTCTTCAAACGTGTTAAATACATAAAAACAGAATGACTCTGATGATAAACTTTATGAGAAACAGAGCTAAACAACTGAATCTGTAACCTCTCAATCATGCAGCAGGTTTATTGGTGTGCTCTTACCTGCCAGTAGTATCCACTTATAACTGGCTCGATCTTAAACGTGCTTGCCACGATTCCAACCAGAAGCAAGACCACCCCTAAGAACTAAGAATAGAAAAGTAGAAAAAAATAAAATAATCTGCGCAACGTTTACATTTCAAACAACTCCATCAAAACTTACCCCGAGTAGAATATTGAGAACGATGCACAATCTCCTCATGAAAGCGCTTCCTTTAGCCATTGTGCGCAGAAGAAAAGGGCACTTGGGTTCCTGTTTCCCTTATGATAAATAAGCCGAGGTCCCACGGGTGTTTTTAATGTGGTTCTTGGCTGCGTTGATTCAGTGCTGTTTAAAGATACCTCATCGCAATGTTTTGGTTACACGGGTGGAAAATGACCAAATTTGGAATCCAGACAGCCTTCCCTGCACTGTCAAGCAAATCGTCAGGACATTCTTGGCCAGGAGAAATATTCATAGGAGTGTTTTTCAACTGGACTCACTTCATGACGTCGCTACTCAGAATTCAGTTACATAAGAGAGTGACGGGAGGTGGAGCTGAGAGGTTCTGGGTGTGTTTCCTCACATTATCAGAAAATCCTAAAAGCTTGGGAGTACACAAACAAACGTTTAGTGCCAGCAGTAATTATCCTGTGTTGAAAACTTTTACACACACACACGCACACACACACACACACGCACACACACACACGCGCGCACACACGCACACACACGCACACACACACACACACACACACACACTTGTCTTAGTGTCATTGTGAGGACAGAAGTTACAGTCACATATATCCGTAAAACCAAAACAAACAAACAAATAAACAAACAAAAACACTCACACAAATATATACATACTCACACACACACAGGCATGCATGCATGCACACACACACACACTTCCCTTAACAACAAACAAATAAACAGACAAAAACACTCACGCAAATGTATATACACACACACGCATGCACACACACACAAACACAAACACACACACACACACACACACACACACACACACACACACACACACACGCAATCATGCATGCGCACACACTTCTCATAACAATTATTAATGGAGCAAAGGAATGTTATGTCCCCAGTAACCTTAATGGAAACTTATTTAGACTTGATGGAATTTTATTTATTTATTTATTTATTTTTAAAAAGCTATAGTCACAAATCCACCAAAGGAAAAACAAACAAGCAAACAAACAAACAAAAACGCTATTACTTGCAGTTTTCTTGGGGACTGGCCACATGTCCCCACAAGGTCACACTGATACACACACACACACACACACACACACACACACACACACACACACACATGTCTTGGTGTCCTTGTGAGGACTTTCCATTGACATTTAATGCAGCAAATGAATGTACAGGTAACGTCCTAGCAAAGTTAAGGGAACCTTAGGTCTCTTTTTTTATTTAATTTTTATTTGATTTTTATATTGTTTCATGATCCTGTCATAAACAAAAGCAAAAAATGAATTCAAACAAAAATTGCTTGACAACCAGCAAAATGTCCCCACAAGGCCAAAACTGTCAGATATTCTTATCCCTGTGGGTACATTTGGCCTCACTCTGACTTACACCCCTCCACATACTCCCATACCCCTCCCAACTGATCACATAGCAACCCGTCACTCACTCTCTCTCTCTCTCTCTCTCTCTCTCTCTCTCTCTCTCTCTGTGACTGCTGTTTTGAGGTATTTCCATCAACTCTTCAGTAAATCTAAATAAATGCTTTTTAAATTCCTTAGACTCTCCACTCACACAGAGAAACAGGAAAAAGAAGAAGAAGAAGAATCACATTTAGGGGGTTTTGGTCCATGACCCGGTATCTGTCAAGATTTAAAGATCTGGCAAGATTTAGATGTTTGTTTGAAAGCCGAAGTGTGCAGACTTGAAATGTGATTTATACGTGTTTAATCTTAGACATCACAGAATTTCGATGAGATCAGTTGGAAGGTTTCTGCCGAGTTCAAGCACCAATCACAGACCGGTAACTCTTTAACTAACAGGGGCAGAGTGAAGTGTGAGGGAGTGCTGACTGGGAAGTGTGAGATTATTATTGCTGAGCTGAGCTTTAATGAATGACGTTGTATCCTCTCCCTAGATGGATCGCTCACTGTAATGAGACTGAATAACTGTGCAGCCCAGCGTTCAGTCATTACTCAACACAGACGTGAGGAACAACAGAGTGAACTCGGTATTTCAGATTCTTTTGTATAGAAGAGCCGCAGGATTCATACTGGGCATATACAAGATTGTAAGATTGTATTCTAAAACAAAAATACAAATTTTATTTAACCAACCTGTGTACAGTAAACTACTCTTCCCTAATTTATCATTTGATTAAAACCCACCTTGCTTTTCCACCTACCTTAGATTCGATTAGTTTCAGCTTTACTGTCATTAAAAATACAAACACATTTAGTGCAAAATAGCAACGTAGCATCGAGACAATGATGTAGAGTAGCACAAAAGTACCTGAATTATATAACTTTGCATCTTATTCTGCACACTACATACAAGCTTGCTCTTTGTTTTATGTCAGATCTTTAATAAAATCTTTGTGCATGCAGTTTGCATGTTCTCCCCGTGCTTGGTGGGTTTCCTCTGGGTTTCCCCCCCACAGTCTAAAGACATACAGATTAAGCTAATTGGTGTTTCCAAGTTGCCCAGAGTACATAAGTGAGAGTGTATGTGCTTGTTCCCTGCGATGGACCGGCACCCCATCCCAGGTGTACCTTCCCAGTACCCCAAGTCCCCTGGAAAAGGCTCCAGGCCTCGCATGACCCTACACAGGATAAGCAGGGCAGCAAACGAGAGATATTCTTTGATGTTTGTATATTATTGTTTATTTCTGTTTTTTTATTATTGCATGTGTACAATGTCCTCGGCCACCTTGAAAGGCACATATAAGTAAAAACTTCTGATGTTTGTGTATCTTTCGATGAAATATCAGCCTGGGAAAATGAGATCAGGGTCAATAAAAGTAAAATGATTAATCCATGTGATTAATCGACATACTCCATCCATACCCCTCCCAACTGATCACATTAAAAGATTAAAAGATATGTTTGGATAGTATGGCACTTTCCAGAAAAATATGAAATAGAATTACAATAAGGTAGGTAGAATAAAAGCATTGTTTTATTTATTTTTAATATAGAAGTTGACAAATTTGCGACTTAACACCATGCTGTTCCAAAAGACTTATGTATACGTTCATAAAATAAGATTAGTATTGTTGAATACACTTTCATCTTCCACTCTGTGCAAGATCGACTGTGGTAATTAAACTAAATACAGAGTCAGCCAAAAAATGTATACACACTTCAGGAAAAGAGAAATAGTATGATGTATACTATATTAATGTAATACAATATTAATAATATTATCATAATGTTATCATATACTGTATATCAATATACAGGGTGTCCTCATAGTCTGGTTTCATAGGGGATTAACACATACTTTTAAAACAAAACAATTTTATTTAATTCTAATGTTAATAAATAATATTTTCAATATGATTTCCATCATTTTCAATGCATAATTTGATGCGCCTTGCAAAATTAAGGTGAACTCGATTGCATAGGTCTGCATTGCCTTGCGACCAGTATCGAAGATTCTGTCTGTTGACTTCACCATTTACATAAAACGTAGATTCATCACTGAACAACAGTCATGAATGTCCCCCCCTCCGGAAAAATAATAAATAAATAAAATTATGAAATTTCCTATGTACCCAGACTTTGTGAACACCCTGTATAATAATAATAATAATAGTAATAATAATAATAATAATAATAATAATAATATACACATAGCATGAATTTAGTAATAAAATATTTATATTTATAGTTTTTCTCTGCCAGAAGTGTGTAAACGTTTTTTGGCTGACTCAAACCAGATGTTCCCTGCAATTCATATATCATACTTTTTTTTTTTGGCAGGTCAGATAGGGTTCAGCTTTAATTCATCCATCCATCAATTATCTGTATCTGTACAGCTTATCTTCCAGGTATCTTATATTCCAAGTACCTCAGGGCAATAGGGAGGGTACTTCCACAGTGGGGTGACAACCCATGGCAGGGCACAAACACACACACCCGATCACTCACTACGGGCAATTTGAAGAAGCCAATTAGACTACAGCTAATGTCTATGGACTGTTGGAGGAAACTGGATTAACTGGAGGAAACCCATCAAACATGAGACAAAAGATTACATACACAGAATTGACTCTTTAAACAGTCTGTAAAAATTCATACATTGACACAATGACATCTGATTGGCCAACTGTCATAAAACAGAACATTAGAGTGTTGATGACATAAGAAAGTCCAAGCAACTCGGATATCCAAGATTTCAATAAAAATGACAGACCTCTATAAGTCCGGTCTCATCCAAACAGTTGAAGATCCAATGAGCAACTGGACACAAAAAAAATATACAAATATATACAAATCTCACGATCACATAGTCACAAAAATAAAGGACTATGATGTGTGAAGCACAGGAGTAACAGCATCCTGTTGTTGAGATGTTTTCACTGGAAAAGGTGTTGGTGCGCTTAGAAAACTGATGGCATCATGAGGAGGGAGGATTGTTGAGACATTCTGAAGCACCTCAAGACATCCGATGGAAAGTTAAAACTTTGATCACAACCGGGCCTCCCAACAGGACAGTGATCCTCAAAATACCTTTAAAGTAAAAGAATTGGAGTGACAATCACGAAACACTGACCTGAATCCCTCTGAAAATCTGTGGACTGGAAGCATGTCTGAGGCCCATAGTCCTGACTGAGTCGATCCAGCTCTGTCATGACGAATGAGGTGAATTCCAGTAAATTGTTGTGAGTAGCTAGCATAAGTACGCTATAGGTAAACTCATTCACTCATTCTCTATACGGCTTGTCGTGTACAGGGTCGCAGGAGGCCTGGAAACCTATCCCAGGGAAGTCGCATCACTAAGCATTATAGACCATGTACTGTACAGGGGGCCATTCTATCACAGTATGTATGTAAACCTTTGTTCTTAGCTGTATATATTGTGACAAAAAAAGAAAACCCTTTAAAGTAGTTTCTTAATACTTTTTTAAAGACACATACAAAGCCAAACCCCAATATCAATTTCCTCAGTAGTCAGCAGAGGGCAGAACAACACAAGTGAGTCATGTACACCAGTGGTTCTCAACCTTATTCCCGGATATTTTAAGAGTTTTCCCAGCTCTACCACATTCACTTTAATTAAGAATGGGCTGCTATATGGTTGATTAGTTGATTAGATTAGTAGGTGTGCTGGGAGCTGAGAAAACACTAAAAAAAAACACACAATATAGTGAGAACCACTGACATACTGTACACCATAACATAAAAGCTTTACCATTAGAACCACCTAGGCTTTGGGTGGAGTGCTCTGAGTTGCTGGATGGGGCCTCTGTGGATAAGACGTGTTTGTCCAGCGCTGGATTGTATTGGGATCTGAGGTGTTTGGCCCTTTGCCTGATCGCCACTGAGGGGCATTGCGTGTTATTTTTCCTTTCTCTCGTGGCCAGCGTTGACGTTTTTGACAATTTGTGCTGCATTGGGTTTTCTGTGGCATTGAACCAGACATGCTGACTTTTGGTCATGGATGAGCCTCGGGTGCCCATGATTATATCACCAGTTTGCTAGTGTAAAGGTGGTGATCAGTGTTGTTCATTTCACCTGTCACTGGTCATAATGTTATGGCTGATCAGTGTTATAAAATGTATTATAAAAACAAAAGCTCAGAAAATGTAGGATGTGTTGATCAAAACAGAGAGCAGCAGAAATGCCAGAGCTAAGCATAATAAAATGAAATAAACAGTTCGATTTTTATTGTGATCATAACAGCTTGAATGCCAGAGGGATATTCTTTGGAGTCAGAATTTAATTCTGGATAAGCAGAATTTTCAGAAGTCAGCACAAGGACTTGGCAGGTTGATAACTGTCGTGGTGTGAGCGCGACCGTCAAGATGGCTATACGTAGCAACAAAAATCACCTGACAAAGTGACGTAGCTGCACAAGCTCTATGAACCTAGATACCTTTTTCTTCTTTCTCAGACCAAATCTTTGTTTACTTCAGGCCTTACCAGAAAGTATAAATCACTCTATTAGCACATCACTGCTTGTTCTATTAGCACTCACTGCTTGAGTGTGTACGATCCAGTTAGTTGTTTGACTATTTCTAAGTGTCCTAGTATCAATCGGGTTATCATTTATTTTCAATAGATTTTGTGCATATGATCTTTAAGTGCTTTCTTTACTTCAGACCTGATTAATGGAATTTCTAATTGATCTCCAGGCTCCTATTATACAGTTTTAACAGTGTGTGTAATATTTCAAACAGTATACTCTGCCTACATGATGAACGTCCTGACCCCATGCTGGCAAGTGCTGACAAGATGGAATTAACACACTGAGTTGATAATTTTCTTTAATTCAAAACTACACACTGATATGTGATATTGTTCTCTTTTGACCAGCTAAGCCGTGCTATGTGATGATGAATGCTGCACCTGTGCGTCCGGATCCAACGTCTTTTGAACCATTTGTATAGGAATGGGAAATCTAATCACATACAAGTGGTTCAAAAGAGCGCAGATCCGGAAAAATGTAGGTTTTGTACTGTTACACATCTTGGAAGCACCACAGAAATGTCTTTGATTTTCTGTTACAGAATTATATCTATGGATAGCTTAATTGATTAATTAGAGATACATAGCTAATTCTGCAGAAAACACCAATCTAACAATTCTAATGCTCAGACATACGGTTGTCGTCAAAAGTTTATAAACACCGTAGCCAAATACACCAGATCCTGTGGATCAAATGATCCCATGTGGTGACCCCTAGGGGTAAAAAAAGGACCAAGTCCAAGAAAAAGAATCCTAGGAAGCATTCCATGTAGTTATGAAAAGTCAGTATAATAGTACAGAGGAAATTTTATTTTAGCTTTTATTTCTTTCATCTAATTCCCACTCCACTGGGATGGAAGTCAGCATACACTTAAAGAGTATTTTTTTAAAATCATTGCCTTTAATTAAATTCTTTAACTTGGGTCAAATGTTTCAAGTAGCCTTCCACAAGATTCCTTCAATAAGTAGCTGGAATTTGAGTCCATTCCTCCTGACAGAACTGGTGTAACCCCAACCCGGTATGAGAAACAATTTTTAGCTGTTATATAAAGATGACTTTTGAAGCATTTATTTTCAAATGTTATAAAAGACTGAGCGTCTTAGAATCGGAATACAGCGACATTAAGAACAAATCCATGAATAAAATATTGCAACTAATCATGTTTTTCTTCCTTTTATAAGTCTCCCTAGCTTTAAAGTGGGAACAGCGGGATTAAACATAAAAGGCAATAGTATAGACAAACAAGTTAAGAACAAATTCCTCATTAATTTATAACTCTGCATGCTTTTTTTTATACTGCTATTTAATATTTGTTGGCTCTCCAAGCAATACAAACGTCAAAAAAAATTATTAATAGGTGCTTAATGCTTGCAGACAAAGTCGACATAAATATTGCTTTATAGACATTGATGGACTCTTTTGGTTTTTACGAGCATTTCTGAACAATATTACCTTAAAGTAATAATTTAACATTTTTTTACCCTCCATAACTGCACTTTTTTATGATTGCAAACAGTGAAGTTGAAGTGCAACTGGCTTCAGTTTGTTGGTGGCATGACATCAGCCTCAACCAATTGGTTAATCCTTTTTTTTTTCTTTTTTTTTTAACCAAGAGAAGCCAATCTCACCCTGGCTTTCCTTGGCACGGTTCTGACAAATCACTGTTTGATAATGATATGAAGATAGCCTTATCTGATTGGCCTGGCTTCCATTTGGACAAGTGCAATACCGCGTTTCACCACATGTTCACCACATTTTCACCACTGTTTCTCACGCTGTGTGAAAATACACAATTACTCGGTGAAAAACATAGATAACAAAACTGTTGAATAATGCGTTTTTTTAAAATAACTAAATAAAAAAAACTGGGGAAGCCTGGCTTCTACTGCCATCTTTCTTTGATTTCTCTGTATACCTCATAGGTATAAATATATACAGTATATGAGGTATAAATGTATACTTCTCTGTATAAATGGCCAGAGCATTTTAGCCATTTTTGTTTTGCTGTTTTCTATTAAACATACACTATATTGCCAAAAGTATTCGCTCGCCTGCCTTCAGTTGAATATGAACTTGAGTAACATCCAATTCTTAATCCATGTGGTTTAATACGATGTTGGCTCCGCCCCCTTTGCAGCCAGCTTCAACTCTTCTGTGAAGGCTTTCCACGAGGAGTAGTAGGAGTGTGTTTATGGGAATGTTTGACCATTATTTCAGAAGCGCATTTGTGAGGACTTCTGGCTCGCAGTATTTGCTCTTATTCATCACAAAGATGTTTTATCGGGTTGGTGTTGGGTTTTGTAGCGTGTTCTCATGGAAATGGAATAAGACTGATCTTAATTGATCCTCAAAGAAGGGTTTATAATAAAATACCAGAATGCAAAAATTAACACGGCTGCTTAATACAAATAAATATATTGTAGCAGTTGTTGTCGGTCTTTTGGCTAATCCTGGCTACACACAAACTTGGCACAGGTTTAACCCCAGATGCCCTTCCTGACGCAACCCTCCCATCTTATCCGAACTTGGAACTGGCGCTGCATCATACAGTGGCTGGAGTTTAAACCTGGGCGTTCAGCATGGCAGGCAAGAAACCTACCACTGAGCCACCAATGCCCAAGTCAAGGCGGGGGGGAGAGGGGAGTTTGGGGTGACAATGCTTTGATGACCTTTTGGTCTTAGGTAAATTTGTGCAGTATAATAAGGAAATTTGCTACTTAGGTTTTGCTGAGTGTCCTGCAGAACCACTCACTGTTCTTCTGAGGACTTTTGACTGTTGCATCTGCTTCTTTTTTTGCATTCATAATCGATGGAATCAAAAGCATTATACAAATCAATCGGTGCAAAGAGTTACTATAGTAACCATATGGTAATAGACACAAATAGTCTCAGAGCCAACTTTAAAACATTTGAATCATCTTTATCTGTTTTTGTATAGGATAAAATTTCATTCTACATACATACACATTACTGTTCTTCTGTAACAGGCTCCTGCGATGCTCTCATGTGTTGTGTAGCTCTTCACCTCCTGCTCCTGATTTCTTTAGCACTAGTCTTGTAGCGTCGCCTCTTACATTCTGTATGTCCTGAAGCGCCGCCACATACGTTCTGTAGCGCTTAACCTCCTGATCCCTATAATCTATAGGTAAAGTGTCATTCAAAAGAGACAATGTTGGATCTGAAATCATAAGGTCTAAAACCCTCTGTATCTCGGCCTTGTAGTACTCGAGCTGCTGCTCTAGAGACAGAGGGCTGGGGAAGGATGGTATGATTGGAGGGCAGTGTGCTTCCATGTTGTGTGAAACAGAAGTGAGTGGAGGAGCGGAGTAACGGGCAGCGATACGATTAATGATCGCAACCCATGATGTCTGCTCTGTGTCGTCCTCAGCCTGGAAGAAGAAGAGTCTGGAGTCTGGGGTCATGAGGCACAGCACATGCGGTCTCTTTTTGTGATCCAGAGGGTACGCCACGGCATGATGCAGATTAATGCCGTTCCTGTCATCTGTCTCGCAAGTGTCAGATGTATCTTTTTGCAAATACAGTACCATGCCTTTTAGAACTGCAGTAAACAGCCGCCATGCTCTCTGGCGCTTCCCGGTTTTTATCCCATCTTGGTCCAAAACTCTTTTGCAGATGAGATTTCCTGTTTTGTGGACGGCGGTTGTAGGATTGTCCTCAGTCCCAAATGCTGAGCTGCAGCCAGAATCCTCTCGTACCGATGTTTCATTTTCCTCCTCAGTCTGAGATCTTGTTCTTACTCTGATCGTTTCAAGTGGATTTGTTTGGTTTTCAGAGAACATAATTAATTTTAACTGATTATAACGACACCCGTACGTGTGACCTGCTCTATTCAAGTTCACAAAAGAAAAATTCGTCACCAGTCTGTCGTTTATGTAACAAGAGAATCAGTGAGAAATCGGCTGTGATTAATAAAGCTTGTGCTGTGTATACATGCGTCCTGTTTGTGACATCATCACACACGTCACAGCACCATGTCGCCGTCCCAAATCCAACTATTCGATGACATCATAGAGGTGGACTATAGCCCTCTGTGCCTGAGCGAGCATTTCAGACAGACCACGACCCATCTCAGTCCTAGACGCTGACCGCGATCACTTGGTCACAGTGGTTACTAGCTTTTGCTGTCCTACAATTTTTTGGCCTACAGTACAGTACATCCGCTCATATTTCTATATTATTTTCGTCTGATTTAACCAAACATAGTTTTAGTAACTCGATGTCTGAGCTGCTGACAGAACACGCACTGTTTATCCGCTGTTTGTTCAGTCATGTGTTTATTACCTGGGCCATGTGAGGGCCAAATGAGGCTTCATGAAGTGAGAAGACACTACAAAGCTGATTAATTAAAAATCAAAAGCTTTTCATTACTCAAAGCCTCATTTATCACACAATTCTGTAGCGCCCCCTTCTGTTGAAACATGTAACAGCAAAAGCAACTGTTGCCCAACGACGCACACTCTTCTCCTTCATTAGGATTCAGTTAAATACTTGACTTGACTCGGTGATGACAATGTCAGTGTTAAAAATAAAGGATGAACATAAACTTAAATGAAAAGGTGTGATGTTTGTGTTCAGTGCTTGTGTGATGGAACTTGCTATTGAAACCGCAGAGTTTCAGGGACAAAAAAATAGAAAAGTGTACTTTTACTTATAAAATGAATCTTTGCTACTGTGATTGGCAGTCCTGCTTCTTAAACACACCCTCTCACACGGAAATGAGGATCCGGGTGTACCAGTCTCAACTGGCATAAGTGAGGATGAAGATGCCCGCTCCAGTAAGTGGAGCCCCAGTTCATGGTATGCTTGTCTCCGCCAAATACCAGTCCACTTAATGCAATTTTAATTGCATTAAGTGTGCATTTAAAAAGTGTGTCTTTCTGCCACAACAAGCACTGCACATATAATTTAAAGAAATACACAATATGAGCAAAAATGCACATCATATTTATTGCAGTTACAAAGTGACAACCATTGATGCACAGCTTATTTCAAGGGACCATTTCTAAAGATTTCCCCAGAGGTTAGGACTAATATTTCTTATTTCTCATAAGCTTAATCTTACTAGCCTGACTAGACATTGTGGCTGTGGCGCCAGGTTGCTAGCCTGACAACCAATCTTCCTCCTTTCTTAGGGCTTTGGGACGAGTAACAGCAGCAACCCTGCAGTGCTAGTGTTCAAACCCATGGCCCTCCAATCAGTAACCCAGAGCCTCAACCATATGAACTATGAATGCCCTGCAAAAATATTTAGTATTAATTAAACCTAATGAGAATAAAAAGCCCTGTTGGGCACCATGCTGCATTAAAGTGCCACCGTAACCTATTATCTAATCATAAAAAAAGAGTGTCCTTCTTTTCAAATAAAATAAGAAAGCATCTTTTCAGTTTACTTTTTATAAACACATCAGAGATGTACTTGGCAAAAGTATAATTGAGTATATTTGGCTTAAACTGACCAGTACTCAGTACTGTATAGGGAAATATACTTTGGCAGATACTTAAGAAAAGTGAAATTAAGTATTCTTGCCTTATACTTGCATTAATATTAAACTATACTTCTCTTATATTTTGGGTTGAAATTGTTGAAAGTAAATAGTACACGGGTGGAAGTGAACCTGTCCCTTTATGTACACAGTGTTATTAACCCCCACACAGAATCAGATAAACATTTGCCTGATTTTATTGACAATTCTCCCAAAGTGAGAGATTATTGTAACTGACTAAATTTTTACTTGATGATATTATAAGCCATTACCATTTACAAGGGCGAAATCCTCAGTCAGACATAAAGGGATACAGATGCACTTACACTTAACCCAGCCAGGATATATATTTTATTATTATTGTAAATCAAATAGGCATTTTTTTCAATCATTTTATATGAACGTTACGATCCTCATTCATGTTTATAAAACCACAAAAATTTGTAATGTACCCATTTATTGTTCGGGTATTATTAAATAGCATAAGTCCTGTTTATACACTTGTTATTGCCTGAAGTTACTTCTGCATGCAGAGGATGGCTTTCGGTGCAACCAAGTCTCACACAGGGGCAAGCGGAATGCCCTCCATCCACACTGACTCGAGAAAATTGGTCGATTTATTACCAGTTAGTAATTTTAACATTATATTATATGATTTTTTTTACTGGCTGCTTTTGATTATGGGGGTTTTACAATCCCCCAATCTCCCTGTTAATTACTTATATGGACACAAATAAATCCTCTACTTAATTCCAGTCTATTGCTTCCTACTCTGCCTGGAGAAAAAAGTCACACAATCTAAGATTTTATTCAGTTACCTAAAGCTTTGATTATAGCATACAATGTGGTGGTCAGGTCATGTGTGAAAATCTTTCACAATCTGAGTCCTGGAATATGGCTGTGCCATTAGGGATGAAAAACTCTATAGATGTAATAACCTGGCCAGTCAGTAAATTCAGGTCGTCAGCTGACTTTATTATATTAACACATATTAACTTTTATTGACCCTAGACCTGACCAACTGAAGCAACCCCAGATCATAAAACTGTCTCCAGTGGCTTGTACAGTGGACACTATGCATTGCACATGATTAGTCTCACTAACAAGTGGTTTTCTTCTGGCCACGACACTATTTAATCCCAATCCTATGAGTTCTCACCACATGGTGTGCATGGAAATGCTCTTTCTTTCACTATTTCATGCAATTTCACCAAGTCCTTAGGTGATCTTCATTCACATTTTTTCCTTGACCACAGGAAAAAAATGCTATTAAATAGATAGATAGATAGATAGATAGATAGATAGATAGATAGATAGATAGATAGATAGATAGATAGATAGATAGATAGATAGATAGAGTTTTCAATCAAAGAATTGCAACATGCACTAATATATTATTTGGAGTTTTTTTTAGAGAAACAGTTCTGCAAACAAAAGTAATGCAGGAAGTGGGTCTGTAATGTAACCAATTCTACTATAAGATACAGTATATTGTAGAGACTAGTTGATGGCAGGGCGGATAATGTGCATGCATCAGAGTTGGTTTTTTTATTGTTGTTTGTTTGTTTTGTTTTTTGGCTTCCAACAATTTTGGTGGTAGTTTCAGGTCTCCTGTGTTGATCTTGGGATGTAGTTCAGCTGAAAATTTTGACCTTGCTGACCCTGGTTTAATGGTAAGACCTCTTCAGGAGGGAGTTTCTTATAGACTACCTGAGCCACCAGTAACGAACTGGAATCCATATTAACTGAAACACATCTCCTGTTATAATGAACTTCCAGTCTCACACAGTATGACTGCAGGTCTATTCCCTGTTATCCGTTATCACCCTGTTGAGTCTGGTTCCTCTCAAGGTTTCTTCCTAGTGCCATCTCAGGGAGTTTTTCCTTGCCACTGTCGCCCTCGGCTTGCTCATCAGTGACAATCTGATCATTTTGATTCATACACATTCACATTCCATTCAAACTTAAATAATTCTTTTGATTGTGTAAAGCTGCTTTGCGACAATGATAATTGTTAAAAGCGCTATACAAATAAAATGTATTTGAATTGAACAAGAACGCCTGACCACCACAGCCATGTTGGCATTTCTTGAACCGACTTTAAAACTAAGTCAAAACCAGGTTCGTGTCATTTAACCCTGACACATCCTCCTCAGCGCGAGCCGACTGACTCTACTCTATTCACAAGGTAGTGAGTGACGTCACGGGCGCGCGAGACACACGGTAGCCGGAGAGGTAGAGAGAGAGAGAGAGAGAGTCCGAGGATAAATATCAGCCTGCACTCGGAGTAACGCTAATTGTGTTTCCGAAATTATTTGTTTTTTCGGTTATTTATTTGTGTATAAACACCAGCAGCGCTGCGGTGATGTTGCCGCGTGCGCCTTTAATCCACTGGCTCGTGCTGCTGCTGCTGCTGCGCTGGTGCTGTAGGTCGCGCGCGCGGACGGCCGGCTGTCCGGTACAGTGTAGCTGCGATCAGGACGGAGAGTCTGTGAGAGTGGACTGTGCGGACCGGGCGCTCACTGCACTGCCGGGGTCCCTCAGCACACACACCACTTACCTGTGAGTCTCTACAGCGGCTCTCTCTCTCTCTCTCAGTGTATTTAAACTTTTTATCTCTAAGTCTCTATGTCTTTAAACTTTTTTTTTTTAATCTCTAAATGTCTGTCTTTAAACTTCTATCTCTAAGTGTTTGTCTTTAAACCATTTTTCTCTAAGTGTTTATGTCTTTAAACTATTTATCTCTAAGTGTTTATGTCTTTAAACTTTTTTTTTATCTCTAAGTGCTTGTCTTTAAATTTTTATCTCTAAATGTCTATGTCATTAAACTTTTTATCTCTAAGTGTTAATGTCTTTAAACTTTTTATCTCTAAGTGTTTATGTCTTTAAACTATTTATCTCTAAGTGTTTGTCTTTAAACTATTTATCTCTAAGTGTTTATGTCATTAAACTATTTATCTCTAAGTGCTTGTCTTTAAACTATTTATCTCTAAGTGTTTGTCTTTAAACTATTTATCTCTAAGTGTTTGTCTTTAAACTATTTATCTCTAAGTGTTTGTCTTTAAACTATTTATCTCTAAGTGTTTGTCTTTAAACTATTTATCTCTAAGTGTTTGTCTTTAAACTATTTATCTCTAAGTGTTTATGTCTTTAAACTATTTATCTCTAAGTGTTTGTCTTTAAACTATTTATCTCTAAGTGTTTGTCATTAAACTATTTATCTCTAAGTGTTTATGTCTTTAAACTATTTATCTCTAAGTGTTTATGTCATTAAACTATTTATCTCTAAGTGTTTATGTCTTTAAACTATTTATCTCTAAGTGTTTGTCTTTAAACTATTTATCTCTAAGTGTTTGTCTTTAAACTATTTATCTCTAAGTGTTTGTCTTTAAACTATTTATCTCTAAGTGTTTGTCTTTAAACTATTTATCTCTAAGTGTTTGTCTTTAAACTATTTATCTCTAAGTGTTTATGTCTTTAAACTATTTATCTCTAAGTGTTTGTCTTTAAACTATTTATCTCTAAGTGTTTATGTCATTAAACTATTTATCTCTAAGTGTTTATGTCTTTAAACTATTTATCTCTAAGTGTTTATGTCTTTAAACTATTTATCTCTAAGTGTTTATGTCTTTAAACCTTTTATCTCTAAATGTCTGTCTTTAAACTTCTATCTCTAAGTATTTGTCTTTAAATTTTTATCTCTAAATGTCTATGTCATTAAACTTCTATCTCTAAGTATTTGTCTTTAAACTATTTATCTCTAAGTGTTTATGTCTTTAAACTTTTTTTATCTCTAAGTGTTTGTCTTTAAACTATTTATCTCTAAGTGTTTATGTCTTTAAACTTTTTATCTCTAAGTGCTTGTCTTTAAACCTTTTATCTCTAAATGTCTGTCTTTAAACTTCTAAGTGTTTGTCTTTAAACTATTTATCTCTAAGTGTTTGTCTTTAAACTTCTATCTCTAAGTGTTTGTCTTTAAACTGGTTATCTCTATGTGTTTTTCTTTAAACTTTTTATCTCTAAGTGTTTATGTCTTTAAACTATTTATCTCTAAGTGCTTGTCTTTAAACCTTTTATCTCTAAATGTCTGTCTTTAAACTTCTATCTTTAAGTATTTGTCTTTAAATTTTTATCTCTAAATGTCTATGTCATTAAACTTCTATCTCTAAGTATTTGTCTTTAAACTATTTATCTCTAAGTGTTTATGTCTTTAAACTTTTTTTTTATATCTAAGTGTTTGTCTTTAAACTATTTATCTCTAAGTGTTTATGTCTTTAAACTTTTTATCTCTAAGTGCTTGTCTTTAAACCTTTTATCTCTAAATGTCTGTCTTTAAACTTCTAAGTGTTTGTCTTTAAACTATTTATCTCTAAGTGTTTGTCTTTAAACTTCTATCTCTAAGTGTTTGTCTTTAAACTTTTTATCTCTAAGTGTTTGTCTTTAAACTTTTTTATCTTTAAGTGTTTATGGCTTTAAACTATTCATCTAAGTGTTTATGTCTTTAAACTTTTTATCTCTAAGTGTTTGTCTTTAAACTATTTATCTCTATGTTTTTTTTCTGTTATTTCATACCAGAGTGTAAGTCTTTATACTGTACTATTCATCTCTAAGTCATCAAGTATTTATGTCTTTATACCATTTATCTCTGAGTGTGCAGGTCTTTATACCATTTCTATCTAAATATTTATGTCTTTATATCAGTTATCTTACAGAGTGCAAGGTCTTTATACCATTTCTCTCTGTGTTTATGTTTTTACTTGCAGTAGTACCCGCAGCTGAGGGGAAAAGAGTTAGAAATAGAAATAGTTAAAAGGTTAAGGCTAAACATTAGATCAGCTTTAATGTAATCAGTGATATTGTTATTTCAGGTTGAAGCCCACGTACACGTCTGTCTGTACGGCAGAACTTTCTGTTTAACTTAATACAAAGAAATAAAATGCTGTAAGGTTAAGCATGTTACGCCTTCTCTACACTAAGTTGTACTTCTTTTGTCAATAGCCAAATAAACACTCCCTGTTCAGTAATCGAAGAGTGAATCACAGATGATAGATCGGATAAAGATGAACTTTTGTCTTAGAACGAATCCAGCGTGTTAAAATTCACTTATACAACTTTAGCACTGTTATTTCAGCGGTGAAAATATGAACTAATTCTAGTAAATATATTCAGTTTAGCTTTTCTAATTAATTTCTATTGGTGCCAGTGTTTGTTTACATTGAGAACGTATCTTATTAGTATCTTATTTTAAAGAAGATTATTAATGCAGTACATGATTGCGCTAGTTGCATTTATTTGTAAGTGTTTTTCTTTATGCCATTTATCTCTAAGTATTTGTCTTTATACCATTTATAAGTATTTATGTGTTCATGCCACTTCTGTCTAAGTATTTGTTTCTATATATTTTATCTATAAGTATCCAAGTCTTTATACAATTTATCCCCATTATCTTAAAGTTTTTAGGACTTTATACTGCTTTTTTCTCTAAGTGTGCAAGTCTTTATACTGTTTATCTCTAAGTATTTATATTTTTATACTGTTTAACTCTCAGCATTTCCGGATCTTAGGAGTAAAAAAACAACTGAATAATTATACTTAACTGAAAATGTGAGTGAGTTACCAAATTTATATTCAATTAAAATCTCAAGGCTGATTGATACAGATAAGGAGTAAAGGCTGGTCCTACAGAATTCAGCACAGATTACGGATAAAGTTAGCGGCAGAAGCCCACAGTGCATTGCATTTGGTTGAATATGACTGAAAGCACCTGCAATAGTCACATGAGCATCAGAACTGGAACACCGAGCAATGGAAAAAAGATGGCCTGATCTGATAAATCCCGTTTTGTCTTTTACATTATGTGGATGGCCGCGTGCTTCTGCATCTTGTGTACAGAGATGGCACCAAGATGCACCGTGGGAAGAAGGCAAGCTGGCAAAGGCACTATGATGCTTTGGGCAGTGTTCTGCTGGGAAACCTTGGGTGCTGCCATTCAAGTTACAGACCAAGTACACCCTGTCATAGAAACCGTATTCCCCTGATGTAAAAAAAAAATGGATTGAGGAACATGGCAAAGAGTTTACAACATTGATTGAGCCACCAAATTGTCCGGATCTCAGTCTCATACAAGTTCGATCCATGGAGGCAGTTACATGACTTAAATGATCTGGTTCTAACATCTTGGTGCCAGATACCACAGCAAACTTTTAGAGGTCTAGTGGAGTCCGTGACTCAGTGGGTCACAGCTGTTTTAGTGGCACAAAGGGAGCTATACAATATTAGGCAGGTGGTTTTTATTGTTATAGTTGGTGAAGGCCAACCTCTGGCAAACATTCTGGAATCACAACACAACCTGGTAAAGCATCAAAGGTGATGGCAGTCTTAACCTCAACAGTTGGTGCACAGGTGTACCCTGAGATTATAGAAATGTTCCTCATCCCATTGAGAGAAATGAGGTTTGGTGAAGATGATAATGCATCTCGCCACAGAGCAAAGATTGTTTTTTGTGTTTTTCTTCAGGAAATGTGTATGAACTCAGTGACATGGCCAATAAAAAGAAATAAACATCTAGAGTGGAAATGAAAAAAAAACAATGGTTCTGTTCCAATCTGTCAACTGCTATTTGAGAAAGTTGGAACCCGGTTAGTGGAAAATTGTTGTATATATTTTTCATGATTGCATCATTTTTTTCTTCTTCTCACTTTACTTGATGTGAAACAAAATATGCCATTGATTAAATTGAATTTGTTTAACGAAATACAAAGAATCTGGAAGTGCGATGATTCCATCATTTTTGCTGGGCAGTTATTAATTGGTACAATTCTATATAGTTTTTTCTTTTGTCTTTCTGTCTTTCTGTCTTTTTTCATTAGATGCTTTTAACTAAAAAATGTAAGGAAAGAAACGTATTTAGGAAAGTAATAAAGTACAAGTATTTAGATAAAAAAATAATCATGTGAAGTAATGCTTGAGTATAATAACAAAGTGAAGTTAAAAATGAAGTATTCCCTGTGCCAAGTACTCTGATTGAACACTATCAGAGTTCATATGATTCCAGCTAGACCTTTATAAACACAGTAGGGTGTTAACTTTTTGTAGCGCACTCATTGAAATACCTGGAATGTTTAGATCTTTTTAAACTGCTCACTCGGAGGACGGCGCTCTCCGCTCCTTCTGCTTGCGTGAGCTCACAGACACCCCTGATCGGTTGTGGAGCCATGATTGATGTAAAAGCGCTAAGTGCCTTCCGTCCCTCCCCTCTGAGAGAGCTCAACCAATCAGCGCTGTTGGTTAGCACTGTTGCCTTTGCTTCCTTCAGGCTTGAGGGCTCGATTCCCACCCAGGGTCTGTGTGCATGGAGTTTGCAAGTTCTCTCCATGCTTGGAGGGTTTCCGTGCAGGGCACTATGTTTTTCCCTACAGTCCGCAGACAATCAGTCTATGTTAAGCGGTGTTCGCAAATTCCTTGTCGTGTGTATGTGTGTGCCAATGGATTGGCACCCTGTCCAGAGTGTACCCCATCTTGTACCTTGACTTTGAAACATCAAAATAACAAAAGCACAAAAGCAAAAACAAGAATCTTGGGAAAAAAGTATTGAATTTGCAAGTGTTATAGAGCCCTTTAAAGGAGATAAGGTTCCTTATATGTCTAAGGTATTTTTCCAAAACGTTTGGAGCTTATTGTAACTGCAAACATTTAGGAATAACATCTGTGTCAATGTCCATAGTTTTGTAAAGGGTGAGATGGTTGGGTGTCCTCACACTTTTGGACATATCATATATAATATTCTGTACATCAACAGGATTTTTTAATATCTCCATGCAGAGTACTAGTTGCTCAAGATCTAATTGCTGATCTTCTAAACATAACTTTAATCACTGAGCATTAAAATCATTATAAAATAACTGAGCTCTTAAACTTGTACCCTTGCTATACCAGTCAAAAGTTTGGACACAAGTTTGGATTAATTTTTCTACATTAAAAAAAAAAAAAATGTTCTATTCTGTTCTGTCTTTCCATTTACTTTCCAGGTTATGAGAGTTGTATACGCATTTCACTGCAGATCATATTGTGTACGGTTGTAAGTGTGACTAATAAAATTAGAATTGAACATTTTGTATTTAAATTTAAAGACATGAAGATCAGCTAGTCTGGAAGAACAGTATTGTCATGTTCATTTACAAAACCCATCAGTCTTATGAAGACCTTCCCAGGAAATCAAGACCAAAACTTACATCTGCTGCAGAGGAGAAGTTCATTTAGCGTTACCAGGCTCAGAAATCACCAATTAACAACATGTCATATTAGAGTCGTTATGAAGGCTTTATAGAGCATATGTAGCAAATACAGTACAATATCAACTGTTCAAGGAGATTATTGCATATTTTGGAGGCCTTCAGCATTGTTTTAGTATGAAGAAAGAAATAAAAATCAGGAAAGACCATAGAATTAGAAGGTGTGTCCAAAATTTTGACTGGTAGCGTCATTTTATGAGCAATAAGAGATCTAAAGCTTAACATCTGGAGGACATTTACTACCTTTTTCCTAATGTGAGGAACGTTTGACCAGCGTTGCCCCTTTTCAGAGAAACAGAGATCCCTTTAAAGGATGGTGCCAGATGTTTATTGCCGCAGCAGGTGGAGGCTGCTCTGCTCCAAGACGCTCAGAGAAACCTGATTCGTCTCTTTTATTTGATTATTCTTTCCCGAGCCTGATTTTCAAGTTGCGTAATCAAATACCGGTATGATTATTTTGCCATCAATCAAACATAATTGTTTCGCGGTGCTCAGCACACAAGCTGTTTGTGGAACCAACTTCAGTTTTAACAGGGAAAGGTTTCGCATTATCGCGAAGCCCGAAGGAAGGCGAACTACCTGGCCTCTTTTCTCGTCCAGGGCAAGGAGCTCCTTTGGCTGTGCATTTAATTGGAGCAGCCATGGTAAACAAACAAAGCCGCTATCTGTTCTTCTCTCGCTTTGTGTACCTTGCAGACACTGCGACTCCACAAGCCAGTAGGCTATTCATGATGGGTCCAAAGGAATGAGGCTGATAGAATTACGAGACTGCATGGTACCTAACAATTTTATCCATCTGATAAGATTGATAGGTATCCTACAACTTCACCTAGACACACTGAGCCACCTGGCAAAAAGGCCTCCTTTTGTACTCTGCGTTTAGGGACGAGACAGTCCTGCGCAGCCGTGCTAAGAGGTAGAGAGACAAGGGACGAGAACGACCATCAGCTTATTTGAAAAGGTATCCCTGCCCTGTGCGAGTCAGCTGCCGTGTAATTTATTTCACCCTCCCTACCCCCTGCAGCCTGGATACTTTAGACCCTTGGGAAAGACATTGAGGAGCTATGAAATTGCCTCTTTTTTGCTTCGTCTAAGTTCCCTCTGCCACGCATTAAATCTAATTATGCAGCTGCTGCTGCATTGTTGATTAGAAGCAATCCAGTTTCCTAGAAGGTGTTTCGGTGTGCTGCTTTCACTGGAGTTGAGGTCTGTTTGGCCACTGCTCTGGAGAGGTCCTCTCCCTAAAACAGCAACTCAACCGTATTACATGATTTCATTGAATTTAAGAAATGAAAACTAAAATTCAGCTAAAATTCCCCCAGAGTCAGTTCTTCGTAGAGATAGCTTTGGCAGCAACTTCAGCTAGCAGTATGCACAGGTACTGTAGGTTACACTTGAATATGGAGATCTTCCCCATTCCTAACAGCAGAATTATTCTAGTTTGGAGAGCTTAGTTGTTTTTATTTTTGCTGAAGGGCAGAAAAAAAGCACAGTGGCTCCAGGGTCTGAATTTGATTTCCTTCTCGGGGTCTGTGTGCATGGAGTTTGCATTTCGTCCACGTGCTTAGTGGACAGTCCAAAGTCACGCAGGATAGGCTAATTGCCAATCCCAGATTTCTTGTATTTTGGGAATGAGCGATGGATTGGCACCCTGTCCAGGGGGTACCTCGCCTCGTGCCCTAAGTCATAAGGACTTTATACAGGATACAATGGCATAGACGATGAGAGAGTGAGAGTGAGTGATAGGCAGCAACCTTCATTTAATTGCTTTTCATGTAGGATATTTGACTAGACCACTCTACAACATTTAGCTTGTTCCTAACAAGCCACCACATGGTAGCTTTGATATTTGGGGTCAATTTCTTGTTAGAATATCATCTTCATTTTTATTATCTTATTCCTCAGAACTTCTTTGTTCATTGCTTCATCTTAATCTTGGCAGGTTCCACAGTGTTTCCATACAAAAAACACCCATACACCATTATGCTTCCACCACCATGCTTTACACTCTGGAAAGTGTTGTTTCTGGGCATGGGTCATGTTAAAATTCCTGCTGATAAAAACCCACAAGCCAGACGTGAAACATTCTACCACTTTGTTTGAGGACGCTTCATGTGCCTTTGTGCAAATTTCGTACAGCACTCCTTTTGCCATTGAAATGACTTTCAATACTGCCATTCGGTTCCTGGTGGCCTTTCTGAGTAAGCCCCTTCTTTCCCAGTTATCTCGTTTTGATAAACCAAATTGTTCTCTTGCCTTGGAAAACTTTTAGTGTGTACCTTTCCACAACCTTTGTGTGGATCTGCACTGAAAAATCTAAAGAGCCATACCGACCACATGTTTTTTCTTTCTCAAGCTATTGTGTCAATTCCTGTGACCGCAAAGGCAGGTGTTTATTTTTGAGATTTTATTCAGGCAGTAATGGCACTACTTCTTGTATGAGAGATTTTGTACACTTATTATGAGTTTTCAGTGCTTCGATTAGAATATACACTTCATTCACTTTCGCCTGTCAGTAAATAGATATTCCATTGATACAAATGTATTATTATTATTATTATTTTCCCTCTGTAGTGATCTGAGCATGAACAACATCAGCCAGCTGCCCAGCAACGCTTTCGCCGAGCTTCACTTTCTGGAGGAGCTGTGAGTATAACCCCCAAAATCCAAACACTCATTTTTTGCATTCAAAATTTTGGATATATGCAACCAGTGCAATAGAACGGAAAAATTTCTAACCTGATGTGAATGATCCTATTTAACTGGAAAATAATTTTATGAACAGCTAAATATGTCCTGATAATTAGTGCATGTGCAGAATAAGGATCATTGTGCACAAGGTTTGATACGAACACATCAAGGTCACAATCCAAATACCAGTAACAGTAAATCATGTAGGGTTCAAAACACTAGCGATCAAGGCCAAAGGTTAATCCAAGAGACAAATCCTGGAAACAGAGCAGAGATCATCCGTATCAAGGCCATACCAAGTAGCACGGATTAGAACACACACAGTACAAAAAGATTGGCGAGGGTTTGCATAGCACACTGGAAAAGCCCATGAGCTGTTTATACAGCCATGAATTCATAAGTAAGTGTATGTTAACAATATGGTCGAGCTTTTGAGGCTTGCTATTGCCTCTGCAAGGAGGTAGCTCCTTCACCAGCAAGATAATGACATGAACACATAAGTGGTTGGAAGAACACAAAAGCATTGCTTTTCAACAGGCGGGAAAAAAAAACTCTACAAGTTGAGACTTCAGGGTTTCTGCCTGACTTTTTTGTCATAAATAAGTTACCGTTATAAATGTTTCTTACATGCAACTCTAATATGAACAATTAAAAACAGCAGTATACCGTGGGTGTAAAAATCTGAAAGCACTAGTGAACTAGTGAACTTTTGTTGTGCGTTCTGTTCTAATTTAATCCAACAATTATTATTGCAAATTATTTTCGTGACAAGAACTTGACTGAAAGTTAGAATCTGTGTATTATTTACTTGAATTTCAGTATTTAATTTATCCCCTTTTGACTTGAATCACAGTGTGCGCGGAGGCCGGCATGCACTCCACAAATGTCCAAAACTTTAACGACCATTTTATGAAAGCTGTGTAAGTCAAACAGGGACTTTTTATTGTGCAGAATAACAGAACATAGTTATGAGAGTAAAAACACACTTTATTCCTCTATATAATCCCCTGGTACACTAATGCACTTATCTCAGCATTTCACAAGTGCTTGGATACCATCAAGGTAGAAAGTTTTCTCAGAGTTCTAGAGCCATATCTGTACGGACTGATTCAAATCTGAAACGCTGGCTTCCAAGGAACTCCAAACATGTGGAGGTCAGGATTGTTCGGGGGTGTACCAATAACTCCCAGCCACAAGTGATGTTGGTGAACGATGATGTGTACAGCTCCCATAGACAGACGCGTCTCTTCTGTGATTCGGCAAGACGTTATATGTCAATTCTCAAGGGTTAGATGTACCGCTTGCTGAATTCTCAACGGAACGACTGCAGCGGGATGAGAGTTTCGTTTTAATGTTTCATTGCTGCTAAGAGTTCATCACCGTACTGTGCTTGAAGTCTTCTGTAAATGTCAATCGTTTTTTCCACCTTCATTCACCAGAAATTTTGTCACAGGAGGACCATCTCAATGTTAACATGAAATAATGCAGAATCTTAAATACTGAATACATAAGATAATCAGCATTGATTTTACTGGAGTTGATAAATACTAAAACCTTCATTTGTTTTCAATAAAAGAAAAAACAAATATACAAATCCTAGGTTTTGAATTTGGCCCTCACTGTATAAAGATGTGAAGTTCTACTGTATATACTTCGATCTTATTAAGGGTCATGGCTCATGATTATGGCTCAGTATTTAAAAAACTTGGCAGACAGAATTTCCAAGGCCTCAATGTTGCTACAGATGATACGATTTTGTGTTTAAAAAAGTGGTGTTTTTAAAATAACATTTCCTGTTTGAAGGCGTAACTGGGTAAGTAGGTTTTTGGACTGCTGCTGGGACAGGAAAGTGGCTGTAGGGTCATGGGAATAAATAGGGATTTAGTGATTAGTATTAGAAACATTCAGGCTGTCTGGAGCAGAAAGATATGTTGTATTCTGGTCATTCTTTCCCTAAACCCTTCTCAATCCTAACAAACGTAGATGTCAGTATAATGTTAATTCGTGAATCATTCATATTGTAGATGGAGTCAAAAGTCTGCCTTTGGTGTTTATTTAGGTGGAGACCAGTCATTGAGCCCTTGTGCCATGTGGACATTATTTTGCGGACAGTATCGTCCTAAAAGAGACAACTTTCACCAGAATAGATTTTACGTTTTAGGTGATCCATGAGAAGAGCTTTGTATTGATTTTCACTAACTCTTCCTCTAAGGGGACAAGTGGACCATAGCCTCACATGACATCACAGTTTTTTTTTTATCTCTTTTTATATAATACAGCATAGAAACCACTGGAGAACAATAGAATAAATTATTTCGAGAATGTTTTGTCAATGCTGCCTATGAGAGTATGAGAAAATTGAGTAAATGTCTTTATAAACAACCCCTTTTCTGCATAAACACTTGTCTAATGTCTAATTTAAAGTAACAGCGTGCATCGGTGCGACCGAATCTGTTCACTGAACTGCAGCAATCGAGGTCAGAGTGCACAAACGTTTTTGGATCGGTTCTCTGAATGACCCACCCTGCAGCCATCATACGTCTTCGTCTGTCCTCACCGAACCCCCTTTCAATTCTCCTGTCTGAACCCTTAAACCGACAGCAAGAATGACCAGGTAGCCGTGATTTATTAAGCACAAATTCTCCCATGAGTGTTTGCTCAGGTGTAATGTCTCGGCTCTTGTGTTTGTCCAGGGCAAACTGCCCACTGCCTCTGCGTACGAGTTGACTGATTTCTCAGAAACCCTGAAACATACGGAGAAGCGGTGTTCCGGTTTGTTAGCAGCGCCTGGATGCATGCCCTTATTCATTATCATGTTTTCATGTTTCCCCCTGCCGATGCCCCTGCCCCGGACCAGATACAACATCTCTGTGCAACAAATGGCACGGCCGCGTTAGAATGCGGACCCTTTGGTTTTCAGGGTATGAGCAGACCCTTGGCCTCTTTCTTGTCGTGTTTCTTAAGACGCTGCGGAATTTAACACCGGAGCAAAGTGCCAAGAGCAGAGTCGATTCGAAGAGGTGAAACAGGATACTAGCATGTATACTGTATCTGCCTCTGATTAGCGCCAAATGACTGATTCTAGGTCGATATTTTAGAAGGTAATTGTTCATCTTATTAAAAGTACAGTCAGGATCCCATAGCAGCACGTCTTTCTAATTTATATATATTTGATCAGTTACAGTTGTATGTTCTTTTACAATAGTTAGTTCATAACAATTAAATGAAATGCCTGGATACTAAGGCCTGCCAATAGAGATGAGAACCACCAGGGATCTCTTGATATAATATTATAATGATCACTGGATGCCAATTTGATTTTTTTTTTTTTTGGATTTTTCCCCGATTTTCTCCCTAATTTAGTCGTGTCCAATTCCTCCCCGTCACTAGGGGGCTCCCACATTAAGGCTACTACTACCACTCAGCCGGGAGGGCCGAAGACTATCACGTGTTTCCTCCGAACCACGTGACGCCAGCCGACCGCATCTTTTCGAACTGCCAGCTCGCGCACCGCTGGGGGCGGCGTAACACACTCGGAGGACAGCGCTATCCGCTCCCTCCGCTGCGCGAGCTCACAGACGCCCCTGATTGGCTGTAGAGCCGTGATTAATGTGGGAGCACTATGTACCTCTCATCCCTCCCCTCTGAGAGAGCTCGGCCAATCAGCTCTCTCTAGACCTCCAGCTGCGAGAGGTTACAGCACCACCCGGGATTCGAACTAGCGATCTCCGGATGATAGGGCGAGCGCTTTACCCACTGCGCCACTCGGAGGCCTGCCAATTTGATTTCTATTGGATTTGATAAAAATCCTGTTTCAATATAATTTTTGAAAAAGGTTTTGTTATAATTGTAAACAAACAACAAATACTTTTTGAGCAGTATTCTGTACAGGGTCGCGGGGGCCTGGGGCCTATCACAGGAGACTTTGGATGTCTGGAGAGTGTGTCAATCCATCACAAATCACCCGCTCATTCACACGCTACAGACAATTTTTTTGGGAACATCTATTTTTGGGAATTAGCCTAATCTGCCTATGTCTTTTGACTGTGGGAGGAAACCCACCAAGCACGGGGAGAGGACGCAAACTCCACGCTCACACACCCGTGGCGATAATCGAACCCTTGAACATGGCCACAGTCTTACCCACTACACAACTGTGCTACCTGTCTCTAATTGATTTTTAAAAAAAGATTTCCTTTAGATGCAGTAATCAGCTTGGCAGTAGAGATATACTGTAGCATGACGTGTGGATTTGTGAAAAACCAAGACTGAATATCTGTAGTCTAGGTGTTTATAAACATACATGGTATAAAAAAAAGAATAAAGCTGGGACTTTTGGATGGCTGGAGATGATTATTACAGCTTAATCATTCTGCACATACACACGTGGACAAAATTGTTGGTACCCTTCGGTCAATGAAAGAAAAACTCACAATGTTCACAGAAATAACTTTAATCTGACAAAAGCCATAATAAATAAGAATTCTATGAATGTTAACAAATGAAAGTCAGACATTCATGCTTTTCAACCATGCTTCAACGGAATTATAAAAAAAATGAACTCATGGAACAGGCCTGGACGAAAATGATGGTACCCCTAACCTAATAGTTTGTTGCACAACCTTTTGAGGCAATCACTGCAATCAAACGATTCCTGTAACTGTCAATGAGACTTCTGCACCTCTCTGCAGGTATTTTGGCCCACTCCTCATGAGCAAGCTGCTCCAGTTGTTTCCGGTTTGAAGGGTGCCTTTTCCAGACAGCATGTTTCAGCTCCTTCCAAAGATGCTCAATAGGATTGAGGTCAGGGCTCATAGAAGGCCACTTTAGAATAGTCCAATGTTTTCCTCTTAGCCAATCTTGGGTGTTTTTAGCTGTGTGTTTTGGGTCATTGTCCTGTTGCAAGACCCATGACCTGCGACTGAGACCCAGCTTTCTGACACTGGCCAGCACATTTCTCTCTAGAATCCCTTGATAGTCTTGAGATTTCATTGTACCCTGCACAGATTCAAGACACCCTGTGCCAGATGCAGCAAAGCAGCCCCAGAACATAACAGAGCCTCCTCCATGTTTCACAGTAGGGACAGTGTTCTTTTCTTCATATGCTTCATTTTTCCATCTGTGAACATAGAGCTGATGTGCCTTGGCAAAAAGTTCCATTTTTGTCTCATCTGTCCATAGGACATTCTCCCAGAAGCTTTGTGGCTTGTCAACATGTAGTTTGGCATATTCCAGTCTGGCGTTTTCAACAATGGTGTCCTCCTTGGTGGTCTCCCATGTAGTCCACTTTGGCTGAAACAATGACGGATGGTGCGATCTGACACTGATGTTCCTTGAGCATAAAGTTCACCTTGGATCTCTTTAGAAGTCTTTCTGGGCTCTTTTGTTACCATTGGGATTATCCGTCTCTTTGATTTGTCCTGAATTTTCCTCGTGCAGACACGTCCAGGGAGGTTGGCTACAGTCCCATGGATCTTAAATTTCTGTATAATATGTGCAACTGTAGTCACAGGAACATCTAGCTGTTTGGAAATGGTCTTATAGCCTTTACCTTTAACATGCTGGTCTATAATTTTCTTTCGAATCTCCTGAGACAACTCTTTCCTTCGCTTCCTCTGGTCCATGTTGAGTGTGGTACATACCATGTCACCAAACAACACAGTGACGACCTGGAGCCCTATATATAGGCCCACTGACTGATTACAAGATTGTAGACACCTGTGATGCTAATTAGTGGACACACCTCGAATTAACATGTCCCTTTGGTCACATTATTTTCAGTATTTTCTAGGAGTACCATCATTTTTGTCCAGGTCTGTTCCATGAGTTTATTTTATAAATTTATTATTTATTTAAATAATTCCGTTGAAGCATGGTTGAAAAGCAGTGTCTGACTTTCATTGATTAACAGTCATAGAATTTTCTTAAATTATTACTTCTGTCAGATTAAAGTTATTTATGTGACCATTGTGAGTTTTTCTTTCATTGACCGAAGGGTACCAACAATTTTGTCCACGTGTGTAAAACTTGTTGGAACTGACACCAAACATCATTGTGGTAAAAATTTAAACAATCTAAATACATATATATATATATATTTAATCCCATTTACTAAATAAGCCATGCACAATTAATAATAATTCTTAATTTTTTTCTTTCTACATTTTTATGGTAGTTCTAGTTACATACAGTGTAGTGTTAAAACTATAAATGTAATTGATATTACTGCCATGCAATTTTTTTTTAACATCTTGCTTGTTTTACTTTCACTGTTTTCACAGGCGACTAGCGGGAAATAATTTGACGGACATCCCTAAAGATGCTTTTGATGGCCTTGTCAATCTCAAAACTCTGTGAGTGAGCCTTACTGCTTTATTATGGTTTACATATTTCCTGCAAGAATTTATTGTTAAAGCAGGAGTATTTCAATTTTCTCTAACAATGAACTGATATTGAGTGGCAACATTTTACATGAACCCTTAACCCTAGGCCAGGATTTATCCCAGCAGGAACCTCATTTTTAATTAATACAACAGACTCATTATGTTTATACAGTATGCAAAGAAAATATTTGAATATTCAATATTTATTGTAGCATTTTTTTCAAGAGGCCAAGTTCAAGGAAATATCTTGTGACTATGATCGCACATAGTAGTTGGACTTTTCATCTTTTCATCTAATTTTTTTCATGAAATAAATCTGATACAAAGTAACATCGGTGAAACACTAAAATCATGAAACAACAATTGATAATAATTAATAATATTACATAAATACAAGTCATCCCTAACTACATGTCTATTTTTATTTTAAAATACATTTAACGATTTTAAATTGTTCCGGTGTCATTGGTCACTATTCCGTATAAAGAGCACTGGAAAAATGCAAACGCTATGTCAGATGTTTCTCTTCAATTGTTTAGAAAAGTCATCATTTATTTTGCATTTTTAATGCAAAGATTTAAAATCCCGTCACCAGTGTTACTCTTTTATTATTATAACTGTTAAAAAAAATTATATATAAACTAACTACATCTAGTAATTATTTGACTTTGACATAATTGAAAACCATGTGGTCTTTACATTTTGTAAATATGTAAAAAAAAAAAATTGTCATTGTGTGTTAGCATCATTGGTAAAAGAAATAACACTGATTATTAAATGTATATTTAAAAACCAAAAAAAGTCTGCTATTAAAGAAGTTATAGGTGTGAAAGAAGAAATTCAGGAGATTTATATGACCCAAATTCTACCTTTTCTATATTCTCTATGCTTTTCTTTAATGTCCCAACCCTGACACGGGGGTACGTGTTGTAATGTAGCTGTAACAATGTTGCAATCAGGGCTGGATTTGACGTGGGATGTGTTGGGATAGCATCCCATCCCCCTCCCCTCACATCCATTATTAAAATGACAAAACTCATCCCATCTGTAAAATCACTATCCCCCTTACCGTCCCCTTTAGATGAATAATGCTGTGTATAATGTAAAAAGTAAATATTTAAACTCTTTACGCATGATCATCTACGAACTACGTGTTGCTCACAAGCTCACGCAGGTTTGCATCATTTTTCGCACTGTTCGCATTTTCGCAGTGTCCTAGAGAACAGTTCAAGCATAGTTTTTGACATATTTCAAAAAGATCACTGAAGGTATGATACATACACACAAAACAGTTTAACGTGTTTTTTTCATTACACTTTGTGGCTCCACCTACATGCTTGGTTACAAAGGGGTCAAAAATAGATTTTTACATGCCATAATAGTAATTGTTGATGATGTGTGTGCATGTGTGTGTGTAAGAGAGAGAGAGAGACAGACAGGTGTGTAGTCATACAGAACTACAGAACTATTGAATAAAATTATTTAATTACTAATGTTTATGTAGATTTTTCATTGTTCTCTTATAATGGAAAGGATCAAACGATAGTTTTGACAAGTGCACGTTTAAATGCATGGTTTTTATTTTGATGGCTTCAAGTAAATTTAATTAAGCTTATATTTTGGTAATAAAACTGTTCTTAAAAATGTTATATATTTCACAATAATTTTGTATGGTTAGTTGTAATAACGACCCAACATCAAAGATTTTATTTTTTACAATTCGACCACTGGTTGCGATGACGTTGACAGAATTTAGTTTTTTTTTTTTTAAAGTTAAAATGACTTTGATAAAATTACATTGAGATAGTGTTGAATGACCGATTAAAACACAGCAACCTCAAAACAACGAAATCTGAACCTTTATTAGCAGCATTAACATCCATTTGCACAACTTTCAGTTCCAGAAAGTGTGTAGAATTCCAATCAGAGATTTGTTTCTATCTCATGCATCTCTAGGTGTTGTGATGTTACCTTTCGGTTTTATTTTGTTTTAGAAATATTACCATGAGGCTCATCTTAGCTTCAAAATTACTCTACGTACGCTCTCACAGGACAGTTCTCGGATGTTAAGTGTTTTGTTTTCAACCATTTTGGCTGCTTTCCATTTTAATATTTCTGTAAATTGCTGCTGTCCAGAAATTGCAGGTCAAACAAACTTTAATCAAGGGAAACAGAACAAATATGCCAGGAGCTGCCAGGAGTCAGGTGATGAGCAAACAACGTTACCCAACAGAAAAGAAATGAAACAGAAAAGCAGGACAGAATCAAACCAGGGAATCAAAACATAATAAAATCAGGTCCGGTTTAGACTCGATGAGAAATAGAACAAAGCTGATACGTTGCAGTTGGTGTGACAAGTGATCACAAATGAGGAGTGTGATCAATGATCAGGTGAGTTGGACCCGGTGTGCTGGGAGCACTGCATTATGGGAACTGTAGTTAGGTGCCAATTCCCAGTTAGCTGCCAATCACCAGTTAAGAAGTTCACAGCCTTTCACAACCCATACATCTATGAATGTTTATACATCAGTTATTCTGTTGTGCATGTTTATTCATGAGTTGCTGTGTGTAAGCGCACACACACAGACACACACACACACACACACACACACACACACACACAGATAAGCTAAGTTTCATTTCCTCTGATGTGTGTTAATTATTCAGAACTTTAAATGGGACAGTAAACAATACATGGTAGCAAATGTGTTTTGGTTTAGTCAGGGTAAGATGGTGCATTTCACTTCCTTTTTTTATTTGAATGAATTTAAAGACCAGTTCACAAACAAACAAAACATTTTCCCTCAGTGTAGCAAATAAGATTTTCATTGGGGTTTTTTAACTGATGCCAAAATGCCTGCTGCTGTGTCTGAAACATAACCCAATGCACTTTATAGCTTACAGGCAATGCACAAATATCGAAATAAAAAACTCAACTTGTGCATTCAGCTTGAATGTGGAATGATGTGACTAGCCTAGCAACCTCTTACCTGCTACTTATTTATAATATGGCTGATGAATCTGTCAAGAGGTTTAGCTAGGAATCATATTGACGTAAGTTAAATTGTTCTCCTCTTATTATGATGCATTAGTGCTAAACCACAGGCAACGCTAACTGGCTAAACACCAGAGCTGTACCAAAAGTAATACATAACTGGGCATAAAATTTTTATTAACTGATGTCAGTCGTTTAAATTGCACCTGACAGTAGAGTAACTCTTCTTCTATATTAATATAGTCTCCAGCACAAACGATGTATTTGCACCATAGTTGAACCCAACTCTCAAATCCTGTTTGATGTCTCCATTGTCTCAGTTGATGCTCTCCCACTCTCATTACAGAATGTTTATAGAGATGATATAATTGACCACCTCCATGAGCATAGATAAGTGAATAGATATAAGAAAGGACAACGCAGTGGAAGATCATTAACATCGACAAAGGAGATTTTCAAAGAGGATTCGAGAGTTGGGTTCAGTGGCGTTGCAAATGTATGGCTTGTAATGCAGCCTATGTTGAGTAGTAATTTTGCCTACAGGAAGAGTTATTCTACCAAGTGCAGTTTCAGGATAAAATTTTGTATTGAACATGTTGCCTGCCAAAAATCTTTTGTGATACTTTTTCAGATCTTAATTATATTTGTGCACAGCTGTTTAGAATAGTTTTTTACTGCTATAAATAGTGAATAAATTTCAAAATGAAAAAAAAAAAAATACAGTGGTAAGAATTTAAATTTTGCAATAAATTTTCCTCGGTAATACCAACGAACTGAGATGAACCGAGCCAAACCGAACGCCGGCTAAGTTGCATGTTCTTCAGGGAGCCAATCAAAACTAGTTTGTGTCAGCAGAAAGCCGCAAGGTTTTAGTGAAGACATACTGTACCACCATGGGACCATTCTTGGGAGCATGTTAGCAAGGACGGTGGAAGAAAACTTTCAGTTTTGTTATTGAAGCAGAGGAACCATAACTTAAGGTTAAGTGAGGTTCAATGTCTATTAATGTCATATTTTACTTTAGACTTTTCATGATTGTTTTTATATACATAAATATGATTTTAGTGTTGGAAATTGGTAATATTGGAAAGATTTTTGGGGTGGCTGGAACAGATTATTCTACATTTACATTATTTCCTATGGGGAAATGCGTTTACCATACAAATTTTCGCCTCCAGGATGGATAAAATTTGTATGCAGAAGTACCACTGTACTACGCAATAAATAGAGCACTTAAAATATCAAATCCTAATAATCCCCAGACACCAGGGATCGTCAATGGCCGATTCAGATTTCTATGATCGCCTCCAAAAATCCAAATCGGAGCACCCCTGGGCTAAATCCATTTTCTGGAATCTTTCCTGTTGGTTTAAGGCGCTTTGGTCCAGGATGCACCAAGGTTTGTATAGTATAAGGAAAATGCAGTGTGTTTTCACGTGTAGCAATGTGGATAGTAACTAACGGCAATATCATGAGTATGGCTAGTTCTGTAATCTTTTCGTAATTGGTGTCTGGTTCTTTTCTTTAACCTACTCTAGACCTTGATGCCCTCTTTATTCCTTTTCCTCCCACATTCCCTCACAGAATGCTCCAAAACAACCAGCTTCGGGAGGTCCCCAGAGAGGCATTTAAGAGCCTGCAGAACCTTCACTCCCTGTGAGTACATCAGAGCACGCATATGGCTTAATGTCTTTCAGACACACTCTTTCTCTTTTCTCCTCTCTTCTTGTTTTGGTTACAGATTGACCCCCTCTGTGCCAAGGCTCCGTTAATTATCATATGAAACAGAAGGTTGGGGGGGGATGGCTAAGCAGAAAGTGACACAAAAGAGCGGACCTTTAGACTTCTCCAAATGAATTCAGTCCTCACGAGGCCTCAACTTTGATCAGTAAAAAAAAAAAAAAAAAAAAGGAGAAGAAGGAGAAAGCGGAGTACAGGAGGCGGGATGAAGATTATCTTTCAGTGTGTTAGAATGTGCTAGAACCCATCTGCTGTCTGTCTTTATCTCTTTCTCATCAGCTTCTTCGCTCTCAAATACATGCAAACTGTCAGCCTGAGATCACATGAATCCATAAGCACTGTTCTGTACAGCGCTCTGCCTGGCAAAGGGAACAGGGTAGTCATTGTTCGAGAGTATGTTGTCTCTTTGGGTATCTTTGGTAATAGTTGTCAGGGAAGAGGGAAAAAAAATGCTTCCTTTCTTTGGCCTTTGTTTTCTTAGTGGTTGAAATGAGGTGAGCGGAACTGCAGTCATGGAGCGCAGATCGGCTATCAAGTTTCAGCTAATTTCACAGCGGCGATTATGTCATCCGTTAAAATGATTGAACCTTTAAGAGTAATGGCTTGCGATGTCCGCCTGCTGCGGTTATTACTCGAACAAACTCAGTTTAACAAGAAAAGATTAACGACTTAAAGGATGTACAGCATAATGAAAGTATTTCACCAAATCATCACGTTGCAAACATACAATACACTGGTTGTCCTTACCTGTAACTTACAGTATTATCATATTTCAGATAATGATATCCAGCTTACAGTATCTACATCCTTAATCAAACCAAATAGTGGTTCCTATCTGCAAAGCTTTGTCAGGTTGACTGGAGAGGCTGGAAGCCATTTTTGTTAAATTAAAGCGGATTTGCAATGACTCATAGATAATTACATTTATGGCTGTTCATGCAACAAGTTTTTGTTAATTTGCGTCCTGTTGGATGTTTGTTTCAGTGCTCGCCATGTTATCATTCGGATATAAATGGGGGAAAATAAACTGAGAGGAAAAATGTTATCAGCCTATATCGTATTACTTTTTGTTCTATTTTAATTCCTTCATTTTGTTTTACCTTAACCTTTAATTCAACAACCAAGCAGTGACCCTAACATTGGATCACTGTTGTAACATAGTTGTACCATGATGTTCGTCAGGACAGTGATGTTTTTGAAAGTTGACTTTGATAAAATGACGCTGAGATAACGTCAAATGAACGTCCCAAACACAACATTGCAAATACAACCTCAAAACAACTAAACCGCAACCTTTATTTGCAGCATGTATGCCGAATAGCATCCAGTCGCACAATGACCGACCAAATCCATGGTCCCTCAAGTTTCTAACAGGGTGCACAGGATTCCGATCAAATACAGGAAGGACACGTCAGCTTCCCACACACAGCATACGGATCTCATGTCATGAATCCTTTACTGTTGTAATGTTACCTCTTCATTTAATTTTCTTCAGAAATATTACAGTGAGGTAAATCTTACTGTAGTTCCTCATATTACTTTACTGTGATGTGGTCATTGTGGTGCCCAATGTTATGTAGTGTCCAGTGGTGTGCACACTTAAGGGACAAGAGGTTGAGACCTTCCCAGACCATCGGTTCGATATTAATATTGTTTTGAGGTAATTTTTGCAACGTTGTCTTAGGGGCATTCATACAACGTTATCCCTTCGTCATGTAGTCGACGGCGCTCCAATGTCACTTCAATGTTCATCAAAATCATTATAAGGTGCAAAAACAACCCAATACAAATGTCGTCCCAATGTCTGTAACATTGCCAAATGAATCTCACTACAACATTTACAACCAAACGTTCCTGCTGGATGGATGGCAGAGGAACACACATAAGTGGAACAATTCTATTTAGTTTTATTTATATAGCACTTTTAACACTGGCCATTATTGCAAATCAGGTTTACAGAATAAAAAATGAGTATTAAAAGTGTGAAGAAATGTGTATAATCATATATATATCAATGATCAGATTGGCCCTGATGAGCAAATCGGGGGTGGCAGTGGCAAAGAAGACCTCCCTGAGGTGACAATACGAAGAAACCTTGTGAGGAACCAGACTCAACAGGGAACTCATCATCATTTGTGTGATAACGGATAGCAGGGATTGCAGTCCTGCAGTCATACTGTGTATTAGAAGGCTGTTAGGAAGTTCAGTATAATAGCAGAGGAGTTGAAGTTAATATCAAGCCCAGTTTCATTATTGAAGGCTCAGGTACAAAACTGTTTATTGGAATTTTATTCCTGAATTATTAATCGACTGCAATCACAAGTCATCAGTGAACAGCTGTCTGCTTCAGCCGAGGTCAGGACCAACTGGACAGAAGCGGGGCAACAGTCAGACAGGTCCGTAAGGCACTGGCTCACTGGCAGCTCAAGACAGAGACAGAGAGAGCAGTTAGGTATGGTCACAGTCACATGAAGTATAGAATGTATTTGAATGTATATTTGGTGCAGACTCCGCAGACCTTTACCGACTTCGGTAAGCCTAACTATGACAGCATAACTTAAAGTTAGAGCACGGAGGAAACACAGACATGACGGCTCCCTCTCTGGGAAGTAAAGCACTCAGTCACCTCACCGTCAACAAACAGGAGTGATCAATGAGAGTGGCGTAGACAGCATCTAAACATACCAGTTTGGACAAATCTATTCACAAAAGGCTTGGCTAAGTAAATGGGTTTTCAGCCTAGACATAAACAGTGAGACTGACAACCTACATAGTTAGAAGAAATTTAGCGGAGCCAGATCTTGGCATGTTTTTGGGGAACATGGAAGAAGTTCATGAGGGGAACACGCAAAGAAACTCCACACAGACATCAACAAGAGCTACAAGAACTATTCTTTAGAGAAATCTCACTTGATTTTAAAGTGTAATGGGAATACACAAAGTGTATGTCTAATGTCTTCTCTATTCCATCATATTCCATTAAAGCCGCCCCAAGCACATCCATATCACTTTGGTTTCATTTACTTAATTTAACCTGCGATTTTTTAAAACATAACCAGTCCAACTCACTGGACATTTATTCCTCCAGACGTTTAGATGCAAACCACATCTCAAGAGTACCACAAGACTGTTTCGAAGGACTGTTCTCTTTGCGCCACTTGTGGCTGGATGATAACGCTCTGACCGAGGTGCCAGTCGATGCCCTGAGTCCACTATCTTCCCTCCAGGCCATGACCTTCGCCCTCAACAAGATCACCCACATCCCGGACCGAGCGTTCGCCAATCTTTCCAATCTAGTGGTTCTGTAAGTACTTTCCAAAACCCTGTTTTTGCACAGTATGTAACAGCATGGAAAAGAAAAATACACACTTTACCCATTGCATAGAATTTCATCAGTTTAAGCCACCAGTTAAAAATAGCAGCTTCCGCATTACTGTGCTAGTTCAGGAGTCAGTTTGATTAAGCTTGGTAAAAAACAAAACAAGGTGTGTTTATAGTCTAGTTTTTAGTCTAGAATGACATGAGGCACAATAAACGAACGTGAAAAAAACTGGGGGGCTTTCTTGTTTTTTTTTTGATCCAGTCAGCTTTCAGCTCACCAGGCAGCCAGGGGTGTGTCTTTCTGACTGCTCTCTTTTGCTGTCTCACTGCAGGCATCTCAATAACAACAGAGTGCTGTCCCTGGGAAAACAGAGCTTTGATGGGCTACAGAGCCTGGAGACTTTGTGAGTCGACCTCTCATTAACATTCAGCAAATGTTCCGCCATCCCATTTCCCTCTCTCTATTCTCCGTCCATCTCGTTTAGCTTCTTCTTCTCAGATAAAGAAGATAAGGTGTTTTAGCTCAGTAAAGAAAACCTTTAGTTGCCCTCCTGGGGAATATTTTACTTGCGAACCTGGAATTGTTTGTGTGTTAGGGAAAGGGGGGTAGTGTAGGAGCTGAGAAAAGTTTTGCACATTCCAGGCAAATTATACTTAATACAAGTCTTGCAGTATGTCTAAAAACGGCAAGTGTGATAATGCAATCTTTGAGTCAGAATTAAGTCTACTGCTCCAGACTGATCTTTTCATCAGATATACACTGCATTACGTAGAATTTGCAAACAAGCAACAAAACATACTGTATAAAACATGATTTTGGTCTAGGTCTAGGTCTTGCTAGTACTTGCATTGGACTTCCTTTTGCCTTCACAGTTGGATTCATTTTTCATGGCATAGATTCATTAAAGCACTGGAAACTTACCTTAGACATTTTGGCTCATATTGACATGAAAGCATCTTAGCATAGCAATCAGTTGCTGCAGATTTGTCCGCTGCACATCCCTAATGCAAATATTCAGTCCATCTTGTCCCAAAGGTGCTCTATCGGATTGAGATCTGGTGACTGAGGAGGTCAGTTGAGTACAGTGAACTCATTGTCAGGTTTGAAATGACTTGAGCTTTGTGACATGCCACGGTATCGCAGCAACACGCAGCATCCTAAAATCAGGCTCTGATCAAAATCCATGTCTTCTGTTGCAAGGGATTTGAACTATAACTGTCTGGAGGAGTTCCCCATCGCCATCAGAACCTTGAGGACTTTAAAAGAGTTGTAAGTGTCCACGTTGACACTTTCCTCATACTATCTATAGCTCTTATTTTCACAACTTCATTGGCTGTGTGTCTGCTTTGTCCTCTGCAGGGGATTTCACAACAACAACATCAAATCCATCCCTGAGCATGCTTTCATTGGAAACCCCTCTCTCTTAACAATGTAGGTCTCTATACTGTATGTGCTCATTTATCTACAGTGCCAATATGATTACACTATAAGTAAGTGCATTTAGCACTGAAAATTATAAACGCCTCTTAATTCAGATTTTATAGATAGTAACTCATTATAGAATACAAATCACTCATTACTTTCGTTTAGTGCTAAATTGAAGTCTGCACCTAATACATCCTCATCATCTCAACATTTTAAGAGATCAACGAGAATATGACCTTAGTACCTGTGTAGACTGTATGAGGGGTATCAAAACGTTTCAAAATTAGCTCTGTTTACAAGCTCCTGTTTTCCGCTGTACGTTCTCCCTCAGATGCATTAAAACCTTTATTAAACTATATAAACCGAGGGTTCTTTCTGTTTTTTTTTTTTTTTACTATTCACTATTTAAATCTTTATTTGTTTGCTCTAATATGTGTATTGTTTGTCTGGTTTTTGACAGATTCTTCTATGACAACCCTATTCAATTCGTTGGTCAGTCTGCTTTCCAGCATTTGCCAGAGCTCAGAACACTGTGAGCCAAGCTGAATCCATTACATTTTATTCTCTTCATGATTAAATTACAGCAACAACTTCGACCACAATGAAACTCTTACATACATTTCTACCCCTGTTGTGTTTAGGTCTTTAAATGGAGCAGCAGATATCACGCAGTTCCCGGATCTCACAGGCACACATAGTCTGGAGAGGCTGTGAGTTCTTGCTGTCTTATGAAACCATACCCTCAATAAACAGTTTACAGGAGCACCTTTCGCATTACCACAAAATCATGGGATAACTGAGCAAATACACTGTACGGTTTCCAGTGTAGTATTATTTGCAATGTGTCCAGTAATTTGTTTTATATTGCATGCTTACAGTATGTATTGCTACATACAACACAAATTATACATCATTACCTAAAAGCATTGCTCCTGTTACTTACACTATACAGTGCATTTTGAAAAAAAAAATTAAATCCTGAGAAAATTAATGAATTATTTTATGTTTTTATAAATGTATTTATTTATTTATTAAGAAACTGTCATATATTCTAGAATCATTACATGTAGAGTGAAATATTTCAAGCCTTTTCAATTTAATTTAGATGATTATGGCTTATAGCTCTTGAAAATCATAAATATCTAAAAACAAATATTAGAATATTTAATTTTGAGTTTGAGTACTATGATATTACTGTGCTTGATTAGCTATTCAACTCTCCGGACCTGAATTTATAAACACTTTATGGAGTATTGTGGAGAGGAAGATGAGAAGCACCTGACCCAACAATACAGACGAGCTGAAGGCTGCTATCAAAGCAATCTGGTCTTCAATATCACATCCGCAGTGCCACACGCTGATGCCAGATTGATGCAGTAATTCATGTTGAAGGAACCCTGGCCAATTACCAACTTCATACTGTAGATTAACGTCATTTTTTCTGAATTCCTGTATTGTCAAAAAAAAAATCTTTTAATATTCTAATATTTTGAGATACTGTATTTTTATTTTCTTGAGCTATAAGCCATAATGACCTAATTAGACGAAGAAAAAAAACTGCTGGAAATATTTAAACGACATGTAATCTATCTAGAATATATGATAGTTTTTATGAAATAAAGTTTGCTTTTTCATGATATTAATTATTTTTTAGATATGTACTGTCTATTTTTCTTGGTCTTCCTTCTCCAAAAATAATGTGGGTCGATGTATTGGTCCCTCTAAGTTTCTGTCATTTCTGCCTTGCTCTAGTGTGTCTGGAAAAAAACTGGATTTTCCCCACAGGCCTAAGAAGGATATAGTGCTTCCTGAAGAGGAAGATGTATAGTTGGTTTGAAAAGTATAAATCGAAGATTGGAAATAGGTTAGACTCATAGGTTTACATCTGCTGAAACCAATGTGCTGCTCATAATACCATCTCTATGGTGAAGCATGGTGGTGGCAGCATCATATCATAGGCATGCTTCTCAGCAGCAGGGACAGAGAGACTGTTCGGAATTGATAGAAGGAGGAATACAGACATATATTGGGAGGTGTTTAAAGAAAGCATCTTGGCTTTAGGATGAGTCTCTGAATGTCCTTGAGTAGCCCAGATAAGGTGTAGACTTGTACCCATAAGACATTTTGTAGAGACCCAAAGACAACAGGTCATCGAAAGAACATTAAGCTGTAAATGCTGTCAACATGCTTCTGAATGAAGGATTATGTTTATCTATTAAAATGAAAATAAAATAAATGTTTCTTAAATCTATACAATAGCAAAGTGTGAAGAAAATGAAAAGGACCAAATACTTTCCAGACCAACTGTTTACATACCCTATCTAATCTTCTAAAACCGAAAAAAAGAAATTGCTTCCCCAAGTGCATAATTTGCACACAAAAACTAGTCTGAGGATATTGAAATGAAGTTTACCTAGAAGACGGCATGTACAGTGGTCTAGTGGGTAGCGCTGTGGCCTTGCCCCTTTAGGACCTTGCCCCTGTGTCCTCTGTGTTCTCTGGTTCTGAGTCCAATGGGATAGGCTACAGGCCTCCTATGATGATGTCCAGAATAAGCAGTACAGCGAATGAGTAAGAGAGATGAGCCATTTTACTTGGAATTCATTGCTGTTCTCATCTCTGTGCTCAGTGCTATCACAGGTGCGAGAATCACCTCTCTACCCAGCTCAATGTGTGAGCAGCTTCCCAACCTGCAGATATTGTAAATGTCTCATTATCTACTATTAATAAACCACTATATGACCACATGACAGTTGCTTAATTCAGAGACGTCTTTCTTTGTAGAGATCTTTCCTACAACCTAATCCAATCGCTGCCCAGTCTCCAAGGCTGCAAGAAGATTCAAAAGATGTGAGTTATGAATCAAACTGGATAAAGTACATTTTTTTTCTACAAGCTGATATGTATATGAGCAATAACGTAACGATGTAACAATAACTGATGCTTGTCTTTACTGACCAGCGATCTCCATCATAACCAGATCCATGAGCTGACAGCAGACACGTTTCGAGGTTTGCCTTTACTCAAGTCTCTGTGAGTATTCGTTCCTTTTGCATAATGTCATGTTCAGGGACAACCTAATCAGCTGAATTATGCTGATAAGGGTTATAACTGGAATGCTGTGTGTTCTTAGAATATTTTAATTGATGTTGGGGTGCTAAAGCTTGGGCTTTAAACAGGACCTTATTAAGGGAAAGAATTATGGCTAAGAGGATTAGAGAAACGCAACAATACAGAGAAGCTAAGGGCAGCTATCAAAGCAACCTGGTCTTCAGTAACGCCTCAGCAGTGCCACAGGCTGATTGACCTCCATGTCATGCCAGATTGAAGCAGTAACTCATGTTAAAGGATCCCTGACTATATGGTTTGTACATTAAGCAAAATGTTTGCGCTGGAGTGGTATTCATACCTATAAACCTTTGTTTAAAAAAAAAAAAGTAAGTGAAGTAAAACTCTATGGAGTAACAGTTCAGGATGACATGAAGCTTACATACCTTATCCTGTATCACCAACAAGTGGAAGAATCCTACATAAACCATCCACTAATGGATTTTTGTTTTTTTATGGTCAATTTTTGTTTTTGTTGTAGTGGCCTGGCCTGGAATAAGCTGTGCTCTGTCGACCCCCTATCCTTCGCCGAGCTGCCAGCTCTCACCAAACTGTGAGTTCCAGCAAAATCTTTAGTAATGAGCCATGGCCAAGAGCATACTGAATCATGAACATAATTCAAGTGTAAACATTACGTGTACAGCTAACCCCAGAATAATTGGCACCCTTGGTGGTGATAAAAAATGTTGGTGGTTAATTTGGGAAATCTCCTAATATCACCCTGAGAAATGTCACATATTATTGAAATGAATTATTCTAAGAAAATAATTTTTGAAGAAAAAGAAAAAAAACAAAACACATTTCACATGCTCAAACCTTGGCGAGCATTTTCTATTTCACTGTAACAGCATGGTGTGTTGAATTAGGCTTCACAAATTTGTAAAATACACAGCATGAAATATGAGATACTCCAGGGTCCCACGTACTCCCTTGTGGATTCCTCTGTTTAGATCATTCCACAGGTTATCAGTGGGGTTTCAGATCAGGGGAAATGACAAAAGCTTGTAGTCAAGGATCATTATCCCACTAAAAGATCTAACCATGAGCCAGTTGCTCAGTCATCCATCTGGTAGTAAAATCATGTAAACTGGACTTCTTTCTAGTTCAGTAGAAACGTTTTACTACTTAGCCAAATATCTTCTACAGTCTAATGTAAGTTGGAAGGTTCCTCATATTTCAGTCCTCCAAGATCAAAGAATTCTCCTCGAATACGAATATTGGACAGAAAGGATAGATGGTTTGATAGAGGGGTGAAAGAAGCCACCTATGTGCATCCTTCTCCCAACAGAGGTGGAGGTCTTCTACACAACCTATTTTTTATGCTGCCCTTTCATCTATCCCAAGGACGACTTCTTCACATTTCCACCAAGAAAGACACACTTAAGGACTCCCCTTACTTTTTCTGGTCCTTACACCTTAAGACACTCTCTAATCTCTCTCTGTTGTCTCCCCCCTCCTCACTAATGACCCTCCCTCCTATTCTTACCTTCCCCATTGTTCATAGAACAATCCTTTTCAGACACACTAGTGGAGGATCTTTTGACCTTGGAGGACTTAAATACGAGGAACTTTCAGACTTCTCTTAGACTGAAGAAGCTATTTGGATGAGTAGTGAAACGTTTCTACTGAACGAGGAAGTTCACTTGACATGTCTTAACTTCCAGACATGAGCCAGTTGTAAGCTCTAGGAGGATGCAGCCAAATATTCACTGAAAATTTTCTTGTAATTCATTGGGGGACCATATTTAACAGTGGGGAATTAGTTATTTTTCTGTAGAAGATTTGTTTCTAAGCAAGTTCAAATATATGAAATAGAGTTTCAGTAGCTTGCTTCATGTTTAAAGTATAGTATGTTCAAGGGTATCCCAGGCATTCATAGTAATATAAGGTAACTAAATAACTTGTTATTAACATAATGAAAAGGAAGGACTAGACTTGCTGGTTGTGGATACTTCTCCAGCCACACTGCTTGCTATGTCTAATCTAAACATAGAATCCACTTTCCAGGTAAAAATCCTGCAAAGCATACAGTAGGTGACACATAGGGATCATTGTCCCTTGTCTTGTGTCAGTGTCGTTGCCGTCATCCGAGGTCCTCACACTTTTCTTCTGTCTTCCTAAGCCATTCACAGGAATTTGACCAAACATTCACTGAACCTCCTTCAGGAAAAATATATGTGCACTAGCTATTTAGATAAATACTAAATAATGAAACAAGATGTCACTCCATCATTTTGTGGTACACTACAGCTGAATGTGTGTTCAGGAAAAAGTAGTTTTGCTACAATGCCACTCTAATCAGCCACGTCACTGAGTGCAGGGTGTGATAACTAATGAATGTAGTGTTGTGGACAACTGGCTTGTATAGTCAATATTTAATACCATAAATGTGCACTATCCAGTTCATGGTGTTGCCTGCCTTCAAAGCAAACACACGGATCACTGTCTGACGTCTTGCATTTGTGCCATCATTCTCAGGCATCCGCCATCATCACATCATTTCTTCAGTCTGCAACTAAACCAAAACCATTTGATCAAATATTCACAGAACATTCTTTGGGAAGGGAACACGTTTCTTCCATGGAAGACTCATTTGTGTGTTACTTTCTCTTTCAAAATGGTATATTAAATTTTTGGTTGCTTAATTATTACCCCTAGCAGCGGATATGGTCTTCATTTGAACCCTTTCAAAGTTCTACTGGTCCCAAAGGTGACAATAAATGTCTGTTTGCACATATACCTTGTCGAAAAGTACAGATGAATAAAGTGCCGTTGCCCAAGATAAAATGGTGTATTTGGATAACTTCACTTCTTTACAGTGACCTGACTTCCAATCACCTCTCGTCTTTACCTGTGGTTGAGATGCACGTGTTGACTCACCTGAAACTGGCTGGAAACATAGACCTCCAAGAGCTAATTCCAGTGGAGAGATTCCCCAGGCTGAGGTCAATGCATGTCACATAAATACACATAGACTTCATGTATATTTTGCATTTGATGAGCTTGCATTAGTTTTTACCTCTTTTGACTTTTTCCACATTTTCTAACGGTACAACCTGGACCTGACATGGATGTAACTTGGGTTGAACAAACAGTATTGTACACATAGTTTTGGCCAAAAGCCTACATGTAATCTCGCAGACCCTGTTGAACTTTGCAACAAAAAAAATAGCTAAATAGCAGAATGTGCAGACTTGAAGCTGTAATAGCAGTCAGGGATCGTTATTGATCCAGGAGGTGTATTGGGTCTGTTTTTTTTAAATATATAATAATAATTCAATTAAGGTGGAATGGTGGTGAAGTGGTTAACGTTGTGGCTTCGCATTTCCACGGTCGATGGCTTGATTCCTGCTTCGGGTTAGTGTGTGTGGAGTTTGCATGTTTTCCCCGTGCTTGGTGGGGTTTCCTTCCCTTATTAATCCTTATTATACAGATTAGGTTTATTTGAATTCCCAAATTGTCCGTAGTGTGTGAATCCTGTGATAGATTGGCACTCTGTCCAAGGGGTATCCCACCTTGTGCCCTAAAGTCTCCTAGGATAGACTCAAGGCCCCTGTAACCATGTACAGGACAAGCAGTATAGAACTTGAATAAATAAATTAATAATTAAAAAAGCTTTTTCATGTGAACTTTTACACGTACAGGCCTGGGTGGCTACTGGTTCTGTTATACTACAGTGACCTTCAAACCTTCGTGCAGTATTTGGGACTGAAATTTGGACACTAGCAAGTAGATTAGCAAAAGGCTAGTCAGCTAACATCAGTGAAAGAGATCATGTTGAGGATAACTGTCAAAGCAGGGATTGGTATGGCTAGTGTTATAAAATTATCCAAGTACTATGCCTGTATACAGTATTAACTTTTTATATTAACTCGGAAGCCAATAATTCTATAAACTAATGTAAAAGAAGAAAAAGCTCAATTTGAGTGGCCATATTGAATTTATGTCACTTTGTAATGAAGGATGAATCTGGTAGTTGAAGTTGAAAAGTTCCAGGCTGTTTTTTTTTTTTTTTTTTTTTTTTTAGCAGTTGTGTCGCAGTAGAGGAAAATCTCATCTTTTTAAGTGTTAGATATACAGTGATATCTTGAAATATGTGCAGAATGCTGTGTATTTAAGCCGTTCTGTACCTTCTTAAGGCGAAATTTCATATTGTTCAACACATTTTCTCAGAGGAAATAATGTAAATGCAGAAAAAACCTAAAAATATTACCAATATTACCAATTTCCATCACTATAATCACATTTGCCATATAAAAAACAGTTAGAAAAGTAAGTGAAGTAAAATATTAAAGACTGTAAATTAAACAGTCTTAACCTCCTAAACCTGATTTATGATTCCTCTAGGCCCCAGCTGAAAATGGCTCCCTTTTCATCTCGCTACCGTCCGTGCTAATATTCTTGGGACCCATGGTACTATGTCTTTACTAAATATTGCACAAAATGCAAAAAAAAAAAAAAAAACACAAAACAAAATAAAAAACTTGCTTTGCTTGGCTCTCCACTGACACAAACAAGTCTAGAATGGCTCTCAGACATACGCGCAACCTGAAGTACGTGCAACTGTCACGGTCGCTCATACGCCAAAATGCTTTGCATTTTCGCTTAAGGCGAAAATTTTCAAGGCAGGGCGTTCACATGTAGAGATACCACTGTAGTGTATGTTTCTAATAGTAAAAATCCTGCTGAAGCCCATTTTAAGTCCAGGTAGGTCCAGGTGGTAAATAGTTATACAATGCAGTGTGTGGAATTACAAATGCACATATGAACAGGATGTTTTGCAGGATAAAATTAAGAGACCGGGGGTAAAGTGTAATTTCTCTTGAAATTTCAACTGCTTGAAAGTCCGTGATGATCACTGTATTCCTGATATTCATAGACAGAATTAATCTAATCTAGGATTCCTTTAACATTTGTAGGGTCATGGAGATGCCCTATGCATTTCAGTGCTGTGCCTTTCTTACCTGCGAGAAACACATGATTAGTTGGGAAAAGGAGAAGAACAGCAGCAATGATGTAAGAAGGAAAGATGGTGTCGCCTCCAGCACAGGTGTGTACACTTTGGCTCATTGTTTACACAATTCATAAGGTTTAAAGAGTTAGCTTCTGATATGGATTTTCAGAGTCATCCATCCTTCCAGACTTCTCTTCCCTGCAGGCATGTTTGGTTGTCAAAACTTTGTGATGACGTTAATTCGGCAATGTTACAGGTGTTGGGACAACATTGGTATTAGGTTGTTTGACATCAGAACCAAAATTAATGCCAAACCAATGGCCTGAGTAGGACTTAAAGAGGGTTTTAACCATTGGACTACCTAGAAACATGCAGGTGTGCCCATCCCAATCTCCAGTCAGAATCCTGAACCCTGTTATAAACCAAGGGGACCATGGATGCTCCAAATAAAGGTTACATTTTCATTATTTTGAGGTGTGCACCATTGGGTTCTGTTATTGTGTGCACCATTGGGTGGGTCGTTCATTCAACGTTATCTCAATGTCATTTAATCAAAAATAATTTAAACTTTTTCCTGATGGTGAATGTCACCACAATGGTGTTACAACCAAATTACAAAGATCATCCAGTGTCAGGGTTCCTGCTGGGTTGAGTAGAACCAGCCAGTACAAGATGATGAAGGCTATTTTCCTACACATGCTTTATCAAAACAGTAAGAACGTACAAGCTGACATTCCTTTTTTTTTTTTTTAAAGGAGACCATGAATTTGAGGATCTTTTTCCTGACCCTGAAGACGATTCTGTTTCACACCTCTCAATCCAGTGCTCCCCATCACCAGGTAACAGAAGAACTAATCACAGACGAATGACACTTACTTTTCTGATTTCCCTTTTCTTCTAAAACTTTCTCCAATTTTTTTTATCCAGGGCCGTTTCAGCCATGTCTTTATTTGTTCGAGAGCTGGCTCATCCGTTGTGGAGTTTGGATTGTTGCCATCGTGTCCCTGATTAGTAATGCTATGGTCATGGTGTCCGTCTTTCTCTCTCCAACATTTTTGTCTCCTGTAAAGCTGCTGGTGGGCTTGCTAGCGCTGGTCAACAGCCTGACAGGACTGTGCAGTGGAGTTATGGCTCTTGTAGATGCCCTCACCTTTGGGAGCTTTGCTAAATATGGCGCAAACTGGGAAAGCAGTACAAGCTGTAAGCTCACCGGATTCGTGATGGTCTTTGCATCCGAAACGAGTGTCTTCCTGTTGACCGTGGCCGCAGTGGAAAGAAGTTTTTCTGTCCATAATGGGAAAGCGGCATTGGATTATAGAGCCTCAAAAGCGATGGTTAAGCTAGCAGTGCCATTTTGCTTCATCTTGGGTTTGGTGGTAACATCACTACCTCTCCTACACATTACTGATTACGGGACATCATCCCTCTGCCTTCCTGTTCCCCTTGGAGAAAACTCTGGTTTGGGCTTGATGGTGGTCCAAGTCCTGGTTAATTCTTTATGCTACCTCGTCATGACTGTCACCTACACATGTCTGTATTGCAGCTTAGAGAAAGGCGAGCACGACAAGCTCTGGGACTGCTCCATGATCCGTCACGTGGCCTGGCTTCTTTTTGCCAATTGTGTCCTTTACTTCCCTGTAGCATTCCTGTCATTTTCTGCCCTGTTGAAAATCTCTGCTGTGGGTCCAGACGTGATCAAATCAGTGCTCCTGGTGGTGGTACCCTTACCTGCGTGTCTTAACCCATTGCTTTATGTGCTCTTTAACCCCCATTTCAAAGAGGACCTGGGACTCTTGTTCAGACACACTCAGGTGACGCTGCTGAGGAACCAGCACCTGAGCCTGGCCTCGCTTGACTCAGACGATGCCGAGAAGCAGTCATGTGACTCCACACAAGCTTTGGTCTCTTTCACCAGTTTAAACAAACAACCGACATGTTTGGCACAGGATCCCAAGCCACATCATTTCACTGTGCATTGTGTGTGTACGTCTTAAAGCTGTGTGTCATCTTAAAAATGCATGACTTTTCTAAGAATTCATTTACACACTGCCCAGTGCGTAAGACAAACATGGTCAGCGTTACATGGATTAGTGTGAACGCATGAGTATGTGCTTCATTTTTGGTGCACATAGACAAGACTTCAGTAACACTGTGTGTGTTGGTCGAGGAAACATGAGGAGAATACTGATGTCTGGCGCTTTGTCCAGACATGGTGGCATTGAAGGGGCAATTGGGACAGTCCATTACGTTTTAGCTGTGTACCAAGCAGAAGCGTTACTGCAGTAATATCGTTATCTTATATTAGCCTAATATTTTACCTCTCTTTGGGTTGTATTTCCATATTTTGTGAACATTGACATAATCAGATGTAAAATACACAGTAATATTCAGTTAAACCTAAAAGCTTAATAAGACAGTTACTTTACATGTTACATAATATTATACCATCTTATAGACACTGAAGACAGTGGGTCAGTGTGTGGTGTATTGTTTTTTTTCTTTTTTGACCTATTCAATGGTTAATGTCATAAATATGTAATCCTTGATGGTTGACAAGACAGTTAGATAATAACTTTCAACTAGCAACTCACACTTACAAGTCTATATGCTTCATCCATCTCACTTTGTGTTGTAGTGTTCCATGCTTGCTGTTGAATGTATTACAGAAACAACTCCATGAAACATTTCAGATAATTAATGAAGGATTAAGTAACTTTTGCTTGGTATAACACATTTGATTTTTAATAGCATTTGTTTAAGACTTCAGCTCCTCGTTCGTAGTCAATTAATCAACACATTTGTTCATTAAATGCCTCGTGAATGTATTTATGTAACATTAAATAGAGAATTTTAATTGGATACATGGATTCCTAAATTCATACGTACATTACCAGTCAAAAGCTTGGCTTCACGTTCTAATTCCATGGTCTTTTGTGATTTTTATTTCTTTCTACTTTGTAAAAAACATCGCTGTCCAAAATATTGAGGCATTGAACTAGTTTTTGGAAGGTCCCGAGTTCAAACCCCACGACCACCAAATTGCCACTGTTGGGCCCTTGAGCAAGGCCCCCTTAGCTCACAACTGCTCAGATGTATAAAGAGATAAAAATATAAGTTTTGTTTTGCTTTCCTGGGAAGGTCTTCATGAGAACCAGTTTCATCACGGTGCTTGATGTGTTTTGCAAATGCACTTGACAATTCTGTTCTTGCAAGAACTGTTCCAGAACAACTGACCTTCATGTCTTAAAAAAAGACCTTACTGTTGTTGGCACTTAATTACCTAATGCCATATGTGTTATTTCATAGTTTTAAAAAATATAGTATTTTTCTAGAATGTAAAAAAATGAATCACTAAACATGAAACACTGAATTAGAAGGTGTGTCCGAACTTTTGACTGGTACTGTGTGTTAAAGCTCAAATAGACTTTTTTTAAAAACATGTCTTAAAGTCTCCAAACTGTGTATGTTAATGTTCCAGATTAAGTCCAATCAGATCCTGCATTCTGGAATACTTCTTGTTTCTTGCTTTTCATTCCTTTTCCAAATACGCTGTTTCAGTGTCTGTAGCATTAAATCAACTGCCCGTGAACGCTCCTTTGAGAAAGTGCATTTTTCTAGCCAATCATAATGCAGGGATTGGAAATGTTCATGTTCGGGAAATTATCAGGCTTTTCCCACCTATATACCTGACAAACATAATAAGGGGGAAAATCTATGTAAGTTTGTCAATTAATAAAGATGTCCTTAATATTTAAGGATTTAAAAGTTGAACCATAATTAGGAGCTGAAGAAGGCTACGTGTAATGATGTAGATTAAATGCATTCAGCATAAGTATATTAATCACCGGCCTGATCATCTGTCCTGGTTCTGTTAAATGAACACTACATGTTTAAGCTGATCCAAATACTCTATAATCAAATCTCATTATTATTATCTCATTATAACTAAAATATTGATGAGAACCTTTGTATAAAGCTGAACAACTGTCGAACTTAAGTCTAAACATGTTGAGTAAGTAATTATGTGATAAAGATTTGTTGTGTAAAGAAAGAGCTGTGACGCTGAAATTTATTAGCAGCTATTCTTCACCACTGAAGTGTACTGTACATTCCCATGCCTGTATGTAGAATGTCTGTTGTTTTATACCTCAAATATTTGATGTAATTTGTTTTTAAAAAAATAAATAATGCTTTTATGTAGCATGTGAAACTGAAAACAATATATATAATATTTGGTTATGAGGAGAATTGGTTATGGACTTTGCTCAACTTGGCAGTGCTGAGGCTCGAACCATGACTTTCCGATCAGCAACCCAGAGCCTAAACTGTTTGAGCCACCACTGCCCATTATATAAAAAGAGGGAAAGAAGAAATGCTGTTAGATAGATAGATAGATAGATAGATAGATAGATCGATCGATAGGTAGATAGATAGATAGATATATAGAAGTGGGTTTGTTATAAGGTGATGGTTGGTTGGAATAGATGGTGGGATTCAGTGGATATGTAATTGTGCGGTTGAAAAGTGGGTGTATGATGAGTGGATGGATGGATGGTTAGATGGACTGATCTCAGCTCATGAAGTTCCACGAGTGACATCACTTGGCTGTTCATCGCAACAGCAGTAAACAAAGCCGCACTTCTTTAAACATTTAAACGAGTTGTACACTATATACAATCGCAATAATTTGCTGATCCCTGTACATACAATACAACACATTAGAATCTACTATGTTTACGTAATATAAATAAATGCGAAAACAAATTTAAAGAAAAAAAAAGAAAGCTTGCAACCAAAAACCAAATAACCATGACTATCACTGATATATTATTTTTTCATCTTATTTTCGTCTGTACAAGTATTGACGATATTTTTCACTCTGAAGTTAAACTCTTGAAATATAAAGATGTAAAATATTTATACACTTTCGATCACCTATATATATATATATTTTTTTTTTTCCTGTAGTGTGTACACTTTTCTGTTTAAAACAGTAAAATTTCAAGTTCTATTATTTGTTTATAAAAAAGTTGTTTACAGATTATTATTATTAGTAGTAGTATTACATTTTGAGTAAACTTAACATTCATGAACAAATATATGCCTTTTTTAGAGGTTGTTTTTCTTATTATGTTGTAATAGTTGTAATAATATTAATAATAATAATAATAATAAACATGAAACATGATAGTTATATGTTTCAGTCTGCACCTTTACTAGTATTATTTTTAATTCAGCCCAATTTCATCTCTTATTTGTATTTCATTAATTCATTTACTCACCGTCTAGACCACTTTATCCTGTATACAGGGTCGCAAGTGCCTGGAGCCTACCCAAGAAGACTAGGAGTACACTCTGGACGGGGTGCCAAACCATCACAGGGCACACACTCACATAGATACACACTACAAGCAATTTGGAAACACCATTTAGTTTAAACCGCACAGGGAGAACATGCACTCCATGCACACACAGACTCAGAGGCGGCAATCGAACCCAGACCCTGGAGGTGCGAGGTGACAGTGCTAACCACTGAGCCATAATGCCACCACATAGTTTTATTATAATGTATTAATATTATATTAATATATATATATATTTTTTTTTTTACCCCAGAAAAGCATTAAAACACCATCCTGAGTCACAGAGTATGAATTCCGAGTCAATGAAGCGTTTTCTTCAGTGGGTGGCAGTAGAGTGTTATTATAATTCGAACAGAGCCGTAGAAGAAGAAGAAGCACAGCACGGTACATGAACAGATGAGCGCTTTGGCCCCGCTGGTGGGGTCGCGCGCGTTATTAACTACACATTCAATGAAACTATTCGGGTTTTGAGATGAAACAGACAGCAGAGCATCACCGCGGCTTCCTGTACTGCAGGTACACTTCCGGTGGCGCGTGACACACACTACAACCCTAGCTCTAGCTTAGCGTAGTGTTGACACTCAAACCAGAGGATGTGACGATACGATATCGCTATACCGGGATCATTACGTTACGATACACGCGGGGTTTTTCTTTTACGTCACAGGAAGCGTCATTACGTCAGCTGTAGCGCTGTTTTCATTAATCCAGTGATTGGCCGAGCTCTCTCAGAAGGGAGGGATGAACGGTACTTAGCGCTCCCACTTTAATCAGGGCTTTACAGCCAATCAGGGGCGTCTCTGAGCTCATGCAGACTAAAGGAGCGGATAGCGCTGTCCTCCGAGTGTGTTACGCCGCCCCAATCGAAAATAAATAAATAAATAAAATAAAAATGGTTATTATATATATAAAAAAAAGGTTCGAAAAGACATTCAATAGTGGTCGACTGGCATCACGTGGTTCGGAGGAAACACATGATAGTCTTCGGCCCTCCCGACTGAGTGGTAGTAGTAGTCTTAATGTGGAGCCCCCTAGTGACGGGGAGGAATTGAAAACGACTAAGGGAGAACATCGGTGAAAATACCCTCTAAAATCCAGTCAAACCGGAAGTACAACACAACTTATGTATTTATTTAGTCTGTTTGAACATTTATTTCACTATTTTATATCCTTTTATTTATCTTTTTTTTGTTTTTTTATTGATTGATTGATATTTCAGTCATTTATTTTTCTTTCTTCATAAATGATACGAGGTGTTATCCAAAGGTTTTGAGATTAGCTCTGTTTGCAAACCCTGCTTTTTCCGAGTATGTTCTTCCTATAGACGCCTTAATACCTAGCACTATTGACGTCTGGCCCCTGGGGACGCATTCTTAAAGCACACTGGGTCGAATGTAAAAAAATAAAAAAAAAAACAACGAGCATGAACTTAGTCAAGTTGCTGTAAAATGTCAGAATCATGTCAGATGTCTGTGTGGTAGATTTGGCCAGCACTCACACAGAATTTCACGTTCGATCTCAGTTCTAACGTGCTGTCTATGATAAAATAGCAGATGCTGGAACACACCTGGTCAGGATAGCACCAGCTCCACAGCTCCCAATGTAAACAGGTCGATGTCTTTTGGCACACTGACTTATGAAGGTCGGTGCTCCCAGTGCCTTGTGCGGCCATCTGTTGACATGTTACAAAACTAGTCTCCAAACTTTTTGATACCACCTTGTATTGAGGTTTTGTGAAACTATAAAAGTGGTGTGTGTGTGTGTCTGTGTTTCAGAACGACTCCTACCTTTGGTTGTTCATGTAATAAACTGCACATTTTTCTCCCTCGTTGCTTCATAGCCGCACTTCTCAGAGCGACTGACGCACATCATCGCCTCCTAAAGAAGTGTCTCAAGATGATGACCGACATCATTGTGTTGTGTTTCACTTTGGCCGTCTCCTTGTCCTTCTGGATCATATCGCTAGCACTCAGCTCGTACTCTGGTGAGCTCTCACACTTTCACACAAGGCTTTCAAACATTTGTTTTTAATCATTCAGCATTCACCAACTGATCAACTTCTCCGATTCTGTTGTTTTGTCACTTCACTACAGGTACGTTGAAGCCTGTGTCTCCTTGGCGATGGCTGTTCTCTGTCCTGGTCCCACTTGTTATCACGTCTCGCGCTTGGAAGAAAAAGAGTCTCGATGTTGGGGGATGTCTGGGAGGTGAGGCAGTAATGGACAGAACGGAGGGTTAAAGCATATAAACTGTAGTAATACAGTAGTTTACTGTGCGGAACAGCAGCTCGTCCTTTTTACAGCAACTTGCAAAGCCTTTAGAGCTTAACAAGAATAGGTTAGAATTTAGCCTTGTTTAATGTTAATCTTAAATATGGAGCCTAAAAGAGCTTACAGGACTCCAGAGGAAATAGAGTGTGGAAATGCTCGAGAAAAGCAGATGAAGAGTTCGAGACGCAGAGAAAGACAAGATTAGGGAAGGAAACATTTAATTTTGTTATGGAACATGAGGGAATGTGAGAATTACAATTGGAGGTAATGAAACCTACTGGATCCCAGCCAGAGTTAAATAATAAGGAAGAAGAACTGGGTGGAATTGAGCATTGAGTCAGCGGGAGGGTCTCCTGTTATATGAGGTCACAATAGGGGGAAAATCTAATTTGAGTTTTTAAAGACAGCCCAAACCAAAAAAAAATTTTTGAAAGGTTGAGTACAAGTTGAACAGTATTTTTGAAAATAGAGAAAGAGGACAATGGAGAAAGTATTTGATGGGTTTACTTGAGGCCGACTCAATTAGAAAAGAGGATTTAAACTGAAAGCAAGATAAGAGAGATTAAGACCAGAAGGTGGCGGTAATGCAACATAGTGGACGCCAACTGCTGGCGACTACCAAGAAGAAGAAGAAGAAGAAGAAGAAGAAGACATGAAGCTGACCAATAAATGGAAAAAAGGCAAACAGCAATGTGTGTGTCTGTATTGTGTTTTCATGTACAGGCAGACCCAATTACACACAAAGCTATAAACAACAGGATTGTTTGAGGATCAAAAGAAGTCAATGAAGTAGGACAAAATAAATGGCGCCCTAAAACATGAGCCCATGTGTACGGTAGCTAGAAGATTTAACACACACTCACACACACGTTTAGTTAGTTGATTTCAGCCGTCAGTATGCTCTTCCCTTTTATTGAACTTTGTGGGCATCGATAAATGCAAAGCAAAATTTAAATTCAAAAATTGGAATTTTCATAAAAAATAATTTCTTTATTTAAAAAATGCTAAACAAGGTCTGTAAATGATTCAGTTTTATTATGTTGTATTCTCTGCACTAAAGTATGTGTTAAGGGAGTTTGAGCATCTTGAGCAGAGGAAAGTGTGAGCTGCTGTTCTGCCACATCCTGTTGCTCTGCAGGCAAAACAAAATAATCTTATAAGTTTTATATAAAACATGGAGCACTATATGAAGACCAGACGCTTCCAGATTCACACTGTAATAAACTGAACAGTTTTCTAGAAAGGAGCGGACAGCAGCTTTGTTGTAATAAGGAGCATATATTTCCCCCTAGACCTCATTTAATTTGGTGATTTGTGTGTGTCACAGCGCTGCTGGTCGGTTTTGTTCTCACTTTGGCCAACACCAGTTTCCTGGCAGCTCTGTTTGCGTTCTTCATCACCTCCAGCAAGCTGACACGATGGAAGGGTGCGATCAAGAAACGCATCGACTCGGAATATAAAGAAGGTGAGGGTTCTGTTTGTTGATTTCAATCAACAAGGTTATGGAAACTTTTCACCTTCTCTACAGGTTATATATAAACGGTGCAGCAGATGATGATGATATGGTCTGTTGGAGATGTTGTTCCTAAACGGTTCTAAGAAAACACAAAAAATACAAAGAAAAATAAGTAACAATTATAATGGATGGGAATCAGGAGGGATCACACGATACGATATTATCACGATACCCCGGTGCTTATTCGATTTGTATAGCGATCCTTTAAGTTTCACAATTTTATAAATACCCTGATTCTTTTTTTTTTTCTTTAATATTTCATTACAATTCTAAACAGACTTAGCAACTAATTTGCTCCTACCACACAGGATGAAGTGCTGCCTGCCAATGTGTGAATATTTTAGACCTCCACCTATAGGATTATAGAGAAACTGCAACGTACAAGGTCTGGCCATTGTTAATATAACGAGTACGGTTCGCGCAACATCAATGTAACCTGAAAACCGAGGAGAGAGGACTGAAATATGTGTGTGAATAATGACTGCTTCACTGTACTAGTCAGTGGGGCATTAGACGCCATTGAGTGACCATATGCACTGTGTGGCCGTCACATTTAAACCGACTGAGCGAGTACAGCAACATATCTACATCAGATTTTTGGCTTGTCCACTCATTTTCCCCCATTTCTACAAGTTGTACATTTTTCCACATCTGGATTGAAAGCAATAAGATCCTTAACGCACTTCAAAACAGAAAATGTTTAGTGTCTTGCTATACATGGCAAAGTTATTGGTTCATTAAATTAAGGATTGAAGTTTCAGAACAAGAAGGTGTTTGTTCTTGACTGATTGGTGAATTATTATACAAGGGTGAGTCAGCAATTATCCACACTCTCGCTGTAGAATTTATTTTTAGATATGCACTGCTGTCTTCACCTTTTCATCAGAAGTGAAATTTTATCTTCATTGGGCTGCTTTCAGGCAAGCAAACAGGTGAAAGTCTGATGCAGTGAGATCAGGACTACAGGAAGCTTGTTTTTGCAGAGAGTTGTGGGCAGAAGTGTGCAGACGTGCATCTTCAATCAACATCATGACGCCCTTTGATAGCAGTCCTCTGTTTAAGTTTAAGCAAGTTTAGGCTTCAGCTCTTCGATAAGCGTCTCACTGTAACGAGCACTGTTGACTGTTGAACACTGTTTTCATGATAATGTTCCAATACTGGCCTTGAGAATCCCAGAAAACTGTAAACATTGATGAATTTTCCAGCTGATGGTTAACCATTAAACTCGACTCAGGATGTTTCCGTTCCATACTGTGCTTCTTACTCTCAGGCTCGTGGTGATGAATCCATGTCTCATCACCAGTAATGATTCTCTTTAAAAAAAACTTTGTCGTGTTCCACAGGTGGCCAAAGGAACTGGATCCAGGTTTTCTGTAATGGAGGCGTGCCGACAGAACTGGCTTTGCTTTACATGATTGAAGTCGGGCCTGGCGAGATTCCCATAGATTTTTCCATGCAATACACTGCATCATGGATGTCCCTGTCGCTCCTGGGGTCTTTGGCCTGCAGTACAGGAGACACGTGGGCTTCAGAAGTGGGTCCTGTTCTCAGTAAAAGTCGGCCCAGGCTCATTACTACGTGGAATGAAGTCCCAGCAGGTGAGGCAAAAAGGCTTGAGATTTCTGGTTTTCAGCTGCACTATATATACTCTGTAGTCAGATATGATTTAGATGCGGGACATTCCTCAGCACAGTGCTGAATAATGCATGCTAAATCTGGAACAGGATGTTCAGTTAGCACATGCTGGGAGTGTTGGGATAATAATATAAAAACATCTTCAGAAATCATAGAATGGAGAACATCTGCTGGATATTATGTATATGTATAACGTACATATAACATCTGCATAAAAAAAATATATATATAATCTCTATCCCAGGTACGAACGGAGGAGTCACCATGGTTGGCCTTGTAGCGAGCCTGCTCGGTGGAGCCACAGTGGGCACGGCTTACTTCATTTCTCAGCTGCTCATGATTAGCGATCTGCATTTGGCAGCCCCTCAGTGGCCTATTGTTGTGTACGGCGCTGCGGCGGGATTACTCGGCTCGTTGCTCGACTCTTTGCTGGGTGCAGTCATGCAATATTCAGGTAACGTCTAGAAGTCTCACCAGAATTACACACAAATGTGTACAATCCAGCTGACTTCCTGTTTAATATTATTATTTGTGCTTTCTTTCCGTCAAGGCTACGATGAAAGTACTGGGAAAGTCGTCAACTTCCAGGCGCCAAAAGTAAAATGGATATGTGGGAAACCCATTTTGGATAACAACGGAGTAAATCTTTTCTCCTCAGTCCTCATAGCTCTTATCCTGCCAGGAATTGCCTGGGGTGTCTGGCCCACGCGCTGATCCGGTCAAACTCGGCCCTGTGAGGCTGCTACCAGATTTGGAACAAATATCAGCTAGTTTTTTTTTTTTTTTTTTTCATTATTTGGGATCATGTGCACTGAAGATTAAATCTTTACATTAGAAATCTGTGTTTTTATGTGATTTACTGTGAATTTCCAGTGTTGTTACTGTTTAATGATTCTTATTAAATGTTTTTGATGAAACTTTCTGTGCACTGTGAATTTTTCAATTATAAATTTCCAAGGTGATGTATCGCCAAATATCGCATCATGATTTTTTTTAAGAAACGGTATTCATTACTACATATAGGATACTGTAGGTTTCTAACAATAGAGCAGCGTTGCTTTAAAAAATTATTATTGTGTGTGTGTGTGTGTGTGTGTGTGTGTGTGTGTTTTTTTTATTTAAATAATATTTTTTAATGGTTTAATTTTTAGTGATTGTATGAAAATCAAGGTATCTATTATGCAATTAATGAATTATAAATTATAAATAATTTACTTATGATCATTTTATAATCGTAGTTATCACTTATCAATCTTAGTAATACTTCATACTCACTGTAATACAGTTAGTTGTTTATTAAAATGTTTTATTAATTATTTACTTATAAATATTTTCATTCATCATTTCATAATTTATTTATTTACTTGCTTATTTTTATAAGTATGAAATCTTAACAGTTGTTTCAAGTTAGTTTTTAATATTCAAAAAAGACAATTACATCAATTATATTAAAAAACAACAAGTATATCATATCATAAAATATCATAAAATTGCTGATTTTATTTACTTAAATTATTTTTATATTCTTATCATCATATTCACTAATCACAAACTATTTTTTAAATGTAAAAAGAAAATCACTGGTATATCATTTTATTGCCCCGCCCTAGTAAATATTGACACACAGTGGCATTTTACATCTTGCCTTTATTTTGGTTTTATCAACCACATGGAAAATCAGCTGAAACCTCAATAACACATTCATTTTACTACATAATTTACCACTATTATGACATATTACATAACGCTACACTTCCTGGCCAAAAAAGGGTTGCTGCTTCAGAAGGGTTCAAAACATTGGGCTGCATCAAGCAAAGAAAACAACTAAGGAGTTTGCTGGAACTGGGTTAAGAACTGTCCAACTGATCATTAACACCTGTAAGGATCGTGCTGAACCGACAAAGTGATGTGGTTGAGGGAAAAAAACAACAGTGGCTTACTGTAAGTCAGGGGTGTCAAATTGGATCCCGAAAGGCACAGTGTGGGCGCAGGCTTCTGCTGGTTTGGAATGACACTTCCACCATGAATGACACCCTTGCAGGAAAAGATGATAGTAGGAAGCACAGCTATGTTTAATAGTGAAAGTATGTTTAATACTGAAAGCCACACACACAATGTGATGAGAACTCACAGGATTAGGGCTAAACAGCTGTGCGGGTGTTTAACAAAACCTCCTGTTAGGGAGGCTTCGCTCATCATACAGGGTCAAGTGTCCACTGTACAAGCCTCTGGAGACAGTGTTATGATCTGGGACTGCTTTAGTTGCTCAGGTCTAGACTCAGCAACGTTGTGTGGAAATAAAATGATGTCAGCCGATGACCTGAGTTTCACATCTATGGAGTTTCTGCTCCCTGATATTCCAGGACTCGAATTGTGAAATCCTGGAAACATGAGGAAACTTTTTTTCACACATGACACAATGTACACGAAATATCATCTTAAAAGTTCTTTTTAGTTCATATTTCACACAAAAAATACCAGATTATCTTGACCTGTCAGTTTTGTGTGCATTTCTGAGTTCTTATCAATTCGTCATGCTTTCAGAACGCAAAGTGTGGAAACACAGTCAATCATTGATCAACTTTGCCATGTGCTAAACCCAACCCCAGCAGATTCCCTGCGTATGTATGGTTTATGGAGCACCTTTGAAACTAAGTAGACTAATGTGCTTGTTTAATGCTGTGTGCTTGACCTAAATTCTCAGCTAATGTTCTTACCACAGCATTATTTTAATCTGTTTATCATGACAGAACTGAAAGATTTAAGAGTGCATGAGTGTTATGTAAATAGAGAAATTTTAATAAATATGATTTGTATTGTAGTGGATTTAAATCTAAGCGGCAAAATTTATATGGACTTATTATTATATGGACTTATTATAAATTATTATTATTTCTGTTCAATCATATGCTTGTCACATACAGTACTACTGCTTTGTTGATCGTTAAGAGCAATTCAGACATACAGTAATCAAATTTATACTGTATTTACTTTATATAAAACATACCAGGCTACTGTCTAGGTGTTTTATGAGATTAAGACATTGGACAATTTCAGTATTTAATGGTGGCTGGGTGTGGTAGTGGTTATCACACCTCTATGGTCAAGGGTTCGAGATCCACCTTGGCTCTGTGGGTGTGGAGTTTGCATGTCCTCCCTGTGCTTGGTGGGTTTCCTCTGGGTACGAGTGTGTGTGTGTGTGTGTGTGTGTGTGTGTGTGTGTGTGTGTGCATGTGCTTGTACACCCCCAAAGTGCCACAAGTCCTCTGGGATAGCCCCCCCCATGTTGAACCTTTAGAGGATAAGTGCTAAAGAGAGAGCGAGAGAGAGATGAGGCAAATTTCCTTCAAAGGTTCAGTTCTTAAGATGAAAATTCTTGAGGCAAGGCCTTTATATGTTAACGTACCACTGTAATTGTGTATGTAGTTTATTAGTATGTAAATTTGTTTTGTATTTACTTATATTTATGTATACTTTAAACTTTTTATATATTGTTTCTTTACATTTTTTTTCAGTAAAAGTCATTCTCAATTTTTTTTTTCTTTTGTGGGTATTTTTTTTTTCTCTAATTAAAATAGTAAAAAGTTTAGGCACCAGGACCATTTTAAAAGTATATTAGTTTTAAAAATACAGTATCAGTTTAGGCATCAGTAATGTTTTCACAGTATCTGTACAGGCCCCCTAAAAACTCTAGACTTTACTCTAGACTGGAGAGGAATGACACACTCTGGCGCCCCCTAACAGGAGCAGCCGAAAGACGAATAAACAAATTTAACTGAATTGCAATGAACTGAATTATTAGTATGTAAAACGCACACGTTTATGTAAACAACTCGCACTTTATTTATGGCGACAGAGAGCGGAACGGACGCCTGAGGTAAGCGCTGACGTCACGTCACAGGGCTCGAGCGGCAGCCGTTTGGTCATATGACTCCCGGAGTGTGACGTAGCAGAGGACGCCATTAGACTGGCTCAGCAGCACAGGCTCAGACAGGCGGAAATATTATTTACTTCACCTCCCTCTTTCTTTTCTTTTAAAAAAAATAAAGTCAGTAGGGGGATTTACGACGCCGTTTCTTTGTGGAATTGGGTATTTTCTGGATGTAGATATCTAATGTAAAGCAACAGGAGAAGAGGAGACGGTTGAGTTTTCAGTGCTGAAGTTGAAGAAGGATTTCTCTCTCTCTCTCTCCACCATGGCGGCTGCTGGCGGCAGTAATGTTCACAGAACCTTCTCGTTTAAGGTGGTGTTGTTAGGGGAAGGCTGCGTGGGGAAGACCTCTTTAGTCCTCCGCTATTGTGAAAACAAGTTCAACGACAAACACATCACGACCCTGCAGGTAACTAACACACACACACTGCGTTTCATACTAGCTAGCATACTTACTACCATACTGCAGAGTATGTGAGTGCGTCTCAGCTTCCTGTGTGTTTACAAACACACTGCGCATGCTCAGATTGGTCCTGGTGTTTTCACCCTAAGCTACACTATAGGGACAAAAGTATTTGTTAATTATTAGATTCAGGTGTTTCAATCAATCCCCAGTGAAGGACAATTTTAAAGTTCCAGCATACTGAGACATCTCAGACAGTGCCATCCTTCCACTAGTTTGGTGAAGGCCCTTTTCTATGACTTCATGACTGTGCACTATAAAGACGTGGTTTGATGAAGAAGGTGACAGCTTTGGGATGAACTGGAACGGAGATGACGAGCCAGGCTTTCGCGTCCAACATCAATGCCTGATCTCATAAATGCTCTACAGAATGAATGTGCACAAAAACAATCCCAAATGTTGTGAACAGCCTTCCAAGACGAGTGTAAGCAGTTTATGCTGAGAAAGGGAGACCAAATCCAAATCGATGTATATGTATTTGGATGCAGTGTCATTGAAGTACAGGTCGTCCCCTGGTTACGAACGAGTTTCGTTCCAGGAGCACGTTCGTAAGACGGATTTGTTCTCAAGTCTAACAAAGTGAGGTTTAAATGCCTTTACCGCGTGACTAAATCTGTGTCCTCTTTCGCCACACTGCCATCACGTGGTCAAAAAACATAACCACACCAAAGGAATTGAATCTTACATGTGAAATATAACAATGTTGTCTCTGCTCCTTTAAATCGCGAATGGAATCCCGGATGTCATTTTGTTCAAGAGCTGTTTCCCAAGGTATTGGACTGCATTGTATCTGTTTACTGAGGTTTTTCCGAAATTAGGATTATTCTTCATCAGGACAGCTTTACAGGACATAATTTTCTATCATTGTACTCCCGGGCTGATTCATTGAACCTGCTGACTCATAAACATGAGCTACTTCCGTGATTTGTTTGCATCTACGAATGTTCACAGAAACCAGCAGTCAGTTTGTATCTACAGAAATCTGTAACTTGAATGTCAGGGACGACCTGTATATGTATTTGGATACATCATGTTGAAGTATATGTATTTTCATACAACATCATTGCAGGTTTTTGGCCAAATGCATTTCTACATATAGTGTAGCTTGTCCTGGAGTGACAGGTAACGCTCTACTGATGATTTACACATTCCTTCCCTGTCTTCTCATTTACAAGAATTAGCATGCTGTTTACATCATAAAAAGGCCGTTTTTCCTCTAACTGTTTTTACCGACTGAACACAAAGTCCCAGCTTCCCTTTTTATCTTTGTCACCTACAAACATATTAGGAGATGGTGGGGTGTCGACTAAAGAACAGAATTTCCAGCAAGTTAATATTTGTGAGAAAAGCTACACTTGTACCTAGTGTAGATTTTATATAAGATGTGTTAGAATTCAGGGGAGGAATTTATACTTTCGACCTCTAGTTTATTTTAGAGGAGACGTTGCCTCATACACACACAAGCACACGCATGCACACACATGCGTACGCAAAGTTTCCTGTAGATATGTTTCAATTTCGATTTTCTTTCCCCGGAATTTTTCTACAGTAAACACACAGGGTCAGTTAGGGTTGCCAAGTCTGTAAAACAGAAATATGGGAATTTCTCACAAGTCTCGGTTTGACTTGTATATTATTTTCTCATTCTATAGTACATCTATAAGCTGTTTCAACTTGAAATTTGTAAAAGTTGTATATACAACATCTATATTATTATTAATTAGAAATTTATTTAGATATTATTGTGATTCAGTTGGTTTACATTAAGGTTTGTAGTAAAAAATAATCACAGTTATTACAGTTAATCTATCAGTTATTGCAAAATGTTTTATGTTTTGAGTTTTGCTCAAATTTTTTGCTGATGGATCTTACCCCTCGGGCAGGCGCTCTAGTGTGTATGACATCCTGAGCAAACTCACCTTCAGTGTCCCGCAAAAAAAAAAAAAAGAAAACCTGCCTTAACTTTCTTCAACTTTATGGCATGAAACTGAATATGAAATGAAATTAAGAAATGTTATTAAGAAATGAAGTGTTCTGTAAGCTAGCGACACAGCAAGGCAGGTTAGACATAAGTTACACTTACCCCTGTTTTACCAAGTACATAATATTATTTTAAAAAATTCCATTTACAAACCTTTTATTTTTTCTAAAATGTAATCCTAAAGGCTTTAAACATGTTTTTTTTTTAATTGACGAGCATCAGTACATTACACACTCCCAATTAACACTTAAGACTAAACCATTTCACCTTGTGTGTGTGTGTGTGTGTGTGTGTGTGTGTGTGTGTGTGTGTGTGTGTGTGTGTGTGTGTGTAGACTGGTTATATATTATTCTGCACGATTTCATACAGAACAGAATGACATTCCTGTGTACAGTTGTGGCCAAAGGTTTTGAGAATGACACAAATATTAGTTTTCACAAAGTTTGCTGCTAAACTGCTTTTAGATCTTTGTTTCTGTGATGTACTGAAATATAATTACAAGCACTTCACACGTTTCAAAGGCTTTTATCGACAATTACATGACATTTATGCAAAGAGTCAGTATTTGCAGTGTTGGCCCTTCTTTTGCAGGACCTCTGCAATTCGACTGGGCTGCTCTCAATCAACTTCTGGGCCAAATCCTGACTGATAGCAACTCATTCTTTCATAATCACTTCTTGGAGTTTGTCAGAATTAGTGGGATTTTGTTTGTCCACCTGACTCTTGAGGATTGACCACAAGTTCTCAATGGGATTAAGATCTGGGGAGTTTCCAGGCCATGGACCCAAAGTTTCAACGTTTTGGTCTCCGAGCCACTTAGTTATCACTTTTGCCTTATGGCACGGTGCTCCATCGTGCTGGAAAATGCATTGTTCTTCACCAAGCTGTTGTTGGATTGTTGGAAGAAGTTGCTGTTGGAGGGTGTTTTGGTGGTGGTCATTCTTTATTCATGGCTGTGTTTTTGGGCAAAATTGTGAGTGAGCCCACTCCCCTGGATGAGAAGCAACCCCACACATGAATGGTCTCAGGATGCTTTACTGTTGGCATGACACAGGACTGATGGTAGCGTCACCTTTTCTTCTCCGGACAAGCCTTTTTCCAGATGCCCCAAACAATCGGAAAGAGGCTTCATCTGAGAATATGACTTTGCCCCAGTCCTCAGCAGTCCATTCGCCATACTTTTTGCAGAAGATCAATCTGTCCCTGATGTTTTTTTTTTGGGAGAGAAGTGGCTTCTTTGCTGCCCTTCTTGACACCAGGCCATCTTCCAAAAGTCTTCGCCTCACTGTGTGTGCAGATGCGCTCACACCTGCCTGTTGCCATTCCTGAGCAGCTCTGCACTGGTGGCACTCCGATCCCGCAGCTCAATCCTCTTTAGGAGACGATCCTGGCGCTTGCTGGGCTTTCTTGGATGCCCTGAAGTCTTCTTAACAAGAATTGAACCTCTTTCCTTGAAGTTCTTGATGATCCTATAAATTGTTGATTTAGGTGCAATCTTAGTAGCCACAGTATACTTGCCTGTGAAGCCATTTTTATGCAACGCAATGATGGCTGCACGTGTTTCTTTGCAGGTCACCATGGTTAACAATGAAAGAACAATGATTTCAAGCATCACCCTCCTTTTAACATGTCAAGTCTGCCATTCTAACCCAATCAGCCTGACATAATGATCTCCAGCCTTGTGCTCGTCAACATTCTCACCTGAGTTAACAAGACAATTACTGAAATGATCTCAGCAGGTCCTTTAATGACAGCAATGAAACGCAGTGGAAAGTTTTTTTCGAGATTAAGTTAATTTTCATGGCAAAGAAGGACTATGCAATTCATCTGATCACTCTTCATAATATTCTGGAGTATATGCAAATTGAAAAAAAAAAGCAGCAACTTTTCCAATTTCCAATATTTATGTAATTCTCAAAACGTTTGGCCACGACTGTACACATCTTCCTGTCTTAGCAGTCTGACCTGTAATATATATCTCCTGTAGATTTCACTTTGATTCTCAAAAATATTAAACAAATGGTGCCCTCTCCCGGTTCAATACAGGACAGGTCTTTACGTTTCAAAATACAGGACATTTTCGTATGCAGAACGTATTGCTTATTTAGTGTGTGTGTGGTTTGGGTTTCCTCTGGGTACTCTGGTTTCTTCTTACAGTCCTAAGACACAAGCTCTAGGCTAATGCAGGTTTACAGATTGCTTTCATTGTGTGTGTAGGATGCCTCAATGATGTAATTTGCCATGACAACTAGGGTTGGGTATCGTTTGTTTTTTTTCGATACCGGTGCCAAATCGATACTTTTAAACCGGTACCGGTGCCAAAACGGTGCCTGAACCGATACTTTGCAAAAGCCACAAAATGATGGTGGATGACCTCAAGAATACATTTTTATTGAACAAAAAATGGAATGCTTAAATTGAACAAAATATTAAATGTTTAAGTACTAGCTGAAAAGCCATAATTATAAACAGAATCCATGTTACATTAGTATTTTACAAATCGTTTGACCATTTGTTAGCATGAATGCAAGATTTGAATTTCCAATTAACATTACATTAGCCTACTACTAACCTGCGGAAAGGCATACGGTTGGTACGATTGAGGCTGGAGTCATCCACACCAATAGTGCCAGCTGTTGTCTGTAAGCTGTAAACATGATGCATCCCTCTGCTTTTAAGTTTATTCCGTGTGCCCTCAAATGTTTCATTACATTTGACGTGTTTCCCCCTTTACACGCAACTGCTGTAAAACATTTACTGCACGTCGCGGTGTCGGAATCCTTTCTTGTGAAATATAGCCACACTTTCGAACGTTTAGTTTAAGGCATTTTAACGAAAGTTAATTTTGCAAGTTAAGATAGCGGTAGATCACCTGCTGACGTCAGAGCGAGTGTAATGTTATTTGCTGCGTTCACGCGCATGTCGGATGGTCTCATTTCCCGATGATTTGTGCTTTTAATTTTTTTTATCTAATCTAATAAACTTTTAATCTACAAAAATAAAATGTACAGTAACATTACTGCAACAGTGTTTTGGATTTGTATTATCAAAGCTTTCCGAAGTCCTCAAGATTTTTCTAATTAAGGAAATAATAAATTTTTCCAATCATTTCTGACACCCCATGAATGCCGTATTTAAATTTTACTAGCGATTATGTGTGTTGATGAATCTAATGCTTATTACGACTGTGTCATCATCATAGCCCCAGAGAACAAATGTATTAATCGACAGTTCAGGCATTTAAGTGGCACCGAAATGAGGCACCGAAATTCGCGTTCTGTTTTGGTCCAGTACATACCAATTATATAGGTAACGGTGCCATATTAGCACCGGTTTTCGGTACTCAACCCTAATGACCACTCAGATGAATAATAAGTCTTTTTCAGGCAGCTGTTGCAACATAATGATGTCAACTTGGAAAGATCTGGGTCTCATGAATTTTTTTTCTGAATGAAGGCGTAAAGGTGATTGACATTTACAGAACACTTCAAGCACAGTACGGTGATGAGACTCCCGATGATCCTCGTATTCGACCGATCCAGAATATTATGGTTCTGAAGATTGCATAATAATTATCTGACCTGATGTCGAGCAGCAGAACAAATCTTTAGAGGAAGTGGCATCAGCGTAGGGTGTGTAATAGGAGAGTGTATTTCAGGACCATGGGCATGAGTCATGGACAGATGTGAATTGAATCGGGTCAGTGGAGGAAACGAGACCGAAAGCCAAAGAATGAAGTGAGGACTAAAACAATCCATGGTTCACTGTTTTGAACAGTTAGTTTAAACAGGTAAAAGCTTGCAAAACATAAAAAATAACCTAATCTAATTTAACGCTTTCAGTCAACAGTTATAATTAGGCAATGAGATGATACATTAAAGCTGTGACACGATGTAAGACGTATCCCGATGCAGGCTTCATGAGACGATAGTGCCATAACAACTAACATTGGAATACATTTATTTATTTAGTGCTGATGAATCGCACAACTGAGATTTCAACAATGTAGTTTGACTTTTTTTCTAATGTGACATGAGAACATTTATCTTCCTGGTTCTTCTGCCTTCTCTGTTTCACCACACCTGAGCGCTGAGGCCTGTTATTACCGCAGTTATACAGTAATGAGACATATGATCTGTTTTCTTTTCTTTTTTAGGCATCATTCCTTACAAAGAAGCTCAACATCACAGGCAAGAGAGTCAATCTGGCTATATGGGTAAGTGTCTCATTAAATATTGTGTGTGTGTGTGTGTGTGTGTGTGTGTGTGTGTGTGTGTGTGTGTGTGTGTGTGTGTGTGTGTGTGTGTGACATATAGGAGGGAATTAAAGGCACATGAATTCCTTCCATGTGACAGGTTTCGGGTTCATCAGGCCTCGTTTGAAAAGGTTTCATTTGAAACAGGTTTTTTTCTCCCCAAAGGTCAAATGGTTTCTTATTGCACTTCTTCTGTCCATATTGTTCTCTGTCCCAATTCAAAGTTATGTAGAGATGAGTCAGATTTGAGCTTGGTCCACCATTTTCACTTAATTTAGCCCATGTATTCATTAATTTTACACACTAAGGACAGTTCATTGAAGTTGAATATATATTATAAAATATATGACTGTTATATGAATATCATGACTGTTATATTATGTCATCCCATATTTCTTCATATTAAAATAAATTGAATGATGTAGTTAAAATGAAAGAAATGCAAACAAATGTTTCACTGTGACAGGCTGCAAAGCCTAAAGATACATTTAAAAACTAGTTGGTGTTTAATATTTTTCCACAACACAGTGAATGCTTCATTCTTGAAAGAATAAATGAAGAACGAGTCTTTCGGAATGTAAAATACCATGACAACAAAAATCAGCTCGAGATTTTATTCCTAAATCTGAGTTATTTTACACCGTTTATAGAGTGACTTCTACACAGCACCAGATAGAAACAAAGTAAAACTTCTTACTTTTAAATAAGTTTTATTGTGTATACATGTATTAACTTTAGTTTAATCAACTCCGACATAATGGATTGTTGAATCTGAAACACAGACTATACAGTTCACTATTAAAGTTTTAGAAAGAAAATGTACAGTATTGTGCAAAGGTCTTATAGGATAAAGCTTGTGCTGTGATTGATGTATCTGGGTAAGAAGAAGAGGGGGGGACGTGATGCACACATCATCAATATCAAGTCAATATCCGGTGGAAACCTGAATCGTATAAAGCTTATATAAAGGAGAATGAATAGCTTCTTGTCCATCCAGAATGACTAAACAAATCCCTAGTGAATATGAACGATATGGAAGACATTCGAGTCAGCTGAGGAACAATTCATGTTAAAATGTGTCACTACACTTTAAAATCTACAACGCTTAAAATGTTAAATTCGGATTTATATTCTGAAAACAGCATTACCGGCTCATCAGCTGAAATGGAGCGACTGTGAAAATATGTACTTTACCAGAGTTTCCAGGTGAAGTGTTTTATAAATTTAAGAATTTGTGTTTCTTGGTTTTATAAAATAAAAAAATCAAGTCATGTGATGCAGTGTCACCTTAATCTGATATGAACTAGACCTTTATGAAAAAGCCTTGTTTATTAGAAACGTTTACATTAAGATGTTTCTAATTAAGAGCGTAAAAAAACAAACAAACACCTTCCATTCGTTGTTGGTGGTCAAGTGACACTTTGACCTCTCACTGACCATGTGTGTGAAACTTACAGGACACAGCCGGGCAGGAACGTTTCCACGCTCTCGGGCCGATCTACTACAGAGACTCCAACGGAGCCATTTTAGTCTATGACATCACTGATGAAGATTCCTTTCAGAAGGTGAGGTTCTGTTTCTGTAAGATCAAAGATACATGCAGACCAACACTGCAGCACTCGTGATTTTATACAACATTCTTGCTAGACGGAGGTTGGTGTGCAGGTTTATTATCTGACGGTTAGTTCTGGTTCACTAATCTGACTGATCGAGTCCTCTAATGTCACTGCGACGTTTCAGGGTGTGTGTCACTCCTCTTGTGTTAAATTTCACTTCCTAGCTCTGGAACTGTTATTACAGTAGAGTTAGCAATGACAGCAGCAGACATGGCAAAGAATAATTTTCATGAATATATGTTTTGTCTTCAAATGTAAAATCTTACCAGATGTAAAGGAAGATGCCAGTCCCACACGAAGCACCTTTAACAGTAATGTACAAATCAGTGAGGTATATAAGTGAAGGTTAATGCTGTTATAATGTGTGAATTCAGTTTTATAGAAAAATGGGAAATTTTATTCCCAGTATATAGATTGTCTTGGAATGTGTACTAGACTTTTAACTTGTAATTAGATTTTTGACGAAAAAAGATTGAACAAAAGTAAAAGAATAAAATATAAATTAATTTAAAGTAAATAAAAATAATTGCAAACCAAAAAAAAAAAAAATCACTCACGCCTCAGTTTTATTTAACTCTCGCGCCTCAGTTTTATTTATTTAACTCTCGCGCCTCAGTTTTCTGATTTGACTCTCGCGCCTCAGTTTTCTGATTTGACAATCGCGCCTCAGTTTTCTGATTTGACTCTCGCGCCTCAGTTTTCTGATTTGACTCTCGCGCCTCAGTTTTCTGATTTGACAATCGCGCCTCAGTTTTATTCAACTCTCGCGCCTCCGTTTTATTCAACTCTGTTTTCTGATTTGACAATCGAGCCTCAGTTTTCTGATTTGACAACCGCGCCTCAGTTTTCTGATTTGCTCCACAGTTTTTCACTCTCACTCCTGTAACATTTACAATATTATAATATTAAAATTTCTCAACCAGTGGTTTTTATATTCAATCTATCTACAGACTCTTCACACATGCATGATTTACATTTAAAACAAAAAGTTTAATCTGCTTAAATTTAGAATCTTGATAGTAAGGGTATAATCGCTGCCAGGTGTTTATCAGAAAAAGTGTGTATTAGTGTTACTTTCATGAACTGAATCTTTTCTGTGGTAGAAACGTATTCACTGTTATAAGGAACTGTAAATTCTTAGGTATATTCCTTATTTTTCTTGAATAATACTTATACAGATGTCCTTATATAACATTATATCTACAGGAAGTGAGGAGTGAAAGTAAAAACCTTATTTTTATTATAATTTTTTTAAGAATAGTTTTTGTTGAATTTATTTTAAAAACACTAATCAAAGTCCATAAACATGAACCAAAAGCAGGACGATGACTCAATGAATTTTTCAATGAGATGAGTTAAAGCTATATATTGTGTAAAGACAGAACATTGCACTATTTAGCATTTATCAGCGCTACTGTTGAACTACTAACAAACTAATCCATTTTAATTATTTTTGCTTCATAAACAATTGTTTTTGTTGATTAATTCAGCTGAGACCCGACTCAAGTCAATATCGTGGGACTGATAAATATGATCATATTTGTAGCGTTATAGCTAGAAAACTTTAAACAATTCACTTGTTTCTCAATTTCCCACACATGAATAATCACTCACATGAACGCACACACGCACACCCACGTGTTTATCACGTAATGTATAGTCTGTAATGACGTTTCATTTTAAACTCTTTCCTGTATTAGACTCTGTGATGTCTGTTACATCCAGTGGATAAATAAAGCTGCTATGAAGTTTTAAATTGAGCTGCTTTTATGTTGACACAATAATAGGAAGGGGGGAAAAAAAAAGCAAACAAAGAATTTCCTGTCAGTATGTCATTACTGATACGAGTGTTTGTTTTTCCCTTCTTATATGTTTCAGGTGAAAAACTGGGTGAAAGAATTACGGAAAATGTTGGGAAATGAAATCTGTTTATGTATAGTAGGTAAGTGATGGATCCTTCTCAGTATGGACTCTTTCTATGTTTTTATTAAAGTAAGAATCTGAAGGACAGCATGTAGAGCTTGCACATGGTGTAGTGAGAACGCTGCCACATGACCTCACCCTACTCCGTCTCATGTGATTGAGAAAACCCTTGTAGCCCTTTCTCACAATTCATCTTCTCAGCTTCTCATCATTACATCTTCTCATCTGTTCCAGCACAAACACTGGAATTCCCCTGGGGGTCAGCGCTGTGTTTAAGTTTACAATGTCTTCTGATCTCTGATGCACAGATTTGATGATTTATTCTGGTTGAGTTATAGGTTATTGGCCTCTGCAAACCCTTTGCTTGGTCCAGTTTAACTTTTTCAGCTATATATCGCTATGAACTAACATACCTTGTTTGTTTATTTTATTGATATATTTTTTTTTTTTTTTGCATGAGAGACAAGAAGTTAAGTTGTGTTGGTTAAAATCAGTTTACTGTAGCACTAAGAGTGAAAAAGTAATTTCCATTTCAGACCTGCTTGCCTCGATACACTCTTTTCACACTATACTTTCTGTTTATTATTTCTGTTCAAGACGCCTGCCTCACATATCCTCTGGTTATTTGAGGTGTCACTTTCACATTAGGGCTCGAGGATCATTTCCAAAAACACTAGATCCCAAAGTCTGGTTCATTTTGATCAATCAAAGCACAATTGTTCCTGACTAAGGAACCCTGCCCGAGTCCGCTTGAAGAGGTGATCACGGGCACCGTACTGCGTATTCAAGGCACGGATTAAATACAGAAGCCAATCTTAGCTGAGAACAGAAATAGATCACTGCTTAGACATGACATCATCAGTGCTTTCTGCCTCCTCCAAAATCTCCGTGTCAGAGTAGCACGGGCCAGTCTCATCCCCTGACTTACATAGCCACAGCTGATAAAGTAGGGAGGCACGAGAGCCTCGTTCTTGTCATGCTTTCCTGAAACATCTATAATATTAAGCACAGGGTTAAAGTTAACTTCCTTGTTCTTTTTTCCTTGTGTTTAATGACGGCTCACAAACCCAGTGAGTGCATACTGCCACCTGCTGCATCAGAGGGTATAAATACCCCAGTGTTCACGAGTACGGAGAGCAAAAAAAAGTGAACGCTAACCAACGGGGAGTGAGGAGGTGGGAGCAATTGTCCGGGGCATGGTACAAATCAGTTGTACAAATCCTCAGAAGATCATGCTGGGATGAGACTCGCACCTTACTTATTCAGTTATACAGAAGGCGGGATTAAAAAACACCCCGCGCTACAGAGAGACACATCACTTACAGTGCAATAATGTTGAATGTTTTAAGCAGTTAAGGTAGACATCAAAGGGGCATATTCGTGCATGCTTTATTGAAAATGCACATAATATGACAGCACCATATCTGATTTAAATTTTGTTACCTTCCATATTGAAAAAGAAAAATTGGCTTTCTCAGTAAATTAGAACATCATCGAAAAGTTGGTTTATTTCAGTAAGAGAATCTTACGTAAGCGTTAATGTGAAGAGGAAGATGCGAGACACCAGACACAACAACACAGGAGAGCTGAAGGCCGCTGTCAGAGCAACCTGAGCTCCCATAACAGTAGTGCCACAAACTGACCGCCTCCCTGCCACGCCGCATTGCTGCAGTAATTTATGCAGAGGGAGCCCCGACCAAGTATTAAGAGCTGTACATGTCCAATATCTCTGTCCAAATCTTTTTTTTATTGGTCTTAAGTAATATTACAATTTTCTAAAAATGTTGAATTTTGGGTTTTCAGTAGCTATATGCCATAAGCATTAAAATGAAAAGAAATAAACACTTGAAATGTATCAGTCTGTGTATAATATGAGTTTCACTTCTCGAATTGAATTACTGAAATAAATCATATTTTTGATGATACTCTAATTTATTAAGATACACATGTATATGAACCATGTTCGCTTATGGAAATATCTTCTAGTCATTTTCCCTTGACTACATGCAGTACAGTTTTGTGCTACTGGTTTGGGGCAGTGGGTTGCTGTTCGTGTGGCCGAGACTCTGATGATGATGATCTTGTTTCTTCTCCTCCTAGGTAATAAAATTGATCTGGAAAAAGAGAGACATGTTTCAGTGGAAGAGGCTGAGTCGTACGTACATTATTTCTGTCATGTATTAAAATAGTAAAAAAAAAAAAAAAAAAAGCTTTGTTGAACAAATATTAATAAATCAAGGCTAAAGGAGAATTTTAATTTGAGTGATTTTTAGAAGTGCTTTTTTCCTTTTTTCCACAGGTACGCAGAGTCAGTCGGAGCGAAACACTATCACACGTCAGCTAAATTAAACAAAGGAATTGAAGAACTGTTCCTTGACTTGTGTAAAAGTAAGTGCTCTTTCGTTTCCTGATGAGATGCATCGTTTCAGTCAGTATGAAAATATTAGTGTCTCGAGCAAGACTCAATCAGTTGCGTTATGAGGTGGACAGTTTGTCTGGTTAATGGTGCATCTCCGCCTCCTGATCGACTGACAGCTGCAGTCTGCCTCGTGTCCATTTGCATCTAAAACTGTTTTCTTTTATGTCATCTACCTCATCTTTCCTGGTTATTTTTAGAATAATTTCTCTACAGATTTTGTTCCAATTCTAAACAAATTTAGCAAATAATTCGCTACCACACTGTGTATGCTGTGAATAGTTTAGAGCACTACCTGGAGGATGATAAGGGAACTGCAACGTTCTATTACCTCAAATGCATTTGGGCATTTGGCATACATATATGTATTATGTAAATAATGCAAACATAAACTACTGCTCAAAAGTTTGGGATCACTTTCTAACTAATGGTCATTAATGATTTTTATTTCTTTCTAAACTGTAAAACAATACTGAAGGCAATCTTTTTTGAACAGTTGATATTGAGATGTGTCTGCTACTGATCTGTAAAGTCTTCATAACGGCTCTAATCTGAGGTGCTGTTTGTTAATATGTGATTTCTGAGTAACTAGTAACTCTAAATAACCTTCTCTTCTGCAGCAGAGGTAGGTTTTGTTTTTGTTTTTCTGGGAAAGTCTTCATGAGAGACTTTCATCCTGGTGCTTGATGGGTTTTGTAAATACACTTGACGATACTGTTCTTGCAAGAACTATTCTAGAACAGCTGACCTTCATGTCTTAAAATAACAACTGACTGTTGTTGTTGTTACATAATTACCTAATTAGTGGTGCTTGCGAAGTTCCATGTGTTATTTCAGATTTTTTTTAAATCACTAGTATTGTTGTAGACTGTAGAAAAAAAAATCTCTAAACAAAAGAAATTTGCAAGTGATCCCAGGCTTTTAAGCGCTAGTGTATATAAATGTAATTGTTTGCTTTTGAAAAAAAAAAAAATCAACTTTGTAGTCAGTGTGGCGATACATGAATTGCCATACAAAAGAACCTCAATACATAACTGAATCGATTTACCCCCATGTCAGGGGCTGAGATGTGATGTATATGTGTGAAAACAAACGAATGAACTGCGAGACAACTCACAAACCAACTTAATAATTTTAAATCATAATTTTAAAAGAAAGTAACATGCATGTCATTAATCAAAAAAATTTTTGTTTGTTTTTATTTGGGTCAGACCTTTACACACACATCATTAGTACAAGATTTAAACAAGGCACGGAACGTTTGGTGTATGTAGTGAATAAAATGAATCGGATTAAAACCTGGATCAGATAAAAGCTTTCTCTTTCATACTTTGCGCTGTCACAACGTGCAGGAATGATGGAGACGGCGCAGGCGGACGAGAGGTCTAAGGGAAATGGGACGAGCCACACAAACACAGGGCGGAGAGGCGTTCAGATCATCGATGACGAACCACAAGCCGCTGCTGCAGCCGGAGGGTGCTGTTCAGGCTAGGACACTGCGCTCCCTCTCCCTCTCTCTCTCTCTCTCTCTCTCTCTCTTCAAAAGTACTGGTACTCTTCGTCCATCTCTCGCACTCTCTGCTCTGTAACACTGATGGCTTCAGCAGTGATTAGTTTTCCTGTTGACTGCAAAGTTGGAATACATCATCTAATGGATCTTATCAGTTACTTGTTAACTGAGGTCTTTCTCTCTGTGTCTTTCATTCTCTCCCACATACACATACGCTCTTTTTAAATATTTGAGCACGCACTAAGATCTGATTTTCTAAGCTTTTTTTTTTTGTTGTTGTTGTTGTTCTTGTTGTTGTACATGTTGAGTTGATTTTCCATTTTTCTTTTATTCAATGCTTAAAGAAAGTAAAAGTCCCCGTTATTTAATAACTTAAACCTGCACACTGAACCCTGACGTCCGCTGTACCGTCATTAGTACTTACTAAGCTTTCTGTATTTCTGTCTCCATCCTCACCCTTCCGAATTCATCGTTACCTAATCAGAAGTTTTATTAAACTTGCTCTCTTGTTGGTTTCGGACTTGTATGTACCAGATCAAGCAAAACTACACACGTTAATACAGTATGTTATTATTTTATCCGCTTTTACACCTTGTTTTGGGGGAAACTCGTCCAGCTAGCCACTTGGAAAAGTGTTCAGGACTGTGTTAATGGTCAGAGAGGATGAAGGAGGATTCTGTTAAAGCAAAGGAAAGGAAAACTAACCGACGCAGTGTAAGTATTCAAGGCTTTATTACGGAGCACAGGGCTGTTTTTTTTTTCCACACTACTATGTTTCAGAGTTATGCGTAGCTCATGTTTAATGTTTCTGTACCTTCAGGATTGTTTTCTATGAAAGCATGCAGATTTATCACATCTGACCTTTCATTATTAATAACTCTCTTTACCTTTTATTTAATTGCCAAGAATAAATTCCTTAATCTGATTACAGGCCAAGAAAAAAAATAAAATAAAATTTCGTTTTGTATTATATTCTACAATACAAGGGCTTTCAAGTCAAACCAGGACTTTTGATTGCACTGAATAACAGAACAGAGTTCTGATAGTAAAAACCTCCTTTATTCCTCTATATAATCTCCTGCTACACTAATGCACTTATTCCAGAGTTCCTCTAGTGCTCACATATCATCATCATCATCAAAGTTTTCTCAACACACCAGAGCCATGATCACACTGCCTGCTTCATGTCTGAAACGCCGGCCTTCCAGGAGCTCCTTTAATGTCCCCAACATGTGGAAATGGCTTGGAGCGAGGTCAGGACTGTATGGAGGTTGTGGCAATAACTCCCAGACGAGTTCCTGTGACGTGCAAGTGGTGTTGGTGAATGATTGTGTGTACAGTTCCCACAGACAGATGCATCTCTTCCAGAAGTTTTCTGTTGATTTTTCATGGATCCAGGTGTTTCTCGGGAACAACTGCAGTGGGCTCCAAGCCACCTCGCCCGGGGTCCTCATTCAAGGAAGTACGGCCTTCTTTAAAACATTTGCACCATTAAAATATTGTCATCACCATACTGTGCTTGAAGTCTCGTGTAAACATCAACCGGTTTTACGCCTTCATTCACCATTTGTGAAATGTCATCACAAGTCCCAGTTTGACTTGAATGACCCAACATAGTTTTCTGCTCAATAAGTGCCATGTGAAGACGGTTAGATTGTACCGAAAGATTGACCGAAAGTGTTTTAGATCACTTAGTTTCTGCTGTTATATAATTATACTGAAATATGAACATTTCTTTCAGATTGATTTAGTTCAGTTGAAAGGAGATGAGGCGTGAAGTCGCTTTGCCTTTGGAATGGTTCAAATACAGAATGTGTTTAACTTCGAATGAGAGAAAACCTGATGTTTTTTGTTTGTTTGTTTGTTTGTTTGTTTGTTTTTTTGGTTGTGTGTGGAATTTTCTTTTCTTTTTATTTTAAATACAGCATTTGAATAATTTTTTGATTGGGAGTCTGAATATTTTTCCAAGTGGCTTTCAGTGCCGTGTGTAATAGTTAAATGATTGTAAAGTGAAGAATAACAAATGGGTGAAAGCACATTTTTGGAAGTTTATTTTTATTTAACTGCTTCTGTCATGTGTTTTGTAATAGAACAATTATAAAAAAAATAATCAGTTCTTAGGTGTCAAACAGATGGTCATTATTATTATTTTTTTATATTTACATACTATTGCTGGTCACACCCCTTGATTTGAGATTCTGACCCCTGCTGACTTTCCTTCATGATGCAGTTCGGCAAGATGTTTGAGCTGCACATCCATGCCACGGGTCTCCTGTTCATCTACAGTCCTAGTGAAGAAAGTGAGAATTCTGTGTTACATTTTTGGATTTAAACTGAAGTGGTGCAGTCGTCCTTATAAAATGGGTAAATTATTGCCATAAATTAATGCATGTTGTCAGGAACAATGCTGTGAACCATCACCACTACCAGCTGAAAGGTGACACGAGGCAGGTTGGGATTCCTGGATTTGTGTAGTAGAGATCAGATTCTCATCAGAAACTGAGATTCCTTTCGTTCTTCAGCATTTATACAACCTAATGTTTAAAAAAAAAAAAGAAGTTTCATATACATGATATGAACAAGTGTGTATAGGTCTTCATAATAATATAAAGTAACCAGTAAGTCTATAATACCTTTTCTAAATTGCTTTTAGCTCATGATATACATGATACATACATCACAAACGCTCTTTATAGTAAAATTAAGCAGCATAGCATTTACTATAACTTAGCATTTAAGATTAGACAGCATGTAACCGGTCTAAAGTGCTCTTCTGAATGTAATGTCATTACCAGAATGATTCAGTAGAGTAGAGTAAAGATGACCTGAACAAGAAGGTTATTTCCTTAAACATGTGCTAAAGAAATGGGAAACGTGGACAAAACAGGTCATAAGCTAGTCAATTAAAAAAAAAAAAAGCTTTATCCATTTTTATCCACTAGTTGTCACCCAGGTTAACCAGACAAATGATTTCTGCATATGAGATTCAGGATTCCAGATGTCAGAACAGAACAAATACATCAGCTGTATTCATGACTTTATAGTTGTTCAAGCTTTGAAGAAAGTTTAAAGAGAGAAATCTGCAATACATTGTGACACGGATAAACCTATTTATTCCACTAGCTTTAGAAACTTAGGAAAACCAACTGAAAGTCTATATTCAGGTGTGTGTGTGTGTGTATGTATATATAAAAAATATATATATATATAAAGCATTTGATCAAAGAGCCTGGACTTTCCCATCGGCGTGTTATTGTTTTCTTCAAAATAGAGGTTCTGGGAATGCGTGGAGTCACGGATCACTTGGCAAAAGTCTCTGTGATTAATATTGGAATAATCTAACATAATGATTTACAGGGCTAACTGAATTGTCCCATTCCATACACCCAAAATCATATCCCAGTTCTTGAAGACATGTCACATTATATAAACATATACAGTCATGTGTAAAAGTTAGTGCTCCCTCTTTTCCTGTAAAAACAATAAAAATGATCAGATTATAGCAAGTTTTAGTATTTGGAAAAATACATTCTCAGACAAACAACTAAATATTTTTTTTTTCACTGTGCCATTATTTATTTTACAGAAATGAAGCCAAAAAAAAAAAAACACATGTGTGTTACTTTAAGTTCTCCAGGCTTCCTGCAGGACTTTGTGGTTTTTAGCAAGTTTCTGTCTCACATTTCTCAGTCCAGTCCCTGTACCTGAACAGTTTCAGGGGAATGTTTTTGCTTGTTAAGCCTCACAGTGACCTATAAATCATTCAAGCATAAAAAAGCATCTAACTGAAGGCATGATCCAGTGAGAAACAGGTGCAGATGATGACAGATGATCCGGCTGGTGATTAGTATACTGCTGATGCTGAATGCTGAGTGATTGGAACAGAAGAGAGGGGAAATGAGATTGCTGCTGAGGATGTTAATAAATGACTTATTTTTTAATTATATCACATTTCTTTAATATACATCATTAAATTGAATTAAATATGAAGAAATGAGGGTGGCTCAAGACTTTTGCACAGCACTGTATATTGCTGATCTCCCTGAAGAAACATACAGCAAAATTATATTGAACAAAATTTTGATACTTTATATAATTTATATTAATATTGAGTGTGGGGAAAGACAAATATGTAAAAATTATTGTATGATTAAGTTCATTATAAGTACTTTGTAATAATCAAAAAGTAACAAATTGGTATTTTAGAGGCCAGCCCAAAGACACTAAATGCAAAATCGGGAAAGTCACATACATGACCGTACATTTGACTTCCAGGATGTAGGAACTCTCTAAACTTCAAACAGCTGGCAGCATTCACAAGAATCACACATTTATTCACAATGACTGCAGTTAAACTTTCAAGGTTTTTCAGCTTTAACACTTTTTAAAAAATGGTTTTATTTATTTATTTATTTACTTATTTATTTACAGATTTTCCTGTACAGAAATACAGACATGTAATCAAGGATGTGAATGTTAAATGTAAAAAAGCTCTGGAGGACTAGTGGATCCTAAATTGTGTATTTAAAAAAAAATGTTTCTGTACGGTGTCATAGTATTAATACAGTGGCCTCACATCACCTGGGTCGGGGGTTTGATCGTGTGCATGGAGATTGCATGTTGCCCTCGTGCTTGTGGGTTTCCTCCCACAGTCCAGAATCATGCAGGTTAGTTTAATTGCCATTCACAAATTGCCCATAGTGTGTGAATGTCCTGCAGGGTGTATCCTGCCTTCCCTGTGATAGGCTTCAGCCTTCCCATGACCCTGTCCAGGATAAGTGCTATTGAGAATGAATGAGTGACTGATTTTCTCTTTGGCACAGTCACTGGATGGACTAGACATCAATGAAAAGCTTTGACTTTCTTAGACCTGAAAATAAAAACCTGTCATTCTTACAGCTTGGTGGAAAAACTTCACACTAACACAAAACACACATACATCGGACACAACTCATTAACCAGCCAAAGGTTGTAACTCGACTAGGAAAAGCCCGACAAGACGCCACACTCAACTCAGGAACTCAGGATGGTCTCCTCAACCTCAAGTTCTCCCACTCCCAGCCTGCATATCTTATCTTTACACGAGCAGTTAACACAGAAAAACTAACTTGTTGCTAAGAACCAATGGACGTTGAACAGGACATAATTCTGAGCTATTCTGACTTCCTGATTTTGAGGTAAGTCTCCAAGAAAATGTAAAAAATAATCATATTATACTCATCACCTTTGAAGTGCTTTTCTCTCATCAGCTAGATTTTACTTCAAACTAATGGAAAACTTTCCAACTAGAGATTCCAGCTTAGCTTTGAATATCTGATCAGCGGTGTGTTAACATGCTCATTTAACACATTTAAACCCTCTGGGGTCTAAGGCCTTTCTGAAGACCTGCATTTCCTTTATTTACACGGAGCACAAACTGGGCTTTCATAATGTGGCTGGTGTAAATATGTTAGATTCTTGTCCAACTTTTAAACTTATGTCAAAGTACACATACAGAAAAATGTAATTTTGAACTCTAGCAGAAAAATTGTGAGAATGGAGAATGAACAAACCTAGCAGATTCACCAAGAAGTCTTGGGTGATAAAATAACTCAATTATAATACTCAAAGAAAACAAAAAAGACCTTTTATTTGGTTTAGAGTGACTGACGTGCCTAACTTATATAATTAAATCCTCTGTTTCACTGAATAATCCATGGCTTTTCATTAATATTTAAGACCTATTGACAACTGCCTCAGGTGACAGGTTTCAAACAGGGTTCACTGAGGCCGGGGAGAGAAATAAAAAATAAATGTATTTAAGTGCATTTCTTATGCACACTAAAAAAAAAAACATACAAAGCGAACATGATATTATGACTGAAATAAAGCTGCTCACATGGGCACATAGCCAAAGGCAGCATTTATTCAGTGAGTATAGATTTTTGTTGCATTTCTGGAGTACTCTTATTGTTTATTGGTAATTCTGCTCATATCGGTGTGCACTTTCATCTGTATTTTGATCAAAATGCTACCTTTTGCAAAGTGAAAGCACGCACCGCGGGTTCAGAATATGACTTTTTTTATATGTCCAAAGCAGTTGTGAGGCATTTAATCTGCTGTAAATAGATAATAGAAAAAGAAATTCTATTCTATTCTATTGGACTCCTCTCAAGAAGAAAACCAGACTTCACTAGAACACCAGAAATAAACTGACCCGAATCACAGCTTTTAACAATAAATCTAATTATCAATTGGTTTTTTAAAAAGTGTGAAGTGACAGTTTTTTCCTCCTCTTTCTCCAATCCAGAGCTTCACACAACAATCCAAGGTATGTAATAATGCTATGAAGGTCTGCTATTCTCACTGAGATTTGATTCTTCATCTATCTTATCAGCTGCACAGACCTGACAGGGAGGATGGAACCAGACCATCTGGCATCTCTCCTAAGACCTTGTTCAACATAAACAGCTGTTTTTTTATCACAAGTTAAAAAAAAATATTGTTAATCGACAGGTACGTTCACATTACCAGCCTGAAGTAACTCAGTTAAAAATTTGAATCCTAATGTTTTTAGGATTAAATTTTTTTTTAGAATGTTTTTAATCCAAGTTTAAAATTTTTTATTTTTATTTTTAGATTTGTCTGAAAGCGCAGATCTGATGTTCTTCAGGTTGGATCTGAGTCATTTACATATACGGACTTAAATCAGATATATTTCCGATACATGGTCATGTGACTTGAAAGGGACCGGTCAGATCACAATTCATGCAGCTTTTTGCCTCTGGGCAGACGTAGGGCAAACACATGCACATTTAGGGTGTTCCAACTAGACAGGACTGTGCATTCAAGCAGAGATCTTACGAACTGATGAAAAGTCACCTGACTCACTGATGTTAGTCAGATCCAGCTAAAGCGATGCGTCTGGCCTTCTGGACCTTCTACTAACAGATAAAGCCGACTAACTGCTCACCGTTCTCAATCCCAAGCAGATTTTTTGCTGAAATTGGATCCTTTATTTGAAACAAATGAGTGTTCGCTCTGACTCATGGTGTGTTTTAACCCACATGGCGAGCGGAGACGTATAGTGTAGATGTGTAAATGCATGCTGTTTTAGAGGACAGATACATCCATGTTAGAGTGAAATAAAAGTCATTTGTAATCATGAGTGTGAACCGCGACATGACATTCAAATCTTATCGTGACGTATCAAATCTAATTGTAACGTGAACGTAACCATAGTTATTCGAATGATCAGCTTCTCTTCAGACTTTTCCTAAATCACTTACAATATTTGTGTGTGTCTGGAAGACATGCTGCTTCTTATGGCTTTTTAAAAAAGAACAGCGTGTACACAGTGGGGGTCAGTCACACTGCTGCCCCACGATTTGATCCTAAGTTCATCCTGTTTTTCCGTGGTTTGCCTTGGTTTCCTCCATTCACATGCATCATGATCGTTTAACTTCGAGAAACCTACAGTACCACTAAGCCAAAAAAAAAAAAGAAGTGTATTTAGCATCTGAGAATATTAACTTTCTTCACTTAACTTTACCTTCAGTAAACAACAGTGTTAGCCAACCTGTCTTTGCCGCAATAATATGAGAAATAATGATTATGATAACCAGCAGTTAAAACAGATGATTTCTGGTTTGGTGAGAAGATGAACAGAAACTTAAACAGAGATATCGTTACATGATAGTTTCATGCATGAAGGAATGACGCCTTCATTTTTACAGTTTCCTCCCACTGACTAACAAACGGCTTTAAAATGGCTTGTGTAATAATTTGGTCGTATGTGTGAGAGAGTGTGTGAATGGTGTGTATGTTTGTGGTGAATTCCACAAAGTCTGTCACTGAACCACAGTGCTGTCAGATTTCGCCCAAAATCTGCAACGCTGCAACCACACGTGGGAACACCACACGTCAGCAAGCAGCCAAAACCATGAAGTCAGAAGCAGCAACACAGAACGACAATGCAAAACCACCACCTACTGGACGGGAGTGAGGATTAGAGAAGGATTTCAGTTTCTATTTCATGATTACATTTAGATCCATTTAACTACTGAGACCATGGCACCCATGGTGGCACACCTCCAAGTGTTTTGGGAGCAAAAATATTGGGAGAGATAGTTTTCAAGTAAACGTGGCTGTTTTTATGGCTGATCCCATCAAAGGGTCGCCACAGCGGATAACACACAACTTGGCACAGATTTTACACCAGATGCCCATCCTGACGCAACCCACCTGTTATATCCGGGCTTGGGACCAGCGTGGTATCCAGTGTCTGGGTCATTGGCTGAGAATAGAACCCAGGCTGTGCACATGGCAGGCGAGACACCTGTGACTGAACCTCCAATGCCCTGAGAGTTATAAAGTAAATAACACTTAATATTTTGGTTTCTTGCATCAAACTGTTGTATCTTTTTTTTTTTTTTTGCTGCTTTTCCAGCCATGTGCCACATCTTTCAGTGGTAGTCTGTCATTGCGGTTAACAGGATATAAAAAGCTGGTTTAAGGTCTGGTGGTTGACTTGGCCAGACTACTACAGTAATTTGTTATTTTGGCAGTGTGTTTATGGTTATTGTCCTGCTGGACGATGATGTTCCTCCCAATTAGATTTATGTCTCTGTAGCTTTTCAGACAGAATGTTTCTGTTGAATTCTGAATTTATTCTGCCATCACGGATTACATCATCAGTAAAGGCTGGTGAGCTTGTTCCAGAAGTACCTATGCAAGCCCAAACCATGACCTTACGTTCGTCACACTTTGGTAGGCATTAAATCTTAATTCACGTGCAGGTTTTGAAGTGAAACCCCAAGGTAGAAAAGATAATATAGGAGGTGCTTCTGAATAAGTTAGAAAGTTGATTTATTTCAGTAAGTCAATTCAAAAAGTGAAACTCATATATCATTACACAGAGTGAAATAATTTAAGCGTTTATTTCTTTTCATTTTTATGATCATGTCTTGCAGCTAATATAAACCCAAGAATATAAGAATATTATTTAAGACCAATTAAAAAAAGATTTAACACAAATGTTGCAATACTGAAAAGTATGAACATGTACAGTACAGCAATACATTACATAGGTCAGGGCATTGGAGGTGCTTTGGAAACCCAGATAGCTCTCAGAGCGGTAAAAATAATAGCGATAAAATAAATAAATAAATAAATAAATAAATAAACTTTTTAATGATATTCGAATTTATTGAGAAGCACTAAGCGGAAATGAAGACAATATTATTTAACATGTTTCATTATTCACGCTCCTTTTTTGCTATTTTAGGGCTTTTATGTATGTATTTATTTATTACTGATTTTGTTTTGGGTGGAGAATTGTCAATGCAGTTACATTTCTCACTTGAGATAAAATAGAATATTCAAATGTGTGTGTGAGTGTGTGGGAGTGAACAATTAGCAAGGCTCTTTGGCATCCTCTACTGGGATTCCTGGAGATCACACTGTAGAAAAACACTTTACTGTATTACACAACTCTCGTAATATACATATACTTGTATAGTGTGTCATATATTAACATAAAAGAGTTCTTACACTTGAACACTGTGTTTTTGGCAAAATTCACATAACGAATCCATTATTTCATCGATAAAGTTACCAATCAGCTAGAATCGGTTATGAGATAAGATCTGGCTTTTGGTTATATAATTAAGTTTGCCAAGTGACCAGGATTTCTCTTACTATGAGCTAGGAATTATAACAGAATAGGAAAGAATTCTGTATAGTGAACACACCTGATGGTCAGTCAAGACTAGAAAAATAGCACATTTAAATACATATACTGTACAGCTCTGAAAAAAAAGGAGACCACTGCAATTTACTCCTGTATCAAATCTCTGGAATGTCATCAAGAGAAAGATGGAGGGTCACAAACCTGAGCCGTTTGCTTTTTTACTAAAATAGTGGTCTAAGTTACCCAACTGCAATGTGAAAAACTGGTGGAGAGCCTTAATGCATGAAAGCTGTAATTGCAAACCATGGTTATTCCACCAAGTACTGATTTCTTAATGTTGTTTTGAGTTATTAAAGCTCTGCAAATACTGTACGATCTTGGGTTATTTTGATGCGTTGTGATGATGTCATTTCCTTTAAATATACATTCTAAATAACAATAGTTATAGTTTGGATTTAGGGGAAATATTGTCAGCAGTTCACAAAAAATGAAACAAAACTGTTCATCTCACCAACACAAACATAAGAAACTATAAGAAGAAATTGTTTTGCAGTGGCCTCTTATTTTTCTTTCAGTGAAGTTAAATATGTGTAAAAGGTTAGGAATGTGCACACGTGGACAGGATGAAGCTCAACCAGCTAAACCCTTTCAAAGTTATGCAAAACAGAAGCTGCTGCATTGCTTGGTTAATAGTTAAACAATTCGGAGTATTTCGGTGGGTTGTATGACAGCGGGAAAGATGGCAGCTGAGTTTCAGGAGAAGCAGACACAAGGATGATCATCGCAAGAGACATCAGGCCTCCCAGAATCTGTAGAGAGAAGGGAAGGGTGGGGGGTGATATGATAGTGAATTTTTTTTGTTTGCATGATTGCATAAGAATGGCTCAAATTCACGTATATAGATATAGACACCGATCAGCCATAACATTATATGCAAAACATGTAGGTTGTAGCTTGGGTGATCAATCAGATTCAGATTTGGGGAGTTTCGATGTCGGTTGGTAGCCATGGGCTCTTTACCTGTTACGCTCTGTGCGCGGTGGGCTGTGGTGCACTTGATGTTCTGGTGCCTTTCTATCTCGGCCAGCATTGACATTTTTGGACATTTTTGATGCATTGGCTTTTTTCATGAGACCGAACAGACTGGACTTTGGTCTCCACTGGCATGCGTGGGCCCTATGTGCCCATGATCCTGTCACTAGTTTATTGGTGTATAGATGTTAATCAGCGTTAATGTGTTATGGCCAAATCATGGTATTGGTGCTAAAAAGTGTCTCACCTACTTCTTATACTTCTTAAAATCTTATAACCCCATTTTTCATATTAATGCTCAATGCTTCTTACCTCCCAAACCATGCTTCATTTTTTGTAAATATGCACACATTTTTATCAGATAAAAAGACACATTTGCTAAATACAATTTCATGCTGTTTTACGTAGTGTCCATAACTTTTTTTTAATCAAATATTTCAATGATCTTAATTGCCAAACAGATGAAACTTGGCCAATTTAGATTTCAAATGAAAAGACATGAACATGAAAAAGTATATTATTCAAGAATGCAAAATTCTTAAGATATTGCAACATGGTTACGGACACTACATGTCACGAACCGATAGGTCAGGCAGTTCGGGCAGGTGTTAATGCCGTGGGCAGAGAAAGCAAGAATGAGTGCAGAGGGGTTGTTTTTAAACACAAGTCTTAAATTAACAAAAAAGGAACGAACAAAACATACTTGGACTCTGAACAGAACACACACATGCACAGTCTCATTTAGCAGTCCACATGATTATCAGCATTTCCGACCTTTGTAAGCATTTCCGACCTTTGTAAGCATTTCATACGACTTAGGACTGACATGGAGGCTTAGGACTGACACGGAGGCTTAGGACTGACACGGAGGCTTAGGACTGACACGGAGGCTTAGGACTGACACGGGACTGGAAGACTAGAGACTGCACGGGTCTGGAAGACTAGAGACTGCACAGGACTGAAAGACTAGGAACTGCAAGACTAGGGACTACCCGAGACTGGAAGACTAGGGACTACATGGGACTGGAAGACTAGGAACTGGAAGACTAGGGACGATGCGGGACTGGAAGACTAGGGACGATGCGGGACTGGAAGACTAGGGACGATGCGGGACTGGAAGACTAGGGACTACGCGGGACTGGAAGACTAGGGACTGTGCGAGACTGAAAGACTAGGGACTGCGCAGGACTGGAAGACTAGGGACTGCGCGGGACTGGAAGACTAGGAACTGCAAGACTAGGGACTACACGGGACTGGAAGACTAGGGACTGCGCGGGACTGGAAGACTAGGGACTGCGCGGGACTAAAAGACTAGGCGCTACACGGGACTGTAAGACTAGGAACTGCAAGACTAGGGACTACACGGGACTGGAAGACTAGGGACTGCGTGGGACTGGAAGACTAGGGACTGCGCGGGACTGGAAAACTAGGGACTGCGCTGGACTGGAAGACTAGGGACTGCGCGGGACTGGAAGACTAGGGACTGCGCGAGACTGAAAGACTAGGGACTGCGCGAGACTGAAAGACTAGGGACTGCGCGAGACTGAAAGACTAGGGACTGCGCAGGACTGGAAGACTAGGGACTGCGCGGGACTGGAAGACTAGGAACTGCAAGACTAGGGACTACATGGGACTGGAAGACTAGGGACTGCGTGGGACTGGAAGACTAGGGACTGCGCGGGACTAGAAGACTAGGGACTACACAGGACTGTAAGACTAGGAACTGCAAGACTAGGGACTACATGGGACTGGAAGACTAGGGACTGCGCGGGACTGGAAGACTAGGGACTGCGCGGGACTGGAAGACTAGGGACTGCGCTGGACTGGAAGACTAGGGACTGCGCGGGACTGGAAGACTAGGGAATGCGCGGGACTGGAAGACTAGGGACTGCACAGAACTGGAAGACTAGGGACTGCACGGGAACACTCCCACACACTAAAGGCCAGGGGCCCATCCTAGGGACTAGGGGAGCACACTGGAAGCAGGGGGGAGCACACAGGAAGCATGGGGAGCACACAGGAAGCATGGGGAGCACACAGGAAGCTATGGAAACATACATGAAACTAGGGGAGCTCACAGGAAACTAGGGGAGCATGTATGAAACTAGGGGAGTACACAGGAAACTAGGGGAACAAACATGAAACAAGGGGAGCACACAGGAAAATATGGGGAGCTCCAGCATCACCTGACCGAGGTGGCTTCTGGGAAACTGAGTCGACTAACAAAAAACTACAAAACAAACATGTGCGCACAGTGACCTCTGGTGGTAGTCCCTTTGCACGGAATACCAAATCTTAAGCAACGATTTATACAGGTCATATGCTTCTAGAATCCAATTTTAGCAGGAAATTATTATGGCACGCAGATAACAAGAGAAAAGATAGAATAGGCACACAGCTATTGTAAGCTGGTGGCCTTTTCCCTATTTTCGCCATTCTCAGGAAATTTCTAGTTTTAGTGTCATTTTCATATCCTTATGAAATCTGCTACAACACAATTTTAGGTTTATACATGTAACAGCTTTTACACCGAGACCTTGCTGTAAGGAAGAGGCCACATTACTGTACATATCTAATATTGAAACAAAGGCATGTTTGCTTCTTGTTATTATACAGGAAAGTGCAATGTACTTACAGCAAGAGCTGGGAGGCTGAAAAGCACAGCCATCAGGAAGACCAGTACATATTCTGTAAGAATGGGCCCACATTTCTAAATTCAGATGGGAAAAATACATACCATTAAAGACTTTTTACATACACTCCATGTTAGAGGTATAGCAGATTGGATAAATAAATAAAGTAAATAAATAACAGTCCCACCTTGGACCAGACACTTCGGCTGGACACCTATAGTATATAAACAATGAATAATGAAAATGTATATTTTTGCTCTCTGAGCTAAATTAGAAAACGCATAACTGAACCAAAACATAAATAATAAATTATAGGACGGAGGAATGAGTTGAGGTTACCGTCTCACACGTGTCGTCTGCATTTTTGTTCACACAGTTACATGAGTCAGGAACTTCATCCCGCCAGTCCCTGGAGCCGTTAAAGAGTCTGCAGCAGTGATTCTAATTATCCACAAGGAAAATATATTTCAAATGCAAGTAGAACAGCGTATTGTACATCCATTTTTAAAACTGAGAAGGAATAAATAGATGAAAGGATGGATAGTTCATTTACACGCTCTTGAAAACGGCTTAATTCTTGCTTCTGATCTTCGGTCCTCATCATTTCTTGTTTGATGTATTCACCGATAAGTGATCTCATCTGAGGGGAATACAAAAAGAAAACATTTAAGCCTCGCCAACTTAGAGAGAACAAACAATTACAATAAAGAGAAACATTCACATCACAGCCACAGTTGGATAACTGTATAACTGGTAACTGTACTTCGTCTAAGTGTTTATGATGCAAGCATTATTCTGAGCAAAAGAAAATAAAGGCATAACTAGTTAAGCTGTAGTACCTCTGTGTGATTGAGTGCTAGCTGAATTGCGATACACAACATGCTAGCAGTCACCAAACACATAATGATGAAAAACTGCAAAGAGAGAAATTGATGTTATAAAATTTTCACAGTAAAAGTTCTACAAAGAAAACTGCAAAAAAGAAAAAGCTAATGTCATGTTGGTGTTTTTAGCTCTATTTGTTCTACTTTTGGCATCTAGTGCCTCTCAATTCATTTTCTGGATCAGTAAATAAAAATTTTCATCCATTCCTACATTATCATGTCCCACGTTAAAGCGCTTTACATTTTATTCTAAGTTAGATTGATTGGAGTGCATGTACAGTACCAAAGATCCCTTAAACAAGGTTTCTTCCACACATCAACAATACATTTTCACCTTCCTTTCTGCCTACACACTCACCACAATCAGTGTGCACTTGCTCTCTTTGTGTGCGCCATAAGCTCCCAGAACCGCAATGCAGAAAACGATGGAGCCGGTCACATACAATGCGATCACTTCAGTCCTGGCATCAATCTGAACAGGAGAAAAACAAAAAAAACATATTTATTGTTAAACATGGACAAACCAAACATGTAGGGAGTGGCACATGTGGTGGAACCTGGACAAGTTTTCACCTCAGGTCTCTTACAGTAATTATTCATTGTTAGGGCCCAAGCACTGTGACATCAGCCCTATGTCGTCATAGTGTGTGAAGGGCCCTCTTGTTTTCCTAAGTATTTTTTTCCTAAGTATTTTTTTTCTGGGGACTTTACATGCTCAAAAACTCATGAAACTTGGCAGACAGGTTGGAATCTGCTGCCATCAGGATTCCTGAGAGTCTCGTGGCCCAGGGGCCCCCACACAAGATTTTGCTGCCTAGCTCATACACACTTTCACGTAGGCACACGAAACTCTGTACACATTTAGAGCTCATTGAGCCGAACAACTTTCGCACTGCATGTCCTGGGCTAAACTCAACAGGAGGCCGGTTATTTTGGGTCGTTTGCAAAAATGCACCCGATGGATTTTGATATACTCCTCCTAGGGAAATTATACAATCGCTACCAAACCAGGCCAATGTGATCTAAAGACATTGAGGATGCAAAATTGCGAAGGGATTTTTGATATCTCAAACAGGTCAGCCGTGATAATGTCTTAAACATACGGCGAAAAATGATTAATAACTTTCTGTGTGGTATAGGCATCTGTACAGCCTAGAAGTCCCCGTCGTTTTTCTCTCTTTTAAATTTTTACCTGTAAGAAATAAATTACGCACTACTAATAGTCTGCAAAGAAATTAGTAATTAGTTGGGATTTTAGTAATTAGTCACAATTTGAGTTAAAGTTACTCATCTCTTCTCATATCAGGGTTTATTCAGAGAACACATAGAGAACACCTATCTCCCTACCAAGTAGCAGATGGCACTTAATATAGCTGATCATTATATACTGTATATGTATCTACAAAGAGAAAAGAGGCTTACCACAATATTATCCTATTTAAAATACAGCACTGATAATGAAAATCAATCTATATTACAAGTCATATGTTTATCCTTTTGTACCCAGACCCATCTCAGGATTTAATGATACCACTGTCACCTACGCACACTTTCACTGCTTGTGCACTTTAAAAGCATCTACACCTGCGCCTACACCAACCCTGAAGCTGACAAAAGCTCGTCTATGGCTCAATTTCCTCGGTATGAATGTCCTGTATGGGCTTTTTTCTTTCTTTTTTTATCAGCGTCAATACCATTAGAATGGAAGAAGATCAAAGATAAAGATGAGTCACACTGAAACTTAAAAGTACCCACAAGGAACTTTGGTCGCACGTCATGTTGCAAACAAACCACGCAATATGTCAGTTTCCTTCCATGTGTTTTGTCTAGGCTGGGGTCAAATTGAATTAGTGAACTCTGGTGTTTCAATCAATCAGGCCCCTTATCCCCAGTGAAGAGCAATCTTAATGTTCCAGCATACCAAGACATCTTGGACAATTCTATGCTTTTTTATTAATTTTGAGGCTACAAGGCCCATTTCTATTCCAGCATGACTGGGCCCCAGTGCACAAAGCAAGGACTATAAAGACATGGTTTGAAGAAGAACTTGACACCTGACTCAACCCCATCAAGCAACTTTGGGATGAACTGGAACAGAGATTGTGAGCCAGGCCCCTTTCATGTAACATCTTACCAAAACGAGCGGAAGCTGTTATAGTCGAAAAAGCTGGACCAATTCCATATTGAAGTACACTGTATGCATTTGGATACAATACAATGTCGTTGTACATTTAACACCAGTCACATTCAACATTTAGCACTTTCAACACATCTGATTACAATATGTCATCTTAAAAAAAATGTCCTTAATAATTGTTTCTAAGTCGTTACCTCTGAACTGTTCATATTGTTCTGTTCACGAGTATCCTGACCTACAAGCCAGTGTTAGCTTCTAACACAAAGCTGGATCTCAAAACCCTGTCTAACCCCTGATCAAGTCACTACTTGGTGTGTGGCACAATGGATTGTACACTCTAAATAGTGCACTAGCTTTCCATTTTACACTATTCGGTAAATAGGTGAAGTGGTGAAGGGTTTGAGTTGGGATATATGGAATACCGGGTGGATCCGGAGCACCGCAGGCAGCTGGAGCCGGTAGGTGACAGGGTTAATCCGGAGGGTGATGCGGTATGGACCGATGAATCTGGGGGAGAGCTTCCGTGATTCTATCCGTAGATGTAGGTTCTTGGTAGATAGCCATACCTTGTCACCTATCTGGAACAGTCGTCCCGGGGGGTGTCGACGGCGATGTTGGAGAGTGTAGCGGGTGTTGGAGCGTCGGATGGCGTTGTTTGCTTGGTTCCAGAGTCATCGACACCGGCGGACCAACTGTTGGGCCGACGGTACTTCAACCTCCGGTTCTTGATGGTCGAACATCGGAGGCTGGAAACCGTAGCATGCCTCAAATGGGCTTAGATTGGTGGCGGAGGAGACGTGGAGGTTATGTGATAATTCTGCCCAAATGAGGTAGCGGGCCCAGGAGCACTGGCGATCAGCAAAACACAAAAACAAACAAAACACCTCAGGTAGCGCTCCAGTTGTTGGTTGGTCCGTTCCGTCTGACCGTTAGTCTGTGGGTGGTATCCAGAAGACAGACTACAGGTGGAATTGATCAGACGGCAGAAGCCTTCCAGAACCGTGAGGTGAACTGGGGCCCCCTGTCCGAGACGATGTCCCTTGGGAACCCATGCAGACGGACTACGTGTTCTAATATCAGTTCGGCTGTGTTTTTGGCTGACGGGAGTCCGGTGAGGGCCACCAGGTGGACAGCTTTGGAGAACCGGTCGACGATCGTGAGGATGGTGTTCTTTCCTTCGGAAACCGGCAGGCCCGGGATGAAGTCGACAGCAATGTGCGTCCAGGGCCGACGGGGAACTGGGAGTGGTTGAAGTTCTCCAGGAGATGGTTGATTGCTGTCTTTGGCCCGGGCGCACACTGGGCACGCCTGGACGAACTAATCAATGTCCCTCCTCATGTTGGACCACCAGAAGGCGCGTTGGATGAATTGTAGAGTGCGACGCCTTCCGGGGTGACCTGAGAGGAGGGAGGAGTGCCCCCACTGAAGAACCTCTGGCTTGACGATGTTGGGCACATAGAGTCGTCCAGGCGGCACACCTGCCGGTTCGGTCTCCGCAGCCTGTGCCTGGCGAACCCTCGTCTCTATGTCCCAACGGAGTGGTGCGATGATCTTGGTAGGTGGTAAGACACGCGCGGGGTCCACCCGGGGGACATCTTCCTCATACTGTCGTGAAAGGGCGTCAGCTTTGGTGTTCTTGGACCCCGGGCGGTATGACAGGTGGAAGTTGTAGTCTTCAAAAAATAGAGCCCACCGCGCCTGTCTGGGGTTCAGCTGTTTCAGTGAACGGATGGTGATGAGGTTCTGGTGATCAGTCCAGACGATGAATGGCTCTCTGGTGCCCTGGAGCCAGTGTCGCCATTCCTCCAAGGCCCACTTTATAGCCAGCAGCTCGTGGTCCCCCACTCTGTATCGCTGCTGAGTGGGGTCAAATTTCTTGGAGAAGAAACTGCAGGGATGCAGTTTTTGGTCTGGACCTCGTTGGGAGAGAACGGCCCCGGCGCCCACATCCGACGCGTCCACCTCCACAACGAATGATTTGTTAGCATCTGGATGAAGGAGGATAGGAGCCGTGGTGAAGCGGCGGCAGAGTTCACGGAATGGCGCGATGGCAGAAGAGGTGAGGTGGAAGGGGTGAGATGATGGGCGCGTCAGAGCAGTTAGCGGAGCTGCAACTGTACTGTAGTCCCGGATAAAGCGATGATATAAGTTCGCAAACCCGAGGAAACGCTGGAGTTGTTTGAGAGTACTGGGTAGGGGCCAGTGACTCACAACCTCCAGCTTCTGCGGGTCCATGGCCACACCCTGGGGCGAGATGACAAAACCCAGGAACGTGGTGGAGTGCTCGTGGAAAGTGCACTTCTCCAACTTACAGTACAGCTGGTGGGCGAGCAATCTCTTTAGAACCGCTCTGACATGTTGTACATGTTCACTGACAGTCCGGGAGTATATGAGGATGTCGTCTAGGTAGACGAACACCCATCGACCTAACATGTCTCTTAGAACATCATTAATGAATTGCTGGAAGACAGCAGGAGCATTGCAGACTCCAAATGGTATTACCAAACTTTCATAATGGCCGGTGGGAGTGATGAAGGCCGTCTTCCACTCATTGCCCTCCCTGATGCGCACCAAGTTGTAGGCGCTCCGGAGGTCCAACTTAGTAAAAATGGTGGCACCAGAGAGGGCGTCCAGGGCAGAGTTGGTAAGAGGCAATGGATGTCGGTTCTTGATGGTGATGTTGTTGAGCCCCCGATAATCGACACATGGGCGTAAGCTGCCATCGCGTTTCTTGACGAAGAAGAACCCCGCTTTGGCAGATGAGGAGAAAGGCCGGATAGTACCTTGGCGCAGTCCACTGGAAACATATTCCTCCATCGCCTGCGTCTCGGTGGCAGATAATGAGTAGAGGTGGCTGCGGGGTGGCATGGAACCTGGCTGAAGGTCGATGGCAAGGTCGTAGGGGCGATGAGGAGGTAGGGATAGCGCCTCGATCTTTACCCCCAGTTTCTTGGCATAAGAAGAGTCAATGAAGTTACCAGCCGCACCGGAGTCGATGAATGCGGTACTTCCGACCCGTTTGTGGCCAAACTGGAGGTGTACTCTTACCGTGAGATGGGAATCATTGGTCAGGGTGGTGGAGAGGGAGATGGAACCCGGGGAGTCACTCACTCCTCACCGGGGCTGCGCGTTTCCCGGGCGCAGAGGACAGATGGCTCGGTGGTGCGCTGCTGACCCGCAATATGCGCAGAGACCCTCTCTAAATCGGCGTTCCCATTCTGCAGCGGTTAAGGAGGCACGCCCTAATTGCATGGGTTCCCCGGCTCCGGTGTCAACCACGGCGGCAGGTAGAGAGCCGACGGGTCCGGTAGGTGCAGTAGAAAACGAGGAACGAGCTTCCGGAACAGGCGTGTGAGAGAAGAAGGAGGGGGTTCGGGGCGTGAAATGAGGCAGTGATGGCGTGATGGGCGGCAGGGTGCGAGGGGCTGGCTTGGGTCGGGCGAGCAGACGCTGGTCGATCCGGAGGGCGAGTTGGATTAAGCCCTCCAATGTAGCTGGAAGTTCTCGTCCGGCGAGCTCGTCCTTGATGCGCGCAGCCAGTCCCTCGTAGTAGGCCGTCCGGAGGGCAGAGTCTCCCCAGTCGGTCTGGACGGCGAGCGTTCGGAAATCCGCCATGTAGCGGCTCACGGATGAGCCTCCCTGCCGCAGATGATATAATTTGGAGTCGGTCTCCACCTCAGCAGCAGGATGTTCAAAGGTGAGTTTTAGCTGGCGGGTGAACTCTGTGTAGGAATAGGCTACATCTGAATCAGATCGCAGGACCGCCGTGGCCCACTCCGCTGCCTGCCCGGATAGCAACGAGACGAGAAGAGCAACACGCAGTCGGTCTGTGGAGTATCTGATGGAATTAAACTAAAACACAAGATCCAACGCGGTTAAAAAAACACTGCATTTCCCATCCGTGCCATCCCACTTATCCGGTAGAGCAATGAAGACATCAGAAGAAGGGGGGGAGGGTGGCGGCGCAGCAGCCGCTGCAACGGGCGTGGCAACAGCCGGCTGAGCAGCCGCTCTGCGGAGCGTCGCATTCTCTTGCCGTAGCTCCGCCACCTCACGGTGCAGGGCCGCGATGTCTTGGAAGCCTTGGCGGAGAACCGCAACTTCACTACGGAGCTGATGGATCAGCTTAGCATGTTGATCCACCACATTGCAGAGGTGAGCGTAATCCGCTGGGTTTACTGCTGATGGCTCAGTCATTCTGTCACAAACAAACAGAGACGGACCAGAAGACTAGCAGTTAGCCCTGTAGCGTGGATGGTAAACCCAAACGCGGAAGTAGCGCGAACAGGCAGGATAACCACGCTGTTTATTTTTAGAACTCTCTCGGCACGAGAGCAAGAGTTTACACAAATAAACCCGCGTTCTAATAACACAATCAATCGAAAGCAAAACCCAAGAAAGTGAGTACTCACGATTAGACGGACAGGGCGTCGGCGATAGCATGGGCAAACTCAATGACTGAGCAATGTGTGGAGCCATCTTGTCTCCTTTTATGCTTCCTGAATAATGACCGTACTACTTCCAGGTCCTAGTGCCGGTCTTGTTAGGAGTGCGCATGACAACCATGCTGCAAAATATTTTTTGATCCATACCAGCATTTCAATTCAAAGGGTGTTCGGAGACTGTTATAATATTTAGTAAGTATACTTAATATTTACTGAAATGTCTTTATTCCTGGACAATGGCATTTCTCTACAAACCAACTCCGTATTTTCCGCCGGTAAGAACAAAGGCGGTGGAGTTTTCATCTATGTAAACAACTCGTGGTGCTCGGATGTCAGTGTTATGCAGAAATACTGCCCACCAGATATGAGCAGTACTACTGATGCTGAAATTGAGACCTTAAGGTGATGCTTGAAATTTAGCGCTATTTTTATCACAGCTGTTTACATTAAACCACAAGCCGATACACAAACGGCACTTGGTGTTATTCATGATAATATCAACATGCACAAGACCACAAATTCAGACAATGTTTTTATTACTGCTGGGGACTTTAATCAGTGTAAACTGCGTTCAGTTCTACCAGAATTTCATCAAGATGTCAACATTCCGACTAGAGAACAGAAGATCCTGGATCATGTATATACAAAGATAAAGGGAGCTTACAACATGAAGTCCCAATTCACAGAGCTTCCTCACCAGTAGGCCTCAACATGTCCACCTTGGAAAACACTCCTCCAGCACCTCACATTGAACACAGACGCTCCTCAGGGCTGTGTGCTCAGCCCAATTCGCCTCTTTTCACGCATGACTGTTGCTACCCATCCCAACAATGTCACCATAAAATTCGCAGATGTCCCAACATGTATTGGTCTTATTACAAACAATGATGAGACTGCTTACCAGAAAGAAGTGTATGAACTGGTCACATGGTGTGAGGCTAATAATCTCACACTGAAAATTGACAAGACCAAGGAGATGGTTTTGGACATGAGCTGAAGTGAACGCGTCTATCAGCCTCTACTGATCAGAGATGCTGTGGACAGAACAATCAGACTCCAGAACTGTCTACACTATATCCCCAGGCCATTACACTAATAAATAGTCAAAACCCACTACCACTACAACCTGTATCATCAGGGGAAATTCCATCTGTTCAATCGTGCTCTGTACTTTTACTGCAGAAACATTTACATTTAGGCATTTGGCGGATGCTCTTATCCAGAGCGACTTACAAAAAGTGCTTTGAGGATTCATTGGATTGATACTTACACTGGGTTACTAGGTGACTAGCTATATTGGATATATTGAATTGGATAATAATCCCAGTACTGAAGAAACAAACACCTCGAGTCGATGTTTAAAGATAGTCAAAGATTCATCTAGAGGACATCTACGGGAAGTTCATTCCACCACCTAGGTGCTAGAACAGAAAATAGTCTGCATGAATGTTTTCCTTGATCCCTGTGAGATGGTGGGACCAGGCGAGCAGTGTGGTGTGATTAGAGCTGGGAGGTAAGTGGGGGCTTGGCCATTTTTTATTTTGTTAAAAAAACATAACCAGCCTTGTAACAGGAAGCCAGTGCATGGAGCGGAGAAGTGCGTGGTGTGGAGAAGCCTGAAAACAAGACGTGCAGCTGCATTCTGGATCAGCTGCAGAGGACGAATGGTGTACAGAGGCAGACTTGCCAGGAGTGAATTGAAGTAGTCCATTCTTGAAATAGCAAGGGACTGAACAAGCACCTGAGTAGAAAGAAATGGAAGGATTCTTCTGATGTTGTAAAGAAGAAACCGACAAGAGCGAGTAAGCTAGGCAACTGGAAAATGACAGATGATTGACCGCAGTTACCCCAAGATTGTGGGCAGTGACTGAAAACGTGATCTGATTGCTGTTCAGGGAGATCACAAGGTCTTGACCGGAGATGAGTCGCCAGGGATGAACAGCAATTTGGTTTTACTTTAGATTGAGCTTCAGCTAATGAGCTGCCATCCAGAATGAGATGTCTGCCAAACATGAGTGTCTAAGGGAGAAAATGAGAGAATAAATTGCATGTCATCTGCTTAACAATGGTATGAAAAGCCACGCAATAATATGACTTTTCCAAGAGACGATATGGAGGGAGAACAGAAGAGGACCAAATACTGAACCCCTTTGGGACACCAGTATAGAGTCTGCGTTGGGCAGATGTGTATCCCCTCCATGTCTCTTCATACGACCTATCTTTTAGGTAAGAAGCAAACCATTGCCACGCTGTTCCACAGATTCCAAGGCTTGTAAGAATAGATAACAGAATCTTGTTGTTCACTGAATCTTGTGGTTCAGCTGATTAAGCTTCTTAGTGACTGATAGAATGGCAGTGTCTGTGGAATGTACAACTTTGAATCCGGATTGGTTGGGATCATTAATTCATTAAATCATTAATTTTATTTGTACAGCACTTTTAACAATTGTTATTGTCGCAAAGCAACTTTACATAATCAAAGGAATTATGGAAGTTTGTATGAAATGTGAATGTGTATGAAACAAAATCATAAGATTGTCCTTGATGAGCAAGCTGAGGGCGACAGTGACAGTGGCAAAGAAAAACTCCCTGGGATGGCTCTGGTTGAGAGGAACCAGGGAACCCATCCTCATTTCTGTGATAACGGATAGCAGGGATTGATCTGCAGTCATATACTGTGTGTTAGAATGCTGGAAGGTCAATATAACAATTGATAATTATTGGAGGCTCAGGTAGACTTGTAGGAAATTCCAGTCCTGAACTATCGAGCGACTGCAGTCACTACAAGTACCCAATAAGGTTGTTCTGTGAGAGATAACATGTTCAATTATAACAGATAATTAGGTATAATTCAATTCAAACACTGGACTTTACACTGACACTTTATCACTACTTGACACCTTAAAATGGTCCCTTTATTGTTACTTGCAATTCAATGCAAATTTATTTGTATAGCACATTTCATACATAATGGTAATTCAAAGTGCTTTAAATAAAAGAGAAGAAAATAATCCTAAAATGAAATAGAATGTAATAGCAAGAAAACTTTTAAAATGACCTAAAATCTGATTTTAAATAAAAATATAAAAACTATTAATACTAATAAATAAAACTATTTAAAATTTGATTTAGAATCAAAATAAAACAGTTAAAAAGATAAACCTAAAATACAGTGCAGTCAGTTCGGATGTACAGTCGTGGCCAAAAGTTTTGAGAATGACATAAATATTGGAAATTGGAAAAGTTGCTGCTTAAGTTTTTATAATAGCAATTTGCATATACTTCAGAATTTTATGAAGAGTGATCAGATGAATTGCATAGTCCTTCTTTGTCATGAAAATGAACTTAATCCCGAAAAAAAAAAACTTTCCACTGCATTTCATTGCTGTCATTAAAGGACCTGCTGAGATCATTTCAGTAATCGTCTTGTTAACTCAGGTGAGAATGTTGACGAGCACAAGGCTGGAGATCATTATGTCAGGCTGATTGGGTTAGAATGGCAGACTTGACATGTTAAAAGGAGGGTGATGCTTGAAATCATTGTTCTTTCATTGTTAACCATGGTGACCTGCAAAGAAACGCGTGCAGCCATCATTGCATTGAATAAAATGGCTTCACAGGCAAAGATATTGTGGCTACTAAGATTGCACCTCAATCAACAATTTATAGTATCATCAAGAACTTCAAGGAAAGAGGTTAAATTCTTGTTAAGAAGGCTTCAGGGCGTCAAAGGAAGTCCAGCAAGCTCCAGGATCGTCTCCTAAAGAGGATTCAGCTGCGGGATCGGAGTGCCACCAGTGCAGAGCTTGCTCAGGAATGGCAGCAGGCAGGTGTGAGCGCATCTGCATGCACAGTGAGGCCAAGACTTTTGGAAGATGGCCTGGTGTCAAGAAGGGCAGCAAAGAAGCCACTTCTCTCCAAAAAAAAACATCAGGGACAGATTGATCTTCTGCAAAACGTATGGTGAATGGACTGCTGAGGACTGGGGCAAAGTCATATTCTCAGATGAAGCCTCTTTCCGATTGTTTGGGGCATCTGGAAAAAGGCTTGTCCAGAGAAGAAAAGGTGAGCGCTACCATCAGTCCTGTGTCATGCCAACAGTAAAGCATCCTGAGACCATTCATGTGTGGGGTTGCTTCTCATCCAAGGGAGTGGGCTCACTCACAATTTTGCCCAAAAACACAGCGATGAATAAAGAATGGTACCAAAACACCCTCCAACAGCAACTTCTTCCAACAATCCAACAACAGTTTGGTGAAGAACAATGCATTTTCCAGCACGATGGAGCACCGCGCCATAAGGCAAAAGTGATAACTAAGTGGCTCGGGGACCAAAATGTTGAAATTTGGGTCCATGACCTGGAAACTCCCCAGATCTTAATCCCATTGAGAACTTGTGGTCAATCCTCAAGAGTCAGGTGGACAAACAAAAACCCACTAATTCTGACAAACTCCAAGAAGTGATTATGAAAGAATGGGTTGCTATCAGTCAGGATTTGGCCCAGAAGTTGATTGAGAGCAGCCCAGTCGAATTGCAGAGGTTCTGAAAAAGAAGGCCACCACTGCAAATACTGACGCTTTGCATAAATGTCTTGTAATTGTCGATAAAAGCCTTTGAAACGTATGAACTGCTTGTAATTATATTTCAGTACATCACAGAAACAACTGAAACAAAGATCTAAAAGCAGTTTAGCAGATTGGCCACCAGTCTGGTCAAATTTAGCCATAAGACCTCCAACACTAGATTGGCCAGTGGCCAAATGATTAAACACGTTCAATTTATTGACTTATAAGTTGAAAGAGTAAGCTTATTGAGGCATGGGAGACACACATCAAGCAATTTTTTTATTATTGTCATTTTCAAACTTAACAGCAATGTAGCAATCTGAAAAAGTTAGTTCTGGCCATGATCGAAAGAGAACACAATGCATCAAAACCCATCATGCACAAGACACGGCAAGCAAAGAGTTCAAGGTTATTGACCCAGACACCCGAAAGGGTCTTGTGGAGTCATATCTCGAGGGATCAGAGCTGCCTGAGTGGCCAAATGTTTTTTAATGTTTTTAAAGTTCATTTCATAAAATAATTAATTTATGCCTGGTCTGTGTGGTAGAAATAATTTGTTTTAGCCAGCACGATAATACAATTTAGATACATCACGATAAACAATAATGTCAAGATTCGGAAAAAAAAACCTGTTAGCGGTTTACCAGTGAACGTCAGGTGGCCTCAGTCCTACAAAACCACAGAGAGAAAGGATCTAAATCATTGATCATGTAGTCGACTGTACTGACCACTAGATGTCAGTATAACAAGCCCTCAAACTAAGCTTCATGAAATAGAACCTTTTGGTGAAACGATTGGTTAGAATAGACTGTGCAAATGAGGCTTCAACTCATCATCGCTAGTTCCAGTGATGAAAAGATTACAATGCTGCAAAGGACATATTATGATAAACAAAATGAGCAGCCCACCTCTCATATCTTCTGGTCAGTTGGCAGCAAGACCAGCAGGTGAGAATCCTGTACACAGCCCAAGATTGGCAACTGCTGGTGGACTTAAACAAACAACTAGGATTCCCCCAGCGTGGTGCCAAAACACTCTTGAGACCAGACATTGTGTCAGAGGCAACAAAAAAGATAATTACACTGGATCTCACATAGGAGAACATAGAGGCTGCAAAGAAGGCCTAGAGGTGGCTATGGATTAAGAAAGGAGATCCATGGATTTGTACTGCTAGGGTACAAGCTGAGGTCTGATCAGCCTCAGCTGGGGCGCCTGAGTGAGTGTGTGTGATGTTGAAAGACCCGAAACACCCAAATCACTGATGATGTCTCTAGCTAGGCATTTCTAGCAGTAGATGTTTCATTATATAAGTGCATCTGGATAGACCAGGGACCACAAGGAAAGGCTGGTTGACAACCGAGAACAGTTCGGTGACAGCTGGAAAGACAGAAGGCAGCGTGGAAAGATGGCTAATAGAGCAGTGAGGGTTAGCACCCCGAGAGAAAGGGCCCAAGTTTGCTACGGACACAAGTAAAAACTGTAGGGAAGCCTGAGAGAGGGGGAGGATAAGTGCCTCACCTGGAGATATTAAAGGCTAACAACTAATAGCACTGGACAAACAACAATGAACAGTAAGTGTTGTTGGGGAATGAGAGAGACATCAAGATTCATCAGGCAAGGAAGGTGCCACAGTGCTCAGGGCCTCTACATGGTGCAAGCAGTCCCTCCAGGCAGGAAGTCATTGAAAAGAAGGATCAGGTGGCCCCGGGCCTACAAAACCACAGTGTGACAGAGATTCGACGAGGACGTAGATCAAGTACTTGAGACTACTGCCAAAGTCGATGTTGAGAAAAGGTTACAACCTATGACAACTATCCTAGTGAGTATGGCTGCTAAAATATTTTGGGTGGAGGAGGAACATCAGGAAAGAATTAAAAGCCTTTAGAAAGCAGTATAAATTGGAAGAGATGGCACCGGTCCGTTTGTAGAGCAGAACAGCACAGAAAACTGCACAGAGAGAGGTCTAGGAAAAGGACAGCCTTCATTAAATATCCTTTTTTGTCCACTAGCGCTTGGGCAGAAACATAGTGGTCATCTAGCTTGCGCAAAGGAGGGGATTGATGAGTACTTCCATGACATTTTGAATGATCCCAACAGAGACCAAGGATTAGGTCAATGTAATGACATCATAAAGCCCCAACAACCAGTGCAGCCCTTTGACCCGAGGGGACCCCTATTAAGGGAAATCCAAGAGGTTGTGAAAAGAACAAGAGCTCCTGGTCCAGATGGAGCATCTTATATAGTATACAAACAATGTACCAAGATGCTGCACTCGCTTTGGAGGATCTACAAAGTCATTGGGAGGAGGGGAAGGATACCACAGCAGTGGAGATTTGCAGATGGTGTCCTTTTTCCAAAAGAGGAGAAATTAAAGACCATCAGCCAGTACAGGTTTATCTCTCTGCTCAGCGTTGAGGGAATTTCTTCAGCGTGGTAGCAAAGAGACTGACAATGTTGTTGTTAGGCTTTTTATTGTAATATATTGATGACTATATATTATTGGTGTGGCATATACTGTAGTTTTTAGTTTGAAAACTTTCACTTGTTTATCTAAACTTTAATAAACAAATTTATTTTTATGTTTAATTTTAATTTTAAATTATTTTATTTTACAACAACAACAACAACAATAATAATAATAATAATAATAATAATAATAATAATTAAAACAACGGTGTAATACATATTTTATTTATTACATACATACATACATACATACATACATTATTAATACATATATTAATTGATATACGTAAACAGAGCCGGCCTAAGGCATGAGTGAACTAATCATAAATGTCACAAAAAAAGACATATCCTTCGGGTGCAGTGAAAAGATTATATTATATTATATTTATTTTATATTACATTATATTATATTACAATATCATTATGCCTCATAATAAGGCTTGCTGCTGTGTTTAATAATTTATGTTGTTAATGAAGCATCTATTCCATCAACTCTACTCTTATGAAACTTCCCTAGGAGCACTATTTAAATATTTTAGATGTGGGGCGCAACCAACTGTTATGTTGTGCTGTTATAATCAGGCATTGACAATAATCTATCATATTATTGAAATGCAGGCTTGACCTGAAGCTACTGTAAAAACAAGTAATTTGTGATTTTAACTAGCGCAGTTTCTGTACTATGATGGAGCCTGAAACCTGACTGAAATTCTTTATAAGATATTGGTTGCGGGTTGCTCTCTTGAGGCTGAGAGTATCACTATTATACCATGGTGGTGCAGGTGTTTTATCTCTGACCTTTTTTTTTTTCAGATAAAAGTCACTTGTAATCATGAATGTGCAGTGGAAACGCAGCAGAACCTCAGAAGTCTGAATAACCGAAATGATTTACTTAGCTCACGACATCGTATAACTTTAATGTTAGTCTTTCGGGCTTCTTTGATTGGTGTCGCGGATTGTTCACCACAGCGGACCATCCAATTCGCAAAAACTTGGCACGGGTTTTACACCGGATGCCTTTCATGACCTACCTCTCCCATTTTTATCTGGGCTTGGGACCGGCATTTCATCCAGTGGCTGGGGTTGGACGCCTTCCGCATGACAGGCGAGAGACCTACAGTACCACTAAGCCACTAATGCCCCAAGTAGTGTGACTTTAATACATAAAAAAGTAAAGTGTAATTAGCATCAGTAATTACTGTAAGTGTATAAGATTATATAGATAACATTAGCTTGTTAAAAATTTGTTAAATAAAATGAACACCACAGCACTGAAACACAACCTACAACAGAAGATAAACACTTTCCTCTGAAGAGGATGTCAACTTTCTTCACTTACAGTAACTTTGTTTAATAACTAACCTGTCTTTGCCACAATAATATATTTATTTTTTTCTAAAGAAATAATGATTATGACAAACATTTCAGTTAAGACAGATTTTGGATCACATAACGATATGGTTCTGTTCATCTTCTAACCAGAACCATAGCCAGAGATATCGTTATGTGATAAAATCACAGAATAAATTTGTATGAACAATTAAAATTTTAGAATGACAGTGCCATGTGTAACCAGTTAAGTATTTATTTGTTATTTTTATTGGTTTAAGCACTTTGGAGGTTTTTTTTTTTTTTCTTTTTTTTTTTTCCCTCTTTGCTAGTGCATGACTCGTGGGAAGATACGGCAATTGAGAGCAATTAGTGATTTGAGACACGCTGTGTAAAAGTCTTTCAGTAGCGTATAGCGGTGCTCCTTTGCCGAAGTTCCTGTTCTATGGGCCGCAGAATTGGTTTCTTCCTCCCTTTGTTTTTTGTTTCTGGTGAGTAGCCTGATCTTTTAGCTTTCCGTATAGTCACAAGTCACTATCTAAATATGTGTTTGTCATTAGGGAAGTGTAGGTTCCAAGTGGTGGTAGCAGAGAGCTTACTATAGTCTAGAGTCTCGCTTAGGAGGTAAGAGTTTATTTATGGGATTTTCTCTTGTTTTGGAAAGTTGGAAATTGTATTGAAAGATGCCTTATTTGTTTTTGTTTTGGTTTGCTGTGTGATTTTTGTCCTTTTCATTTCTATCGAAGTATTGTGGTTTGTGGATTTCTACTTGGCAAATTGAGTTTTATTTTAGAAATCATTCTAGATTATTTGTGTGAAATAAAGCAGCAGCACAGAACAACAATGCAAAAACACCACCTACTGGATGGGAGTGATGATTAGAGAAGCGCTCCGCATGGAAACCCTCCTTCAATCCACTAGTTAAAAAAAAAAAAGGACAGCAGGTCAGTGCCCAATGAAATCGAAGTAGGTACGCTTGTCCATTAACATCATGATGACTGACTGCCTTAAGTACTGGCATTCTTCTCAGGTTTGGTTTCAAATTAGCCTGTAAAAAGTGTGTTTGAAAAAAACATGAAGCTCAATCAAAAACAATCTCAAAGTGTCTTCACCTGCCTACATCAGTTTAGGCTCACAAAATCAAACAAAGCCACCCAATTTGGTTGAAACCCAACCAATCTGGCATCAAAGCTGCACTGTAACCCTTACCAAGATAAATTGCTGACTGAAGATGAATGAATGAAAAATCTGACTGCTTATATTTCCTCAAATGATAGCCGGATTTAGAGAATAGTACATTTTATTTTAAACATTTACTCACCCATTAGACAGAAACTTTTATTCAACTTGACTAACAAATGAAGCGAGATATAATCCCAGTCTGCAAGTATGCTTTGTTTATAAGGGCTGTACATGATTGCTCATATTAAGTCCACTGTGGTAAACTCACCACCTTGAGGTCACTAAAATCACTGATCACTTCCCATCAGACTTACATGATTAAAAATACAAAGCTGAATTTGCGACTATTAAATTTGACTTGATAAACGAGCGAGTCTTGATATATGATTATCATGATGTGGCATCTTGAGTATCATGTGCGGTTCTTGTTTTGACGCAGAGTGTGATGTTATGACAACTGAGCCAATGGTTCTTCTCTCTCTTCCGTTGTGGAATTGTTTGGAAAGCTTGTGAGGGTGAGTCTCTATTCGGTAAACTACAGTAGGGCATGTGTGTGTGTGTGTGTGAAAGTCATTCTACACAGCAGCCCCTGCCTTTCCCAACCCCCCAACTGCAAGCTAGTGGGTGTGTGTGTGTGCCCGTGTCTTTGTGTGTGTGCACACGCTTGGTTGAGTGAGAGTCTATCGGTAAACTGGTGTGTGTGTGTGCATGCGGGTATGTGTGAAAGTCATCCTCTTCACCCCCCTCCCCCCCACCCCTTCCTCCTCTCCTCTCTCAGGGCTCACGCACTATAGCAATGATTCTTTCCAAAAGGTAAAGTGCAGGGTAATTTGTTTTATCTTTACTTCATATTTTTTATTAACTATTTTTATATGAATAGTTTTTGGGTTGTGGAACAAATCAAGGAAATCTGCTTTGATATACAGTACGAGTGTTTTGATTATACAATCATGCTTTCTGAGTGACTGCAAGACATCTGCAACTTAACCATCAATGCACTTGGAGTTTTAAAGTAAATAACACTTAATATTTGGTTGAATAGTCCTTGCTTGCATCAAACTGTCATATGCATTTCATATGCTTTTCTTTACAGCTTTTATAATGTTTATGTCATCCACTGATTATGTGTTTCTTGGCAAACAGATTCAATCTCTGGTTGTTAGTACACCAATGGTTTCTTTCTTCTTTAGGACATCTGACATTGTATCAGCAAGACTGATTCTTTTCTCAGCCTCAGTATGACTTTTCTCCTGTAGACAGCTCTATCCTTTTTAACAACACATGCAGGTTTTGAAATGAAACCCCAAAAGAAGTCCAGCATACAAATTCGTTTAGGATGCGAGTTCTTATGGTGAAAATTCATATTCGAATACAAATTTCCCCATAAGAAATTATGTAAATGTAATTTTCAAAAATATTAAGAATATTTAAAAAAAAAAGCGTGGACTATCATATAGATTTGAACGTATGGCGAAGGCAAGATTGGTATCGTAAGTGCGTGTGTGCGGCACTTTTGGCAACACATTACACAACTCTTGTAATAGATTTATTACTTTTTATTTTTCTATTTTTCCATTTTTTTTTTTTTTTACAAATATATGTGTTCACACACACAGTAGGCCTATTGCATAGGCAATAATTATTTTTTCTTTAAAGATGCATTTTAAAAAACAGACATTTAAACATGAAAATATTATAGTAAACATAAAACAATAACAAAAAAATCATTTGCTTTTCTATGTAACTCTGCATCAGTTGGGGCAACATTTATATAAACATTTGATGTGGGGTGGCATTATAGGTGCACTGGATCTGGAGACCCAGAGAAGATATTTATTACCTTAATGAGTCCTATAGCCAGTATGAGACACACTATACATGTCAAAATAATAGTGTGTTCTTTCACTCTAACATTGGGTTTCTGGCAAAATGCACATAACAAATCCATAACTGTATGGATAATGATAGCATCAGCTAGAATCTGAGACAAGATCAGTCCTCTGGTTATATAATTAAGTTTGGTGGGAAGGAAAGGATAGGAAAAATATTAAGTTGTACATCTAAGCATCTAAGGAATATAAAATGCAATACAGGTTGGTTGTATTGTCGGTTTGTTCCACACATTCCTTCAGTGAAGTGAAGTGTAGAAGGATAGAAACGTGCATGGACATGATGAAACTTAACCAGCTTAACCCTTTAAAAATTATGCAGACTGAAGGTGTTATAGTGCTCGGCTAATAGTTAACCAATTCGGAGTATTTCGGTGGGTTGTATGACAGCGAGTAAATTGGCAGCTGAGCTTCGGGAGGAGCAGACACACGGATGATCAACGTAAGAGACATGAGGCCTCCCACAATCTGCAGAGAGAAGCGGGGTGGTGGGTCGTTATGATAGTAAAATACATCTTTGAGAAGACATTCATGAATAAATATAAGAATGAATAAAATTTATGTTGGGCTCCTTGTCTGTTCCTGTTTTGCCTGTACCTTTCTAACATAGCTAGCATTGACATTTTGGGGGATTTTCACGGCATTGGCTCTTCTATGGGACCAGACAGACAGGTCTTTGGTCTCCTCAGACATGCGAGGGCCCTTTGCGCCCATGATCCCGTCACTAGTTTATTGGTTTATAGTTGTTAATCAGTGTTTATGTGTTATGGCCAAAACATGGAACAGTATTGGTGCTAAAAAGTGTCTCACCTATGTGTAGGTGAAAACGTGAATTTTCAGATCATATAACACTTTTTCATAATACATAATGCTTCTTATCTCCTTATCTATGCCCTTTTACTGTATGTAGTGTCAGTAACTTTTTTTTTTTTATTCAATTCTTTCAAATCCTAATTGTCATTCAGATAAAACTTGACCAACTTAGATTTTAGACGTAAACCTGAAAAAGCTAAAAAAAAAAAAAAAAAAGCTAGCTGAAATGCTAAATTGTTAAGATATTGCAACAATGAACATTGTTTTGAAGAGAGATAATATAATGCTGAAAAATCACAATATTGCGGCAAATCATCTCTCCAAAACAGCAACTTAAAATGTTTAAGTCAGCAAGATTGGTCACCATGTTGCATGAACTTCAGAAGTACAGTAGCTTCTTTGACACACACATTTTCTGTATTATATGTATAACATATATAAAATAAAGAATAAAATCATCACCAATAGTGTACTTTGGCTGTTTTACCATTAAGGCTGATCAATGTCTGGAATATACAGCTACAGTATAAATGAAAAGTGGAATATAAAAAGTGGAATATTCTTTATAACTGTATAAGTACTTTTTCTGTAGTAGTGTTTTCTTAGTTATTTTTACTGTATTATTTGTTTATGTAGTATTAATCCGGGGGGTTTTTTTTATTATTTTTTTTAAACAAATCAATAACAGCAATGAAATACAAGCAGGCCACAAACACACTAAGGAAATTGTATTTCTCTATGAACTAATTTAATGGAGTCTGTTTAAATAACAACTCTAAGCCTGCTTATCATTTCAACATGGTTCCTATGGCTTCAGTTCTAAGGACATTTGTGGCAGGAAATTATTGTGGTACTCAGATAACAAGAGGAAAGAGAGAATACGCACACAGCTATCTCAAGCTCACGGTGGACCTGTGTTGTGCAAACCTGGAAAGCCTCTGGAATTCGCTTTTGTTTCTCTTAAAACTTGTGGCAGTTTCTGCATCACATTATTGACTCACATTCATATTAAACAAACCTGTTGCGCAAACTTTCCTTTCTCCCGTTTCACCATTTTCATGGTATTTCTAGTTTGCATCAGTTACACCTGAGTGTCATTTCTTGAGGATCCTCATGAAATCAACACAATTTAGGATTATGCATGTGTCTGTTTTTACGCCGAGACCTGTCTGTAAGGAAGAGGCCGCTTTACATCTCTAATATTGAAATACAGGCATGTTTGCTTCTTGATAAATACCCCCAGGGTTGTTATTATACATGAAAGTGCAATGTACTTACAGCAAGAGCTGCGAGGCTGAAACACACAGCGATCATGATGACCAGAACATATTCTATAAAAATGAGCCCACATGGCTAAATTCAGATGGAAAAACAAAACAAAACATGACATTAAAGACACTCCATGTTACAGGTATAGCAGATTGCAAATAAATAAGTAAATAAATAACAGACCCACCTGTGACCAGACACTTTGGCTGGACTCAGGGATCTATACAAACATTGAATAATGAAGATTAATACTGAAACATATGCTTTCTGAGGTGAAATAGAAAATGCGTAAATAAATCAAAACAAAAAGTATAGTTTATACGAGAGAAGGAATGTACTGAGGTTACCATCTCACACGTGTCGTCTGCATTCGGGTTCACACAGTTACATGAGTCAGGAACTTCATCCTGCCAGTCCCTGTAGCCGTTAAAGAGTCCGCAGCAGTGGAACTAATTAACCACAAAGAAAATAGATTTCAAATGCAATGGACTATAGTGTACTGGGGAATAAAAAACTGAGAAGGAATAAATAGATAAATGGATGAATAGTTCATTTACTCGCTCTTGAAAGGCGTTTAATACATGCTCCTGATCTTTGGTGAAGAATGAAATTGTGTTGAAGCGTTCCCTGAAAATTGAGTTTATCTGACGGGAATAAAAAGAAAAGAAGTTAAACTTAAAGAGTTCACTTAAAGAGTTCATAACAATTATATTAAAGAGACACATTTCCTGTATACTGTACACAATTAGCTGGATACATGTATAACTGTTAACTGTACTTTGTCTTTAAGTAAGTATTTACTCTGTGTCTGTGAGGCAACCATTATTCTAAGCAAAAGGAAATTAAGGCATAACTAAAATTAAGATGTAATACCTTTGGACGTGCAATTGCTAGTGAAATGGCCGTATGCAATGTGCCAGCCGTCGCCAAACACATAAGGATGAAAAACTGCAAAGAGAGAAATTGACGTTATAATTTTTTCATAGTACAAGTTCTACAAAGAAAACTTCATGCATATGATAAAAACACGGTTCACCTTGGTACTAGTCCCATGCCACTTGTTTCTCGGGTTTCCACTACATTTACATTAACATTTTTAACTCTATGTGTTCTACTTGTGGCCTTTAGTAAATTTCATTTTTCATAGTACCAAAGGTCACTTAAGCGAGCACTGTGGTTTCTTCAACAATAAGTTTACACTTTTCCCTCTGGCTACACACTCACCATAATCAGCGCGAACTTGCTCTCTTTGTGTGCGCCATAAGCTCCCAGAACAGCAAAGCAGAAAGTGAGGGAACCGACCACATACATTCCGATCACTCCATTCCTGCCATTTGGCTGAAGAAAAGAGAAAAGTTAAAATAATGACTGCTAACCCAAGGACAAACCAAAGATGTAGAGGGTGGCGGATGCAGTAGACCTTAAAGAGAGAAGTCTCTTATTAATTCATTGTTGTTGTTGTTGTTTTTTTCACGTATATGAAGCTTTTTCTTAAAATAACACAAGATGTTGATTAACATGCTCACCACATAGACAATCTACTAGCTCACGTAGTGTATTATTCAACACTTTAAAAATTAATAAATTATTGCTAGCAATTTAGCAACTACATTTTAATTCTATTTAAAACAAATAAACTGTTTCTGGTTATGCTTTATTTTTATTTTCTTAAAAAAAAAATATATATATATAAAAAAAAATATATATATATATATATATATATTTTTTTTTTTTTCCTAGTAATTTAACCACTATATATTTCTTAACTTTACCTATTTTTATTAGTAATTTTATTAACTAATCTACTGTTTTACTAGTTATATACAAACTACTCAGTTTATTGGTAATTTCACCACTAAACATTTTTTCTAATAATTTAACTATTATACACTTTTATTATTTGTTTAACTACACTACTGTTTCTTCTAATAATTTAACTACTACAATTTTACATGTAATTTAACTACTATCAATTTTACTAGTAATTTAATTACTTCAATTTTACTACTAATTCAACTACTACATTTTTATTAGCAATTTAACCACCACACTTTTAACTAGTAATAAACCACTACATTTAACCACTATAACTTTTTAACAATTTTTTTCTATTAATTTAACTACTACAGATTTTACTAGTAATTTGACTACTTCCATTTTTACTATTAATTTAAATTTAATTACTGCAATTTTACTATTATTTTAACTACTATACACTTTTATGAAAAAGCATAAAAACTACCAATTTTACTAGAAGTGTAACAACAGTTTTTAAAATGAGTATATACAGTATAGTAATATTTTGATGGCGGTCTTTTGTCCCTGAAAGTGTCACAGCGGACCGTCCGATCCACGCCCAACTTGGCAAAGTTTGAAAAAGAAGCAGCTTTCCATTTTCTTTTGCATATGACTACTATTTCTTGATTCAATTACATTCACACAGTACAGGAAGGAAAACTATTGTCTATGATTAATAATAGATTCACGTTCTCACCTCCTTGGCATATTCCTGCACAAGCAGACCCAAGACAATAATGACGATTCCAAAGATCTAAAAATGAAAAAGGAATGTGGCTAAATAAACAGTCAAGCAGATCAAGGCAAGATGATTAGATTATATAAAAATCTTGTCTTAAATAAGGACCTCACAACCAGCATCTAAATAAAGCAAATATAAGTAAAAACTTACTGCAAAAAGAGAGTTAAAGAAGACGAAGGTCCCCTTGAAACACGGGCTGATCTTCGCCATGATCGCAGATGGTGTGCTCGAGGAAAAATACAGAGCTTTAATACACGAACTACAGTGTTGAGCAACACAGAGAAGGAGGAGGAGCGAAAAACTCAATTTACAGGAAACTGAAAGGAGGACTGAAACTGAAAAACACAGATGAAAAAAAGGAAAAGCAAAACCACTAATAGTGTCAACTTCATAATTTTATGGTTTTCCCCCACAAATAAACCTGGTTTATTTTTACTTCAAAGTCATTTGACAGTCTTGTTGTGTTGCCCTTTAAGATCAGTTTGCTTCATCTGTTTATTCAGGGATTAAAATGAATCTACTTTGCTTTTTTTGTTTGTTTGCTGAAAATCAGTCTGAGAAGATTTTTATCATGTTTTAAAAAAATATTATTATTATTATTATTATTATTACATTTAATTTATGATTTATACATATTTAATCACACTTTACAAATGTTTTATTTCTGTAAAGTTTCTTAAGTTTAATAATTTTTTTTATAAAAGTGATTTGTTTATTCTCAACCATTCCCGTACTAAGACACTTCTATTTAAATCACATGCAGCTACATTTACACTGTATTCATACGGCTTACAAAACCCAAAAGAGTTTAATCCCAGATGTGTTTTGTTAAGAGTGAATTGTCCCTGGAAGGAGTCTCGGGTGTCAGTGAGTCAGGGTTTCCTTACAAGGTAGGGGGTTTGCAGTTTCCTGTGTGTCTTTCCGAGAATTCCTTTGCTCGATGTGTTCATGTGTGGAGAAATGACGTCGAGCTGAGAGGTGAAATTTGACACTCGTGTGTGTTGTGCATGTTTTTATTATGTTCATTGTGCTCTGTTAATACGTACAGGGAAAAATTATTGATATACCTTAAAGTATGGCGTGTATTGTATTTTAAGCCTCCTGATTCCAGCTTTCTCTCCTTCTGTGTAGCACAAGACAGATTTTATCTTACTTATCTCACTCATTCAGTCTTTGTACTGTGGGGTGAAATCTGACTATCCGGAGGAAATCCACCAAGCATGGGGGAATATGTAAACTCCATGCACACAGACTGCAAATCAGGACTTGAACCCACAACCTGCGGGTGCAAGACCACAGTGCTAACCACATGCTGCCACACAGATTTCATGCATCAGTTAAGTCTTTACATAATATTTTAAGGATTCTGTGTTTCTTTTACTTTGGTTATGTATCTGTACAGCCTATAAGTCCCCCTATTTTTTCTTCCTTTTTCATTTTTACCTGCAAGAAATAAACTACACGCTATAAACAGACTGCATGCTAATTAGTAGTTATACCTGGTTGTAGTAATATACCCGGCTATAATTATTGTATCTGGGTTAACAAAGTTCTTTCTTTAAAAGTAGAGAGAGGGAAGTGGTAGAAAAGAGGCTTACCACAATATTAGTAGATTTACATTACAGCTCCGATAATGATAATCTATCTTACAAGTTAGATCTTTATGGCTTTTTACCCAGATCCATTTAGTGATACCATTACCTTCCATGCACTTTCCTGTATGGGTTTTGTTTTTGTCAGCCCCAATATCATTACAATGGCTAAATGTAAAGACGATTCATGCTGAAACTTAAAAGTATCCGCAAGGTCGTGCGTCATGTTCAAAGATGTCTATACATTGAATGTCCCCCTTTCAGTTCTGTTTAGGGTATTAGTACGGTTTCCTTTTCAAGAGGAGGAGGTAGCGGTTCCTTCACACAGTTGTGTGGTGCTATAAAAACTAAACTCAATAAAAGCCTTCAAACAACAAGCAAATACCAGATTGGCGATATAATAATGCTCGCCACACAAGACATTCCCATCAAGACCATCTCACTTAAACTATCCCCATTGGCACATTTACCGTCACAAAGTTTATCAACCCTCGCTCTGTCAGGTTATGCCTGCCTTCCACTATGCACCGGATAAATTCCACCTTTCACGGCTCCCAAACGTATTCTAATCCTCTATGATTTACGCACGGCTGACAGGCATTTTGGCTTTAAACTTGACGCATGATCATGTCTCTGCTTGCCCCCCGTTTGGATTTACGCACCGCTGAGATTTTGCACTGTCTCTCAGTTATGCCTCTGGGATTTTTCGTGTTCGAAAACGTGTTCGAGGAGCGGCACATCACACCTCCCTTGCTTAGGACCGCCTCTGAGCCATGACCCCTTAGGCGCTGTAAATAGTTTTTTCGTTTTCCAAGGTGCTACATGTCACGAACTAGAGGCTAGCGGGGCACACACTAGAGGCTAGGGGGACACATAGGAGACTACGGGGAATGCACTGGAGGTTAAGGGAACACACTAGAGGCTAAGGGCACATACTGGAGCTTGGGGAAACACACTAAAGGCTAGGGGAACATACAGGTGGCCACAGAAACACACTGGAGGCAAGAGGGGAACACACTAAAGGCTAGAGAAGAAACCTTGGACCCGGGGAGAAACACTGAACACACAAGACAAAAGGAAACACAAGAAACACACAGCACAGTATTCATCACAGACAGAATAAACCAAAAAGCACACTTACACATCACACTGATGATAAAGCCATTCAGAGCCCAATATCAACAAACCAAAGTAAAATAAAACACAATCCAAACAAAAGTAAATCAAAACAAAAGCGCACTGACAGTATTAATGCTCGACCCAGTTTCCCAGAACAATCAGCTATTTATAACACTAATAATGAGCTACCTCGGTTCAGGTGAGCAACAGCATCACCTGACCGAGGTGCATTCTGAGTCGACTAACAAAAAAATACAAAAAACAAACAAACATGTGCACACACTGCCCTCTAAGGGTGGTCCCTTACACTACATACATGCAACGGCATAAATTAGCAACAAGATAAATTAACAACGCATTTTACTGGAACCAGCTAGCCAACTAAGAGATCTAATTAGATTTTTAGTGATGAGGTACAAGTTGAGGTAGCAGCAGTAAACAATGGACATTTCTGAATTAGCAGCAATGATTTAAAAAAAATATTGTGTTAGGTAGGTATGAACAATTTAAGATGGTTGTAGATCAGTGTGATTGTGCATGTGTCTGTTTATCAGTTCAGTCCTGATGTTATTTAGTTCGTCTGAGTGATTTGTGTGTGTGTGTGTGTGTGTGTGTGTGTGTGTGTGTGCGTGTATGTCAGTCCAGTCCCTTTGTGTTGAGGAGACGGATAGCTTGTCGGTAAAAACTGTTACATAGTCTTGTTGGATGCCCGAATGCTTCAGTACCTTTTTCCAGATGGCAGGAGTGTGAAGAGTAAGTATGAGGGCTGTGTCCGGTCAGCCACAATGCTGGTGGCTTTGCGGATGCAGCGTGTGATGTATTTGTCTCCGAAAGAAGGGAGAGAGACCCTGATGATCTTCTCAGCTGTCCTCACTATCCGCTGTAAGGACCTGCGGTCTGATATAGTACAATTCCGAAACCAGACAGTGATGCAGCTGCTCAGGATGCTCTCAATAGTTCCTCTATAGAAGGTAATGAGGATCGGTGGTGGAAGCTGAGCCTTTCTCAGCCTTCTCAGGAAGAAAAGACATTGTTGGGCTATCTTGTGTAGACAGCTGGTGTTGAGGGACCAGGTGAGGTTCTCCTCCAGGTGGACGCCCAGGAATTTTGTGCGCTTGACGATCTCCACAGAAGAGCCGTCGATGTTGAGCGACTGTTAACTGTAGTGCCAGCACAATGCTAGCATTTAGTTTAGCTAACATTTAGTTATGTTGCTAGCGTTAGCAACCACATTAACATTAGAACTTTATTAATCTCAGTGCTTGAGACAATAAAAAGCTGGAGTGTTACAAAACACTAATATTCTTACAAATATGCATACTAGCCAACCCTCTCGATTTTTTACTTTTACTTTTTTTTTATTTATTTCTTGGACCCGACACCGTGGAATATCTCCAGCAGGCTGAAGTGTCAAGGCCGTACTACACTACATCCTGATGTTGGGCGATAATGACCAGCACTGCTCTCAGGCATTAGTGCTTCTGAGTAATGTATAGTAATGATGTCGCTGTTGAAGCTGGTTTGTATTATCTGATCTTGTGCTTTTAAAAATAAATGTTTTTTCTATGATTTGTACATTTAATTGTTGTTTATTGCATATATGTATGGTTTGCAAAAAATTATTTTTTGTAATAGATCAGTATATCAAAGTAATTTAACTGTTTAAACTGTTTTACCCATAGAGATGTAAAAAATAATAATAACCTACTTATGAGGTAGAATTAACCCAACATTCCAGTTAATGAAATGGGTAGAGTAGAATAGTCCTGGGTAGAACATTTGACCAATTTATGTGGTAGAATTAACCCAACATTATAGTTAAATATGACCTAGCGTTTGGATCGAATATTTTACCCATCTTGCTGGGTTAAACAAATAACCTAAATACGATTAACCCAGTATGTAGTTGGTACAATATTTACCCAGCAGCTGTTTTTAACCCAGTATTTTTTATTGTTTTGCTAGATTTGCTTATTTCCTGAACAATTGAATTTTCCTACATATTGTATTTTGTAATACAGTGATCTCAACTGGGCTAATGGTTCGTCTCTCTTTCTTGCGCTGTAGAATTATGGGTAATTATCTCCCATGCTCCATGTTAGTGCACATCTATCAGTCATACAGGTACTGTATAGTCAACGTCTGTGTGTGCATGTACTCTTACTATAACACTGTGACCATGTGTATGCACATAAAGCATCTTTTATTTTTGTGTTTGTATGTGTGTGAAAGTCGTGCTTTTTTTGGAGAGCAAAAGCAAGTGTCATTCATTGGAGAGGTTAAAGATCCATTTTCTCTCTCAAACTGCACTGATTCCATTAGAGACACACACACACACACACACACACACACACACACACACACACACACACACACACACACACACACACACAAAAATACTTGTTGTGATTCTTTTCAAAGGTAAAGTGCAGGTTAATCTGTTTTATTTTTGCTTCATAGCAAAAAAGTCATCTTAAAAGTCATCCCACATAGTAGCTTCCCCGCCTTTCAAATAATACAGGAGGGAGGACTACTCTGTAAGACGAGAGGAGGGAGGAAGGAAGTTATTCCCCCTCTCATCTTACTTTAGCTTCACAAACGCACACAAATAGATACACAAAACATAGAAACATACACGCAGATTTATTTATGCACTGTATATACAATATACACACACACAGTCTTATGCAAAACTTTGTGACTTTTTTTTATTGAAAAGATGTTAAACACAGTCTCTCTTGGAAATGGAGAAAATGCACAATATTTTCAGCAAACATTGATCCATAGTTACTTCTTATGCCATAAATTAGAAGTAAAAAAATTAAACATTATTGTGGCACTGTGCAAAAGTTTGGGCACCCTACATAATCAGTACTTAGTAACACCTCACTGCTTGCAAATGCTTTTTATTGCCAGCTAAATGTATTTTAATTCTTATACTTGGGGTTTTCTCCCATTCTTCCTTGCAAAAGGCTTCTAGTTCTGTAATATTCTTTGGTCGTCTTGCATGCAGAGCTCTTTTAAGATTCACCCACAAATTTTTCACAATGTTTAAATCAGGAGACCTTGATGGCCATTCCAAAACCTTCAGCTTGCGTCTCTTGAGGTATTCCATAGTGGATTTCGAGGTATGTTTAGGATCATTGTCCTGTAGTAAAAGCCATCCTCTTCAGCTTCAGCTTTTTTTTACAGACGGTGTGATGTTTGCTTCCAGAATTTGCTGGTATTTAGTGGAATCCATTCTTCCCTCCACCCGTGCAATGTTTCCTGTGCCACTGGCTGCAACACAACCCCAAAGCATGATAGATCCATCCCCATGCTTAATATTTGGCAAGGTGTTCTTTTCATGAAATTCTGCTCCTTTTCTTCTCCAAACATGCCCTTGCTGATTGTAGCCCAGGAGTTCTATTTTAACTTCACCAGTCCACAGCACTTGTTTCCAAAACACATCAGGCTTTTGTAGATGTTCTGTTGCATACTTCTGACGTTGGATTTTATGATGGGGGCGCAGGTAAGGTTTTCTTCTGCAGACTCTTCTATGAAGGTCTTGTCTGGGCAAGCATCGCTGCACAGTGGAACGGTGCACCACCACTCCTGAGTCTGCTAAATCTTCCTGCCCATGTTTTGCAATCAAATGGGGGTTTTGATTTGTCTTTCTGATCAGCATACGAGCAGTTCACTCCGAGAGTTCTCTTGGTCTTCCAGATCTCATCTTGCCAGATCACATTAATTCTATGTGGCATTGATTCAACAAGGTGCTGAAAGCATTCTTTAGAAACGTTGGCCCATATCGATAGGATAGCATCTTGCAGTTGATTGAGATTTGTGGGATGCACATACAGGGCACTAATCTCCCATTCCACCACATCCAAAAGATGATCTATTGGGCTGAGATCTGTCTAAAATGACTGTGGGGGCCATTTTAGTACAGTGAACTCATTGTCATGTTCAAGAAACCAATTTGAAATGAATTGAGCTTTGTGACATGGTGCATTGTCCTGATGGAAATAGCCATCAGTGGATGGGTACATGGTGGTCATAAAGGGATGGACATGGTCAGAAACAATGCTCAGGTAGGCCGTGGCATTTAAACGATGCCCAATTGGCACTAAGGGGCCTAAAGTGTGCCAAGAAAAGATCCCCCACACCATTACACCATCACCACCAGCCTGCACAGTGGTAACAAGGCATGATGGACCCATGTTCTCATTCTGTTTACGCCAAATTCTGACTCTATCATTTAAATGTCTCAACAGAAATCGAGACTCATCAGACCAGGCAACATTTTTGTTCAGTCTTCAACTGTCCAATTTTGGTGAGCTCGTGCAAATTGTAGCCTCTTTTTCCTATTTGTAGTGGAGATGAGTGGTACCCGGTGGGGTCTTCTGCTGTTGTAGCCCATCCGCCTCAAGGTTGTGCATGTTGTGGCTTCACAAATGCTTTGCTGCATACCTCGGTTGTAACGAGTGGTTATTTCAGTCAAAGTTGCTCTTCTATCAGCTTGAATCAGTCGGCTCATTCTCCTCTGACCTCTAGCATCAACAAGGCATTTTCGCCCACAGGACTGCCGCATACTGGATGTTTTTCCCTTTTCACACCATTCTTTGTAAACCCTAGAAATGGTTGTGCGTGAAAATCCCAGTAACTGAGCAGATTGTGAAATACTCAGACCGGCCCGTCTGGTACCAACAACCATGCCACGCTCAAAATTGCTTAAATCACCTATCTTTCCCATTCTGACATTCAGTTTGGAGTTCAGGAGATTTTCTTGACCAGGACCACACCCCTAAATGCATTAAAGCAACTGCCATGTGATTGGTTGATTAGATAATTGCATTAATGAGAAATTGAACAGGTGTTCCTAATAATCCTTTAGATGAGTGTATATGGTGTATGCCATAAGAAGTAACTATGCATCAATGTTTGCTGAAAATATTGTGCATTTTTTTCCATTTCCAAGAGAGACTGTGTTAACATCTTTTCAATTAAACAAAAAATCACCAAAATCTGTTATTCTGTTATCAAGGGGTGCCTAAACTTTTGCATAATCTGAGTTTTTATTATTTCTTATGAGCAAATTTTAAACATATACGAGTGTTTTCAGAACACACTTTATGCTCCCACTCCACAGGGGCGATTCTAGGATTTTGTAGGGAGGGCACAGGGGGGACCATGAGCCAGTCAGGGAGCGGGGGAAAGATGGCGATCAGATTTAATGATAAATACATGGCTTAGAAAACATTAAGCACGATTTACAAAATCTTGAGCAATGCTCTGTGTGCTACTATGCGTAGCATTAAGTTAAATGTAGCACTGCCACAAGAGCCTGAGAATCATTGAGCATTTTTGAGAAAAGATTTTTGTAAATTTATTCATAAAAACAACTGATAAAGTAACATTTATCTGTTTACCATGTATGTGGTGGTGAGCACTGATGCTAAATAATCTCTCTTCAGCAGTCTTGATCAGTCACACGGAAATAATCAGACAAACAGGTTATCAGGGTAAGATAAAAAAAAAAAAGTGACTGTCTCTCTGTGATTCCCCTTTGCCAATCAAACAGTGAGTGACGGCGCTATAAGTCAGGGGGCGGGGCCACGCTATGCCCCTCCCCCCCCCCAAGAACCGCCCCTGCCACTCCAACGTTTAACTGTACGTTTAGATTTGTACTTTTATGAAAAAAGTTTCTTGTTTTATATTTAATATAGTCACACTTTGATGTAAAGGAAGAACTTTTGTTTTTGAGTTTGTGGTTTGAGTTGACAGAGGCGGAGAGAGTAAGCAATAATCAATTCTGGATTTTACAGAGCCTTCAGGTTTAAACCAACAGTATTGTTTACAATGTAAGTTGACGTGCCTCCAAGCGTCAGAAAGAGACCCACCCAAGATGGTTTTGTAAGAGATCTGTCCATCCATTCAGCTATTACTGTGTTAAAATCACATTCCATTATAATATTTTCAGAAAATAATACCGCTTTAACCTTATTTTGGATTTAATAATAAACATAATAGTATCTTATTTTGCTTTTGAATATTATAACCATAAACATTCCCATAGATTATAAACGAGTCATTTAACTGTAAAACACACCATCACAAACATATCCATCACCGTCAGTCTTATGTGTCATTTTCCCGGGGCAGTTGTCAAAGAGAAGGGCGACACCTGCTGACCTGAATCAGCAGGTGTCCATATTGATATTGCTGCTAATTTTCCCACTAGATGGCAGTACAATGATCCCTTGAATAAAGCTTGATGAAATTAACCGTTTGGTAAAACTATCGGCTGGGAAGCTTCGACACCTAAATGAGGCTTCACCTGGCAATCACTTCTGGAATCTAACTGAAACGTTTATTTAACTTTATACACAAATTATTATTATTATTATTTATATATTTATTTACATATACTATTATTAGTGTATAATAACAATTATTTATTTACACACACAATGTGTTTATAAAAACACATTGTAAAGAGTCAAATCAAATCTACTGTTTATGGAAATGTTTATGCACATAACCACCATCTCTGAATCTTTGAAAAAGAAATGAAGATCTAGAATATAAAGGAAAAGTGAAGTACAAAGTAATAGAGGATGGAGAGAAAATTAAGAGAGACGAAAAAACCTAGATACAATAACACAATCTTATGAGATAAATTGAGGTCATTAGTATAAACCTAAAGATTTTGTTTATACTTTCCTTCTTTATATATTATATAAGACGTAAATATAAAGTTCATTGTGAAATGAATAAAAAAAAAGCCTGAATATTGATTCATGAAATTAAGAACAAAAATCTCCAATATAATGATTCAGATTCCACGTGCACGAGCCTTTACTGATAAACGAGTCGGTCACGTGATTCGAGCAAACGCGAGGCTTGTTATTGGTCACATGACTCAGGGAACCGACACACGGCTCGAAGCGAGGCTTCGTTTGGACACGCCCCTTTCTGCTCAATAAAGTTCTGCGTGTATGTCACAGTAACATCAGTAGCTTCGAGGAATTTTAGACAGTTAGCATTATACACGTGAGGCAGGTGTGTTTTGACACAAAATCATACTGAGGCAAACTGACATTCCTGGGATGAGCTTAGCTAACGCTAGGCTTCATGCCCTTGTTAGCGAGCTAACTATTCATAACTAACTATCGTATCTATATTTATTCCCCCACTTTGCCCTGACTTTTGCCCTTATCGTCCTCCTCCACCCCAGCACACACGGACATTATAAAAATGCCCGTGTTAGTTTGGCTTCAGAGTCGCTAATGCTCATCTATGAGTGTTATATTGTTCACTTCTTTGTATGAAAAGCTAATTGACTAAATACCCAATTAATTAAAAACATCACTCCAAACATGTAGCTACTCCAGAGAATGACAACGTAAAACAATTCAAAATATCAAACCCTTTTAAATATGAAACAATACATAGCTTTAACCCATGATTAGAAGTCCATAAACAGTGTTTCACACACTCTGGTGGTAATATCTTTTATTTTATATAATAACTACTGTAGATTGGGGTGAGAGGGGTGAGGAAGTATTTTGTTTGGCCAGCAAATTTCTCTAAAAGTTGAGGAAGTTTTCAAACGCCGTGGAACTTGTTACTAAACCTTTTTACATAGAGGCGGCTTTTTTTTTTTTTTTTACCCTGCAGAGACCCAGTGGATGAAATAAACGCCGGAGAGAGACAAATTTGTCAACTAAACCATATGGTATGACCCAACTGGGAACAATATCTTAATATTTATTAAACCCGACCCAAAACATTTGATTCTACTTTTAGTGTTATTAAAGCTACTAATAGGGAGCTTCAGCTGTAATAAATTATTATTAGCATAATGTAAACAACTACATAATACTACTAAGAACTCCCTGTTTATAGAGAGCATCACTTCTGGGAAAGTAATAATCTCAGGGCTGGAGCATCCCGTTATTCCTGTGTGACTATCAATTGTTTTGGTCTGGTATTCTCACTGAAATTAGATTCTTTATTTACATCTTATCAGCTGCACAGACCTGACAGGGAGGACAGCACCAGACTATCTGGCATCTTTCCCAAGACCTTGTTCAACATAAGCAGTTTGTTTTTATCACAAGGTCGAACAAAATCTTACGATATCGATGACTATGTTCACATTACCAGCCTGAAGTGACTCAGATTTTTTCACGCTAATGTAACAAAGATCTGATTTTAAAAATCTTTTTAGATCTGACTAAATGCACAAATCTGATGTTTTCGGACCCAAATCACTTTCATATGCGGTCTCAAATCGGATATATTTCCAACATATGGTCATGTGACTTGAAAGGGAATGGGCAGAGCAGAATATTGGAGTGACGAGTGTTCGCACTGACTTAGGATGTGTTTTACCCAGATGTTGGGATCATGATGAGTGATGAGTTATAGATGTGCACGCACTGTATGTGCTGTTTCAGAAGAAAGACCTATGTCTATGTTATAGTCGATTTCAATTTCATTTTATTTGTATAACACTTTTAACAATGAACATTGTCTCAAAGCAGCTTTACAGAACATAAGAAACAACTACAAAAAATAGTGCAAAAAGGCCTACAGTAGATGTTAGACAAAATCCTACCTAGTAAACAAGCCTGAGGCAGCTGAGGTGACTGTGGTAAGGAAAAAAAATCCTTAGATGGTATGAGGAAGAAACCTTGAGAGGAACCAGACTCAAAAGCATACCCTTCATCATTTGGGTGACACTGGAGTGTGTGATTATAAATAATTCGAAACACTGGAGGTCAGGGTGGTGGGTTGTGATACAAGCACTTCTGCAGTTATGTACTGTACAGTGTAGAGTGTGATGCGGATACAGTTTATGTAGAGGTTGTTGTCGTCCTCAAAGTCCATGTAGTGTTGGCATCGTTGCTTTGATAAACACAAATCATCACAAAGCAGAATCCAGCTGGAGGTGGTTCTTCTCTGGATGCCTCAGGATCCTTGCAGGATTGGCCCCTGCACTGGAGCTGGCACAATCTTCAGATGCCTCGGGATGGGTAGAAAAAGGAAAAGGTGGAAAGGAATTAGAATAGCTCCCTTTAATGATATTAGCAGGACTGATTATAATGTGCATTTAAATGTATTAGAGTACAAGGTTATGGGATGAATTATGTGTATGCCAGGCTGAAGAGATATAGTATGTCTTGTATCTCCTTTTAAACTGGAAGACTGTGTCTGAGCCCAAAACACCATCAGAAAGGCTATTCCAAAGCTTAGAAACTAAGTATGAAAACATTCTGCCCCCTATTGTAGACTTTGATATTGCAGGAAAAATCCAGTCAGAAATCCAGAGTTTTGTGACCTTAAGAAGCATAGTGGTTTGTAACGTATCAGAAGACTGGCTAGATACGTGGGGGCTAAATAATTTAGGGGCTTGTACGTAAGTTATGCCCTTATGTACATAAGTTACAAATTGATTGCAATTCGGACTAACTGTAGCTTGATTATTGATGATGCAGGACATCCATCTAACGCATTACAGTAGTCCAGTTTTGAGGTCATGAATGCATGATTTTCTGCATAAGATACTGATAAAATCTTCCTAAGCTTGGCAGTAATAAGGTGGAAAAAGGCTGTTTATGTAATATTGGAAACATGATTTTCAAGTTACTGTCTAATATTACACCCAGGTCATCCAATCTTTTATATCTTTGACACACTCAGTTAGTCTAGACAATTTGGATATTTCATCTGGGTTCATTGAGATGTGTGGTAGCAAATTTTTGTGAACTCCGCCAATTTTCCTAACAAAAACCCAACAGCTTTAGTATAGAAAAAGTAAAGAAGTGTATTGCAACCAAAAGTAAATGGACAGCTCTGAGCCAGCCAGTAAGAAAGACAACAGACACGAACAGACAATTCACCAAGATCTTCTGACTTCCCCAATTTTACATGATTTATATAGACTTACCTAGTAATTATCTCATTGTTTCATTGTTTGCTCCTTCTTAAGTCAAGTACATACTTAATATTCATTAAATGTATGTTAAGTTTGTTAGGCCAGATTGTCTGGTACCTCCCAGTTACATAATTTTCCTCCTCTTATCTCATATTTATTCATGTCTGGGTAGGCCTTGAAAAATCTCATTTTCCTTTTTTTCCTTTTTTGGAGAAACTTTGATTTGTTCCCCTTTTACTAACCAGACTATTGACCACTGCTGGTGAAGACAGAGGCGCAATTTTTAAAAATCTTCTTCAAGATGCGCAAGTACTCTATTTTTATTATTATTATCATATCTGATTTGTTTTTAACTGTTCATAGTATACCTCTAAATGTATAGAAATTATTTACCAATTAGTATTTTAACCTTTTTTTATTATTTGTTTTAATTCTACACTGTGCATAATCATACAAGTATATGATTTTTCTAATGTATAATTCTGATCTTGATCTTACCTATCAAATAGTGTGCTTAATTATCCATCCATCCATCCATCCATCTTCAACCACTTATCCAAAATCGGGTCGCGTGGGTAGCAGTTCTAGCAGGGAACCCCAAACTTCCCTTTCCCCAGCCACATCAGCTAACTCTGACTGGGGAATCCCGAGGCGTTCCCAAGCCAGTGTGGAGATATAATCTCTCCATCAAGTCCTTGGTCTGCCCCGTGGTCTCCTCCCAGCTGGACGTGCCAAGAACACCTCCCTAGGAAGGCGTCCTGGTAACATCCTTACTAGATGCCCAAACCACCTCAACTGACTCCTTTCCACGCAAAGGAGTAGCGGCTCTACTCCGAGCTTCTCATGGATAACTGAGCTTCTCATCCTATCTCTAAGAGAAAAGCCAGCTACCCTTCTGAGAAACCCCATTTCGGCTACTTGTATTCGCGATCTTGTCCTTTCGGTCATGAACCAACGCTCATGGTGAGGGTTGGAACGAAGATCGACCGGTAAATTGAGAGCTTTGCCTTTTGGCTCAACTCTCTTTTCGTCACAACGGTGCGGTAAAACAATTGCAATACCGCCCCCGCTGCTCCGATTCTCCGGCCAATCTCACGTTCCAATATTCCATCACTCGTAAACAAGACCCCGAGATACTTGAGCTCCTTCACTTGGGGTAATGACTCGCTCCCTACCTGGAGTAGACAATCCATCGGTTTCCTGCTGAGAACCATGGCCACAGATTTTGAGGTACTGATCCTCATCCCCACCATTTCACACTGCAGGTCACAGACTGATGATGACATCAGGACCACATCATCTGCAAAAAGCAGCGATGCAATCCTTAGCTCACCAAACTGGATACCCTCTCCTCCACGGCTGCGCCTTGATATCCTGTCCATGAAAATCACAAACAGGATTGGTGACAGAGCACAGCCCTGGCGGAGGCCAACACCCACTGGAAACAAGTCTGACTTACTGCCGAGAATCCGAACACAGCTTTCACTTTGGGTGTAAAGGGATTGGATGGCCCTGAGAAGTGACCCCCTCACCCCATACTCCCGCAGTACCTCCCACAGGAAATTCCGAGGGACACGATCATATGCCTTCTCCAAATCCACAAAACACATGTAGACTGGATGGGCATATTCCAACGCCCTCTCCAGGATTCCTGCAAGAGTAAAAAGCTGGTCCACTGTTCTACGACCAGGACGAAAACCACATTGTTCCTCTTCAATCTGTGATTCGACAATCAGCCAAACCCTCCTTTCCAGCACCTTTGAGCAGACTAAGTATGGTTTAAAAAACCCCATGAATAAAAGAGGAGGGAGAAGAGTTACCCTGCCCGGAGGAAGCCCGGGGCCCATGTCTGGAGCCAGGCCTGGACAGAGGGCCCGTCAGCAAGCCCCTGGTGGCCGGGTCTGCCACGGGCCCCGGCCGGGCACAGCCCAAAAGAGCAACGTGGAAACCTGTCCTCCCCCATCTTGTGGACCCACCACCTGCGACAAAAACCGGTGGGGTAGGGTGCGCTGCTATTTGGGTAGCAGTGAAGGCCGAGGGCCTTGATGGACCAGACCCGGGCGGCAGAAGCTGGCTCTAGGGACGTGGAACATTACTTCTCTGTGGGGGAAGAAGCCGGAGCTTGTGCGAAAGGTGGAGTGTTATCAGTTAGATCTGGTGGGGCTTACCTCGACACACAGCCTCGGCTCGGGATCCATAGTCCTGGATAGGGGTTGGACTTTTTTTCTTCTTCGGAGTTGCCCAGGGTGTGAGTCGCCAGGCAGGTGTGGGGATACTCACGAGTCCCCAGCTGAGTGCCATGACATTGGAGTTTACCCCACTGTTTACTCCACTGCGTCTGAAGGCCATGGAGGGGAAGACTCTCACTGTTGTCTGTGCTTATGCACCAAACAGCAGTTTAGAGTACTCTTCCTTCTTGGACACTCTGAATGGAGTATTGCTTCGGGCCCCAGTAGGGGATTCTATAGTCTTGCTGGGGGACTTCAATGCACATGTGGGCAATGATGGAGATACTTGGAGGGGCGTGATTGGGAGGAACGGCCTCCCTGGTCTAAACCCGAGCGGTGTTTTGTTATTGGATTTCTGTGCTAGATTCTTGATTTTTAGTTGTTTGACCCCTAGAGTGATGGTATGCATTCACCTTCAGAGCTTCATCTTTGTTTCCAAATGCATTTACATTTACATTTAGGCATTTGGCAGACGCTCTTATCCAGAGCGACTTACAAAAAGTGCTTTAAATTTTACATCACTGGATAGATACTTACACTGGGTTAACTAGGTCAATAACTAAGTACGATTAGTCTAACACAACTGGGAAGAGGGTTTTTTTAGTCCTGTAAGTACTGGAGAAATAGATAAGTTTTGAGTCGTCGTTTAAAGATAGTCAAAGTCTCTGCTGTACGGACATCTAGATGAAGTTCGTTCACCACCTAGGTGCCAGAACAGAAAAGAGTCTGGATGAATGCCGCCCTCGATCCCTGAGAGATGGTGGGATGAGGCGAGCAGTACTGGAGGATTGGTGCAATGATGACCTTAGTTTTCTCCTTGTTTAACAGAAGAAAATTTTCACACATCCAACTGTTAATTTCATCAATGAATTGACAGAGGGAGTCTACTGGGCTATAGCCATTTGGAAATAAGGCTAGGAATCTGGGTATCATCAGCATAGCTGTGATAGGCAATTTAGTTCTTTCTCATTATCTGACTTAGTGGGAGCATATACAGGCTAAACAGGAGCAGTGCAATAATTGAGCCTTGTGGGACTCTGCATGTTATGGATGTCCACTTATGCTCTCCTATACTCACATAATAACCTCTCCCTGCCAAGTATGACCTAAGTCATTTGAGTAGCATTCCAGAAAGCCTTACCCTGCACATTTATACTGTGAAAAATCTTATTGTTGGTTGTTTTTCCAATTAGAATATGCGTCCTCTATTTTTCATGCTCTCTCATTACTTTTTTTTATTTTATAAAAACTACTATTACTTATATTTTTTCATTACACATTACTGTATATTCTATACTTTTTAACATATTTTTTATTGAAAATTATGCTTGTTCCCCCTTCTACCCTAGAGAGAAGGGTAACTTTTTTTTTTTACTCCTCTCACCTCGAGAGGTGTAAACAAAGTAAGAATTTCATTGTACTAGTACATATGACAATAAAACTTCCTGTCATAGCATTTTCTTTGGCTTGTAAGTTGCATAGGATTTTTTATTTATTATTCATTTAGTGGAGGTAGAATGTCTGGTTTATTGTCGATTTAAGATATCAGTGCTACCTGCACTCCTTCTCATACACAAATGTCAATAAATTTTCACTCTTTAGTTAACACCAATCAGCCATAACATTAACACCACCACCAGGTGATTAAATAACTTTGATTATCAATTGTACCCCTGCAAACTGGTGACACGATCATGGGCACCCAATGTTCATTTATGTTTGTAGGGACCAAAGGCCAACCTGTTGTTGTCTGATCCTATCCTAGGAGTCTTAGGGTACAAGGCGGGGGATACCCTTGACAATGTGCCAATGCATCACAGAGCACACACATACACTCACATACTACAGGCAATTTGTGAACGCCAATTAACCTTTATGTCTTCGGACTGTAGGAGGGAACCAGAGTACCCTGAGGAAACCCACCAAGCTTTACAGAATCCCATATGGAAATGAGTTTTTAAAAGTGTTATCAAGTATATATATTTTTAAATTATACATCACCTATTAATTATATTATAGTTATAATAGTTTTTTTATTTTTATACAAGGATGTACAGGGGTTGGACAATGAAACTGAAACACCTGTTTTAGACCACAATAATTAATTAGTATGGTGTAGGGCCTCCTTTTTGCGGCCAGTACAGCATCGATTCGTCTTGGGAATGATAGTCCTGCACACGCCAGACGGATTTTGAGCCATCCTTCTTGCAGAATAGTGGCCAGGTCACAATGTGATGCTGGTGGAGGAAAACGTTTTCTGACTCACTCCTCCAAAACACCCCAAAGTGGCTCAATAATATTTAGATCTGGTGACTGTGGAGGCCATGGGAAATGTTCAACTTCACTTTCATGTTCATCAAACCACTCTGTCACCAGTCTTGCTGTGTGTATTGGTGCATTATCATCCTGATACACGGCACCGCCTTCAGGATACACTGGGATACCACTGGGTACACATGGTCCTCCAGAATGGTTCTGTAGTCCTTGGCAGTGACGCGCCCTTCTAGCACATATTGCAGCCCAAACCATCACTGATCCACCCCCATGCTTCACTCTGGGCATGCAACAGTCTGGGTGGTACGCTTCTTTGGGGCTTCTCCACACCGTAACTCTCCCGGATGTGGGAAAGACAGTGAAGGTGGAATCATCAGAAAGCAATACATGTTTCATATTGTCCACAGTCCAAGATTTTCGCTGCTGGCACCATTGAAACCAAGGTTTGCCTATAGTACATTGACCCTGTAGAGCTCCTGAACAGTTTTGGTGGAAACAGGACAGATGAGGTGCACATTTAATTCTGCTGTGGTTTTATGTTTTTTGGATACAACCCGGGTTAGCACCTGGGCATCCCTTTCAGATCTTGATACATCACAAAGACTGTCTTGGTCACAGGTGCACCAGCGAGATGTACACCAACAATTTGTCCTCTTTTGAACGCTGATATGTCACACATAATGTTGTCTGCATTGCAATATTTTAAGCAAAACCTACTGGTGGAATTGTCCAAGCCCTGTAACACATGGCGCCTGGCCAAATGATTAAATACGCTCAAGCTTACTGAGGCGTGGGAGACACACATCAAGCAAATCTTTTTTATTATTGTCATTTTTAAACTTAACACCAATGTAGCAATCAAAAGTCAGTTCTGGCCATGATAGAAAGAAGACACACTGCATCAAAAACTCATCATGCACAAGACACGTGAAGCAAAGAGTTCAAGGTTGTTGACCCAGACACCCGAATGGGTCTTGTCGAGTCATATCTCGAGGGATCATAGCTGCCCAGGTGGCAAAAGGAACACCACAATGTTAATGTTTTTAAAGTTATGGCTGATCAGCGTAAACAGAAGAATTAATTTGTGCCTGGTCTGTGTGGTAGAAATAATTTGTTTTAGCCAGCATGATAATACAATTTAGATGCATCACGATAAACAGTAATGACAAGATTCAGACAAAACGTGATCTATTGCACTGCATAGTGTCTATGAGAGTCAAGTGACGAAGAACAAACGATTCGGACCAGAAGATATGAGCGGTGAGCTGCTCATTCTGTTTATCATAATATAGTATGTCCCCTTAGCAGCATTGTAATATTTTTATTACTGGAACTAGTGATGGTGAGATGAAGCCTCCTTTGCATGTCGAGGCTTTCCAGGGAATAGTGTCCCCAAAGGGTTCATTGCATGGAGCTTCATTTAAGGGCTAGTTATACTGACATCTAGTGGTCAGTACAGTCGACTACATGATCACTGATTTAGAACATTTCTCACTCAGTGCATTCACTGGTAAACCGCTAACCCTTCTGGCAAATTACTGTGTTCACCAAAAAGTCAGAGACTAACCACAATTCACACACAGCAGCCAGTTCACGTTTATCTCTCTGCTCAGCGTTGAGGGAAAGATTTTCTTTCAACAATATTGTCTATCAAAGAGACTGTCAATATTGTTGTTACGCTTTATATTGTATATATTGATGACTATATATGATTGTTGTGGAATATACTGTAGTTTTTAGTGTGAAAACTTTCACTTGTTTATCTAAACTTTAATAAACTAATTTATTTATATTTTTATTTAAATTATTTTATTTTACAACAATAATAATAATAATAATTAAAAAACGGTGTAATACTGTGTTTGTTGTTTATTTTATATATGTAAACAGAGCCGGCATAAGTGAACTAATCATAAATGTCACAAAAATGGACATATTCTTCGGGTGCAGTGAAAAGAAAGAAGAAAAACTGCGAGGAAGGAAAAAAAAACAGCAAGATAAAAGAATGTTAATAAGAAAATTCATATAAACTAAGCAATGTTGCGAGCTACCGTTAGCTGGCTAGTTAATTAACAGCCTAAGTAGCCTATCTTTTTGTTTTAGAAAAGTTCATGTTTAAATAAACATCCTTAAATAGACTTGACTTAATATACTAAACAGAAATATAAATGTTTTTGCTCCCTTTTTTATGAGATGAATTCAAAGATCTGAAACATTTTCTACATACACAAAATAACCATATCTCTCAAATATTGTTCACAAACAAAAAAAACGACAGCAGGTCAGTGCCCAATGAAATCGAAGTGGGTACGCTTGTCCATTAACATCATGATGACTGACTGCCTTGAGTACTGGCATTCTTCTCAGGATTGGTTTAAAATTAGCCTGTAAAATGTGTGATTGAAAAAAAACTTGAAGCTCATCTCAAACAATCTCAAAGTGTCTTCACCTGCCTACATCAGTTTAGGCTCACAAAATCAAACAAAGCCATCCAATTTGGTTGAAACCCAACCAATCTGGCATCAAAGCTGCACTGTAACCCTTACCAAGATAAATTGCTGACTGAAGATGAATGAATGAAAAATCTGACTGCTTATATTTCCTCAAATGATAGCAGGATTTAGAGAATAGTACATTTTATTTTAAACATTTACTCACCCATTAGACAGAAACTTTTATTCAACTTGACTAACAAATGAAGCTTTGTATTCAAGTATGCTTTGTTTATAAGGGCTGTACATGATTGCTCATATTAAGTCCACTGTGGTGAAATCACCACCTTGAGATCACTAAAAGCAATGATACGCTCTTCGGACTTACATGATTAAAAAAAATAATAATAAAATTTTTTTTAATTTGCATCTATTATATACCTGTACAGTGGAGCCTTGGACTGACCCGGTTCGCGAGCGTTCCACAAGACGAGCATTTTAAAAAACATTTTGACTTGATAAACGAGCGAGTCTTGGTATATGATTATCATGATGTGGCATCTTGAGTATCATGTGTGCTTCTTGTTTTGACGCAGAACGCCACGTGATCACAACTGAGCCAATGGTTCTTCTCTTTCTTGTGTTGTGGAATTGTTTGGAAAGCTTGTGTGGGTGAGTCTCTATTCGGTAAACTAGGGCGTGTATGTGAAGTCGTCCTACACAGCAGCCCCTGTCTTTCCCAACCCCCCGACTGCAAGCTAGTGGGTGTATGTGTTTGTGTGTGTGCGCATGCGCTTGGTTGAGTGAGAATCTGGTAAACTGATGTGTGTGTGTGTGTGTGTGTGAAAGTCGTCCTCTTCATCCCCCCCCCCCCCCACACCTTCCTCCTCTCCTCTCTCAGGTCTCAAACACTATAGCAATGATTCTTTCCAAAAGGTAAAGTGCAGGGTAATTTGTTTTATCTTTACTTCATATTTTTATTTACTAAACTTTTTTTTTTATGAATAGTTTTTGGGTTGTGGAACAAATCAAGGAAATTTCCTTTGATATACAGTACGAGTGTTTTAATTATACAATCATTCTTTTTGACTGTTCCCATCAAAGGGTCGCCAGAGCGGATAATGCACAACTTGGCACAGGTTTTACACCAGATGCCCATCCTGATGCAATGCTCCCGTTATATCTGGGCTTGGGACCAGCATGGTATCCAGTGTCCATTGGCTGGGAATAGAACCCAGGCCTTGCACATGGCAGGACAAGACATCTGCCACTTAACCATCAATGCGCTCGGGGTTTTAAAGTAAATAACACTAAATATTTGGTTGAATAGTCCTTGCTTGCATCAAACTGTCATATGCCTCTTTTTTGCTGCTTTTCCAGCCATGTACCACATCTTTCAGTTGTAGTTTGTCTTTGCTGCGGATTCTTCCTTCAGTCTCCTGATCAGGAAGTAAAATGCTGCTAAATTAAAGTTCTGGTGGTTAACTTGGCCAGACTACTAATTTGTTATTTTGGCAGTGTGTTTAATGTTTTTGTCTTGCTTGTAGATTTCAGACGGAATGTTTCTGTTGAATTTTGAATTTATTCTGCTGCTACCATCATCATCATCATCATCAATAAAGGTCTCTGCATTTATTTGTGAATTCCAGTCTGGCCTTCTTGTTCTTACTTCTGCGTGGTTTGCATCTTGTGGCGGGGTGTCTCAAAGTCTTCTTTTAACCATGGATTGTGATATTTTCACTCCTCCCCTGTGGCGGTTGTTGGTAACTACAATGAACATTGTTTTTGGCTTTTCTTTACAGCTTTTATAATGTTTGTTATCCACTGATTATGTATTTCTCGGTCAACCGATTCAATCTCTGGTTGTTAGTACACCAGTGGTTTCTTTCATCTTTAGGACATCTGACATTGTACTGTATCAGCAAGACTGATTTTTTCAGATTCTTTTCTCAGCCTCAGTACGACTTTTCTCCTGTAGACAGCTCTATATGGGCTTTATTTTTTGGGGGGTTATCCTTTTTAACAACCCCAAAAGAAGTCCAGCAGAACCTCAGCATATAAATTCGTTTAGGATGCAAGTTCTTATGGTGAAATTTCATATTGCGATACAAATTTCCCCATAAGAAATATTGTAAATGTAATTTCCAAAAATATTACCAATATTACAAAAAAAAATGGACTGTCATATAGATTTGAACGCATGGCGAAGGAAACATTGGTATCGTGTGTTTGTGTGTGTGTGTGTGCACATGTGAACAACTAATATACGGCTCTTTGGCTTCCTTCACTGGAGGAAAACACATTATTACACAACTCTTGTAATAGATTTACATACTTTTTATTTTTCTACTTTTATTTATTTTTTAAATAAATGTATGTGTTCACATACCCAATAGGCTTATTGCATAGGCAATAATTTTTTTTCTATAAAGATGCATTTTAAAAAACAGACATTTAAACATAAAAATATTATATTAAACAAACAATAACAAAAATACATTTGCTTTTGTATGTAACTCTGCATCAGTTCCCCTTGGGACAACATTTATATGAACATGTGATGTGGCGTGGCAGTAAATGTGCACTGGATCTGGAGATCCAGAGAAGATATGAATTACTTTAATGAGTCCTAGCCAGTATGTGACACACTATACATGTAAAAATACTTCTTTCACTTTAACACTGTGTTTCTGGCAAAATGCACATAACAAATCCATAATTTTAGGATCTAAGGAATATAAAATGCAATACAGGTTGGTTGGATTGTCGGTTCCTTCAGTGAGGGATGTGTAGAAGGATAGGAATGTGCACACGTGGACAGAATGACGCTCAACCAGCTTAACCCATTAAAAGTTATGCAAACTGAAAGTGTTATAGTGCTCGGTTAATAGTTAACCAATTCGGAGTATTTCGGTGGGTTGTATGGCAGCGGGTAAGTAGGCAGCTGAGTTTTCGGAGCAGCAGACACACGGATGATCATCGCAAGAGACATCAGGCCTCCCAGAATCTGTGGAGAGAAGGGGGGGGGGGTCATTATGATAGTAAAATCATAATCGTATAAGAATGAATAAAATTTATATTGTGTTCTTTGTTTGTTCCTGTTTTGCTTATACTTGTCTAACATGGCTAGGATTGACATTTTTGGTACTGTAATTTTCACGGCATTGGCTCTTCTATGGAACCAGACAGACAGGTCTTTGGTCTCCTCAGACATGCGAGGGCCCTTTGAGCCCATGATCCTGTCACTAGTTTATTTGTTTATAGTTGTTAATTAGTGTTTATGTGTTATGGCCAAAACATGGTATTGGTGCTAAAAAGTCTCTCACCTAGGTGAAAAAGTGAATTTTCAGATCATATAACACTTTTTCATAATACGTAATACTTTTTATCTCCTTATCTACGCCCTTTTATGTAGTGTCAGTAACCTTTTTTAATTCAAATCTTTTATTGATCCTCATTGTCATGCAGATAGAATTTGGCCAACTTAGATTTTATATGAAAAGACATAAACCTGAAAAAATGTATTAGTCTAAAATGCTAAATTGTTAAGATATTGCAACAACGAATATTTTTTGAAGAGAGATAGTATAACGCTGAAAAATCACTATTTTGGGGCACATATAAAATCATCTCTCCAAAACAGCTGAAGTTAGCAACTTAAAATGTTTAGGTCAGCAAGATTGGTTACTTCCACGTTGCATGAACTTCAGAAGTACAGGACCTTTGACACTCACACACACATTTTCTGTATTATATGTATAACACAAAAATATAAAATCATCACCAAACGTGTATTTTGGCTGACAATCTTTTGTGGTGTTAACATTATGGCTGATCAATGCCTGGAATATACAGCTATAACATTTTATAAAAACTGAAATATTCTTTACAACTTTTATAAGTACTTTTTCCGTAGTAGTGTTTTCTGTTTTTAAACAAATCAGTGCTGTACATGCTTTACAACAATGTTGTAAATGCAAGCAGGCCACGAACACACTAAGGAAATTGTATTTCTCTATGAACTAATTTAATGGAGTCTGTTTAAATAACAACTCTAAGCCTGCTTATCATTTCAACATGGTTCCTATGGCATCAGTTATAAGTAAATTTGTGGCAGGAAATTATTGTGGTACTCAGATAACAAGAAGAAAGATAGAATAGGCACACAGCTATCTCAAGCTCACAGTAGACCTGTGTTGTGCAAAGTTGGAAAGCCCCTGCAATTCACTTTCATTTCTCCAAAAACCCATGGCTGTTTCTGGGTCACATTATTGATTCACACTGACGTTAAACAAACCTGTTGCGCAAACTTGCCTTTCCCCTTTTTCACCATTTCTAGTGGGTATTTCTAGTTTGCATTAGTTAAACCTGAGTGTCATTTTTCGAGGATCCTTATGAAATCAACACAATTTAGGATTATGCGTGTGTCTGTTTTTACGCCGAGACCTGTCTGTAAGGAAGAGGCCGCTTTACATCTCTAATATTGAAATACAGGCATGTTTGCTTCTTGATAAATACCCCCAGGGTTGTTATTAGTGCAATGTACTTACAGCAAGAGCTGCGAGGCTGAAAAACACAGCCATCGTGATGACCATTACATATTCTGTAAGAATGAGTCCACATGGCTAAATTCAGATGGGAAAAAAAAAACCATAACATTAAAGACTTTTTACATACACTCCATGTTACAGGTATAGCAGATTGGTAATAAATAAGTAAGCAAATAAGTCCCACCTGTGACCAGACACTTCGGCTGGACACCTACAGTATATAAACAATGAATAATAAAGTTTAATACATATGCTCTCTGAGGTGAAATAGAAAATGCATAAATGAACCAAAACAAAAAGTATAGTTTATACGAGAGAAGGAATGTACTGAGGTTACCATCTCACACGTGTCGCCTGCATTCGGGTTCACACAGTTACATGAGTCAGGAACTTCATCCCGCCAGTCCCTGTAGCCGTTAAAGAGTCCGCAGCAGTGGAACTAATTAACCACAAAGAAAATAGATTTCAAATGCAATTGACTATAGTGTACATCTGCACTGAAAACTGGGAAGGAATAAATAGATGGATAGATGGATAGTTCATTTACATGCTCTTGAATGGGGTTTAATGCTTGCTCCTGATCTTTGGTCAAAGATGAATCTGTTTTGAAGTGTTCACTGAGAATTGAACTCATCTGGGGGGCATAAAAAAAGACGTTAAACCTAGGGGGTAAACGTAAAGAGTTCATAACATTTACAATAAAGAGACACATTTCCTGTATACACAATTAGCTGGATAAATGTACTTTGACTGTACATTGTCTAAGTATTTACTCTGTCTGTGATGCAACCATTATTCTGAGCAAAAGGGAATTAAGGCAAAACTAAAATTAAGCTGTAGTACCTCAGGGCGTGCAATTACTAGCGAAATGGCGGTACGCAACATGCCAGCCGTCGCCAAACACATGACGATGAAAAACTGCAAAGAAAAATATTATGTTATACATTTTTCACAGTACAAACTCTATAAAGAAAACTGCATGCATACGATAAAAAGCAAAGTTCACGTTGGTACTATTCTCCCGCCACTTGTCTCTCAGGTTGTGCTTTTCCACTACGTTTACATTAACTTTAACTCTGTGTTTTACTTGTGGCCTCTAGTGGCTCTCACTTAATTTCCTGGATCAGTAAATTCCATTTTTTCATAGTACCAAAGGGCACTTAAACAAGCACTGTGGTTTCTTCAACAAAAAGTTCCACTTTTCTTTCTGCCTACACACTCACCACAATCAGCGCGCACTTGCTCTCTTTGTGTGCGCCATAAGCTCCCAGAACAGCAACGCAGAAAATTACGGAACCGATCACATACATTCCGATCACTCCAGTCCTGGCATTTGGCTGAAAAAAAGAGAAAAGTTCAAATAATTACTGCTAACCCAAGGACAAACCAACGATGTAGAGGGTGGCGGATGTGGTGGAACCTGTGAAAGTTTTCACCTTAATTCCGTGTTTTTTTCTCTTTTTTTAGAGCATATGAAGTTTTTCTTAAAATAGCCCAAGATGTCGATTAACATGCTCACCACATAGACAATCTACTAGCTTACTTAGTGTATTATTCAACACTTGAAATGGTAAAAAGATAACAAGCCAAGTTTAAAATATTGCTAGCAATTTAACAACTACATTTTAATCCTAGTAATCTAACAATTAAACTTTTTCTGGTTATGTTTTATTTTTGTTAAAAATGTAACTATTACATATATCACCTACATTTTTCCTAGTAATTTAACCACTATATATATTTTTAAACTAATAATTTAGCCATTTTTATTAGTAGTTTTATTCCTCCAAAGTAATAAAACACTACACTTTTTACTAGTAATATACAAACTACTCAGTTTTGCTGGTAATTTTACCACATTTTCTTAAAAAAATATAAAAAAATTACTAATAATTTAACTACTATACACTTTTATTATTAGTTTAACCATACTGTAAACCCGAATAAGTTGGCAAAACTCTAAAAAATTTGAGGTAATAAGTTACAAGTAATGATGTTTCCAATTTTAAATACGTAAACAGAACAATCCGTTTTTGAGTTTGTTGTACTCGTTCATATTGATCATTCTTTACTTGAATTATTTAATAGCAATTATAATTTTTTGTTGTTGTTGCAAATCAAATAAATTGTTGTTGGTTTTTCGGCTGTTCCCGGCAATGGGATAAACACTTCAACCAGTTGTTGGGAATCGAACCCTGGTCTTTTGCATGGCAGACGAAACACCTACCACTGAGCCACCAGTGCCCTATTGCCCTGATGATGACAGACACAAAATCACTAGGCTGAAATATTTTAAATTGGTGGAACTTTAAGGCGACAGTTACTGTTACTTAAGTACTTACAGTTACTTAAAATATCAAATTTGTTCAGCTAACTTGAAAAGTGTCATTTCTTATCAATACCATAAAGTTCTAAATACTCACCAAGGTCTATTAATTTGAACTAACTGTAATTATTTAAGTTAACAGTACTCAATATGTTTAATTACTTTGAGCATTAGGTTTTACTGTGCAGTATACGAGTTTTACGATAATTTAACTACTAACAATTTTGCTAGTAATTTAATTACTACAATTTTACTACTAATTCAACTACTACATTTTTATTAGCAATTTAACCACCACACTTTTAACTAGTAATAAACCACTACATTTAACCACTATAACTTTTTAACTATTTTTTTCTATTAATTTAACTATTACAGATTTTACTAGTAATTTGACTACTTTCATTTTTACTATTAATTTACATTTAATTACTGCAATTTTACTATTATTTTAACTACTATACACGTTTATTGGAAACTTAAATACTACCAATTACTAGAAATGTAACCAATTTTTAAAAATTAGTATATACAGTATAGTAATATGTTGGTGGTCTTTTGGCCATCAAAGGGTCACAGCGGACCGTCCGATCCACACCCAACTTGGCACAGTTTTAAAAAGAAGCTCAAAAAGCTTTCCATGTTCTTGTGCATACAGTATGACTAATTTTTCTTCATTCAATTACATTTACACCGTACAGGGAGGAAAACTATTGTCTGTGATTAATAATAGATTCAGGTTCTCACCTCCTCGACATATGGCTGCGCAAGCAGACCCAAGACAATAATGACGATTCCAAAGATCTAAAAATGAAAAAGGAATGTGGCTAAATAAACAGCAGATCAGCAGATCAAGGCATAACAATTAGATTATATAAAAAAAGTCTTGTCTTTAAAATGAACCTCACAACCAGCATGTAAATAAAAACAAATATAAATAGAAGCTTACTGCAAAAAGAGAGTTAAAGAAGACGAAGGTCCCCTTGAAACACGGGCTGATCTTCGCCATGATCGCAGTTGCTGTGCTCGTGGTAAAATACCAACTATCACAGTGCTGAAGCAAGACAGAGAAGAACTGTTGCGCAGTCAGACTGGAGGAGGAGCGAAAAGCTCAACTTACTGCAAATGGAAAGGAGGAGGTAAGCGACTGGGAAAAAATGCAGATGAAAAAAAAGAGGAAGGTTTCACATTGAGACAAAATCTAAACCACTAACTGTGTTTTGTACAATGCACAAGGGAACTTTATGGGTTTATGGTTTTATGTTTTTTCCCCACTTGTCCACAAATAAACCTGGTAATAGAGCTACTGCAAGGGATTTTACTTCCAAATCATTTGACAGTACAGTGTCTTGTTGTGTTGCCCTTTAAGATCTGTTTGCTTCATCTGTTTATTCAGGCATTAAAATGCATCTACTTTGCTTATTTAGTTTGTTTGCTGAAAATCAGTCAAAGAAGATTTTTCTCATGTTTTTTTTTTTTAATTAAAACATTTGTGAACTTTTTTAATGTAAAAATTTGGAGCTGTTTAGATACACACTCAGTGCCATTTCTTTTGCACTTGGAATTTATTTTGAATCTTTCGGACTCTGACCCATTTATATTTATGGCATTTGGCAGATGCCCTTATCCAGAGTGACTTCCGAGAAGTAGATCAATGCCTTAAGCACTGGACTACCCTATCCCTGCTTCTGGTTGGAGATCTCACCACATGGAGGCCCCCTATGGTCTGCTTGGGGTGCATCTGGTGACCGTGGATGGTTCCACCTGACCAGGAAGAGGGTCCTGGACTCGGCTGATGTAGACAGCTTTTCTCTGATGACCCGTGACTGCAGTTGCTCAGTTGTTCAGAACTGAAATTCCTATAAATAATTTTGTACCTGAGCTTCCTGTAATGAAATGAGACTTTATATTAATTTAAACACATCTCCTGTTCTATTGAACTTCCCAATTGATATCACCAAAATGAGGATGCGTTCCCTGTTGAGCCTGGTTCCCCTCAAGGCTTCTTCCTATTGCTATCTCAGGGGGTTTTTGTCCTCGTTGCACTCGACTTGCTTATCAGGGATAATCTGAAAATAATGATTTCTACATTTCCTTACACTTTACAATAATTTTTTTTTATTTCTGTAAAGCTGCTTAAGTTTAATAAAATAAAAAGTTTAATAAAAGTGACTTGTTTATCAGCAACCATTTCAAACCTTTGACCTTGAATAGAAATCAGATTTGGATCTTTGAATATTACACTTGAGAAGCCCCTAATTCATATGAGGTCAAACTAAAAATAAGCATATTATTACCTATAATGCTTGAGTAACATCCACAAAGTCATTACCTTCACTCTGGAATCAGTGGCTTTCTTCAATGGAACGTAGAACTATCCTAAATGTAGCAGTGCAGATAGAGAGAGATACTGTAGTTCCAGATATTTGAGGTTTTGCAAAAAACAAACATCCGATCTGTGGGCCAAGAAACCTGATCTCAACGAGTTTACTGGGGATGTTTTAGAGAAGTAATACTCATTGGTCTACTGATCTAAATCTGTACTAAGATACTTCTATTTAAATCACATGCACCTACAGTTATTCATATTGCTTACAAAACCCAAAACAGTTTAATCCCAGATGTATTTTGTTAAGAGTGAGTTATGGATCCCTGGAAGGAGACTCGGGTCTCAGTGAGTCAGTGTTTCCAGACATGGGAGGGAGTTTGGAGATTTCTCTGTGTCTTTCCGAGAATTCCTTTCCTCCGTGTGTTTGTGTGCGGGGACATTCCCGTCATTCTCATCATTTCGCCGAGACTGAGAGGTTTGTATACTGTAAACCCGACACTCGTGTGTGTTGTGCATTTTTTTTATTACGTTCATTGTGCTCTGTTAATAAGCCTCCTGATTCCAGCTTTCTCTCCTTCTGTGTAGCACAAGGCCTCAGATCTTTATGGCTTTGTACTCAGACCTATTTAGTGATACCACTCACGCACATGTGCACTGCTTGTGAAACTAAAAAAAAACTACAGCAGCTACACAAGAGCTCAATTCCTTGGTCTGATTTTCCTGTATGGGTTTTTTGTCAGCAACAATATCATTACAATGGAAGAAGACCAAAGATAAAGACGAATCATACTGAAACTTAAAACGATCCGCAAGGAACTTTGGTCGTGCGTCATGTTCAAAGAAACGACACAATGTCAGTATCCTTTCATGTGCTTTTCCAGGCTGGGCTCAAATGACTCAACAGTGTAACAGTCTTAGAAATTTTGAATTCAGGTTTCAATCAGCTCATTAATCTCCCCAGAATCTGTCTGTCTCCAGGTCTTCATATGACTTTCTCTCTTTGAGAAAGTAATTCAATTCACTCACTCACTCATCGTCTGTGCCGCTTTATCCTGTATACGGGGTCATGTGGGGTCTGGAGCCTATCCCAGGAGACTTAGGGCACGAGGCGGGGTACACATTGGAAAACGTGCCAATCAATCACAGAGCACACACACACACACACACACACACACACACACACACACACACACACACACACACACACACACACTACGGGCAATTTGTGAACGCCAATTAACCTAATGATAATTACCAATTAATCATATTTTAATGAGAATAGCTTTTTTTGCTATGTAACCTGGCCAAATTATTAAACATGCTCAATTTACTGACAATAAGCTTACTGAGGCGTGGCGGTCACACATCAAGCAATTGTTTTTTTATTATCATTTTTAAACTTAACACCAGCAATATGAAAAATTCATGGCCATGATAGAAAGGCACCATAACACACCATTCATCAAAACCCATCATGCACAAGACACGGCGAAAGGTTCAAGGTTGTTGACCCAGACACCCAAAGGGGTCTTGTGGAGTCATACCCAGGTGGCACAAGGGGTACTACAATGGTAATGGTTTTAAAGTTATGGCTGATCAGAGTAGACAGGATAATTAATTTATGCCTGGGCCTGTGTGGTCATTTGTTTTAGCCAGAATTATCAAACAAAGTTGTCTTCATAAGCTAATTCTTCAACACTCTATTATAAGGTTCAGGCTAACTTTGTTGGTTATAATCAATAACATATACCCTATATACTGTAGGTTCTTGTCCAATGTAGAGCACACCTATTTATGGCTCCGTCCACATTGTACTAGAACCTTATTGTTTTTGCTTTATATTTAGTTTTCTCTATTTTTTAAAACTTCTTCACTAAAATTAATTACACAGATCAAAGTGTAAGTCATATGCCATATTTGTTCAGTGAGATTACCAAATACCAATCAATGTTGATGCAACACCTGTACTGGAAGCATATTGTTTTTGCTTTATATTTACTCACTCATCGTCTATACCGCTTTAGCCTGTATTCAGGTTTGCATCCCAGGAGACTTAGGGCACACACCAGGGTACATCATGGAAAGGGTGCCAATCCATCGCTGGGCACACACACATACACTCACACACTCATTCAGCTTTATATTTAGTTTCCTATATCTCAAAAATTGCTACGTCCGATACTTGAAATGCTTTTTATCCCACTGCATTTTGAAAACCTTCATAATTTTGGTGCTGCGCTACTGAGTAGAGTTTGAACCTCAATGATGATATCATAAACTGGCTGCCTGAATTAGACACATAACAGGAACCATTGACCAGTTGTGTTGTGTTAGCCAGAACTTAAAATCATACAGGACATGGTGGTCTGTGCCTGGTCATAAAAAGTCGGTTCATATAGCTTTTCTTCAGGATAACCAATAAAGCAGAAATTGGTATGCCTCATCTCTGGGATAATCAATAAATAGACTTTGGAAATAATAATAAAAAAAGAACAATTGACCAATTAGCTTTTAGCAGCAACTTGAAAGGGTAACACTTGAGTGATTATCAGGCATCGGGGGTTCAGTGGTACAGTAGGCGTCTTGCCTGCCATGCAGAAAGCCAGGTTTGATTCCCAGCCACAGGATGCAGGATGTCTTTAGTGTTGGTCCCAAGTCTCAATAAAATGGGAGGAGGGTGTTCCCAAGAAGACCATTAGACAGCTGCAGCTCATGCAGGACACTGCTGCAAGGATTCGGACTAGAACCAGGAAATATGAGCACGTCACACCAGTCCTTATGTCCTTACACTGGCTTCCTGTAACATTTAGGTTAGAGTTTAAAGTACTTTTACTCGTTTATAAATCACTCAATGGCCCAGGACATAAATACATTGTGGATATGCTCACTGAATATAAACCAAACAGACCACTCAGATCATTAGGATCGAGTCAGTTAAAATACCAAGGGTTCACACCTAACAAGGAGAGTCCGCTTTTAGCTATTATGCCGCTCGCAGTTGGATCCAGCTTCCAGAAGAGATCAGATGTGCAAAAACATTAGTCATATTTAAATATAGACTCAAAACTCATTTCTTTAGTTGTGCATTTATGAGCGCTGTGCTACAGTACGTCCGAACTGACTGCACTGTATTTTATGTATCATCTTATATTTTTAACTGTTTTATTTTTGAATATTTTAAATAGCATTTTAAGTCATTTATTACTAATCGCTTTATTTTGACTTTAAATCAAATTTTTAATTGTTTTAAAATGTTATTGCTGTGATTATTTTCCAGTTCATTTTATGATTGATCGGCACTTTGAATTACCATTGTGTATGAAATGTGCTATACAAATAAACTTTCCTTGCCTTGCCTTGCCCTGATACTGAAGCTATAAAGAGCTAGCAAGGGCCATAAACAATTCTGTGAACTAGTCCTAGGTTTCTTCACAAAGTTGGTGTCAAATTTCTCTACAGTATGAAATTACAGTATGAAAAGCCATACTGTATAATGATTGAGAAAAAAGCCTAAAACAAGTTTTTATCATAAAAATAAAACCATAAAATTTCTTTATGGTTCTATGTAACTTGGTGAGACCGTAGCACTGGGGCACTGTTTACAAAAAGGGCATGGACTCCGCAGATCATCACTTTGTGGCAATTTTGTTATTACCTACTGTATGTTTAAAGAATCATATGTTACTTCACAAACTATCCTATGGCTTTGTATGGACATAGTATCTGTGATACCAGAAATACCCAATGGCCAGTGAAAATGTATTAGTGTCCTTCCCCTAAACTCTCTCTCTCTCTCTCTCTCTCTCTCTCTCTCTCTCTCTCTCTCTCTCATACACACACAAAAAGGGAACTAAAATAAGAGAACTAAAAAGACTTACAGTAAAAATGAGAATCTTATGGAGCCCTCCAGGGGTCATGTGGTAAAAAAACAAACAAACAAACAAAAAACATGCGCACTGAATACTAAAACTGAACATGCAGCATAATAAATCTTTAGCTAGATTAATAGTACAATGTATGTAATGATGAGGAAATTCTTCATCTCTTCCATTCCAGGGATACAAAAAAGTAACATAAAAAAAAAAAAAAAAACATTTTTGACCAACAAAAATGGAAGCAAAAAATTATTAATACAAAAAAAAGGGGGTTGGGGTGGGGGGGGATGGTAGAGGGTCCGTTTAATTTTCACTCATGAGGTTCAATTTATGGCAAATATTAACGCGTTTTATTTAATTTTTCTTATGCATATGCTTTATTGAAGGGAAAACATTATGTGAAAGCAGAAAAGAGAGGTCCAGTCTTTAGCATTTTACATTTGTGGATGAAGAACTTTCCAAGTAATAGAATGACATTTACAGTACACATATTTTAGTGACCAACCAATCATGCATATCATCCAAAAAAGCTGAAGAGGAATCACAAAAGACGGAATTATTGTGATTCACATTGAATGATATTCTGTTTAGAGAAAATCAGATTGATAAAATTCCTGTATGAGAAAGTCAGGTGCATTATGTTAGTGGGGTGATAACGCAAAAGTTTGTTCATAAGATTATGTTTTTGGAAATCTTTGCCATTAACATTTAGTAAAGAAAAGTTTATAGTAGCTGATTGTGTTGTCAGAAATGTTTGTACCATTGAAGAAATGCTAGTGGAATACGAAGCATTTCTTGCATTTTCTTTCTCATTCTCGACCCTGCTTGTTCTCTGTTCTCGTCTCTAATCTCTCATTTTTTATCTCATTCACTATTTTGTGTCTCCCATCATGTAACCCCATTACTCATCGCACTCCCCATCAGGTTAAGAATCTCCGGCAACCACACAGAGACACATCTCATTTCTCATCATGGTCCCATACCCCATTTGTTCAACATAACCCTCATACAGACTGGGCCCAATCATGATCTTAGGCTGAAACCCCTCTGTTCTATTTCTCTGTGTCTATTCAGCCTCCTTATGCTACCAATAAAAGGGAGTTCCCCAGTCTCACCAGTGTACCTATGGAATATGTTAACCTCCAAGAGGTCTTCAGTAAGTCTCAAGCCATCTTCCTACCACCACATTGGCCCTATGATTATGCTATCGATCTTCTCCCTGGCACAGCCCACCCCTTCACCTCAGTGAAACACAAGGGCAGAAGAGTCCTTTATAAACCTCAAAAAGAGATTCACTTCAGCAACAATCCTCTCAATCCCAGACCCCTCCCTCCAATTTACCGTGGAGGTGGATGATTCCGACATGGGCTGGAGCTATCCTCTCTCCGAAAAGCCCCAAGGACAACAAGCTGCATCCGTGTTCCCTTTTTCCTTTTCAACTCACCCCTGCCGAAGAGAACTATGAAATTGGTGGTCGAGAGCTACTAGCTATCAAACTAGCCCTTGAGGAGTGGAGACATTGGTTAAGGGGCTTAGCATCCTTTTCTGGTTTGGAGTGACCACAGAAACCTAGAATACTTAGTCAGCCACAAGGTTAAACACCCGTCAAGCCCGCTGGTCCTTATTCTTCTCAAGGTTCAATTTTACCATATCCTACTGCCCAGGCTCTAAGAACACCAAGCCAGATGCGCTCTCAACAGTTCTCTAGGCCCCAGGATGCATCCTCTACTGACAGCATCTTCCCGCCACACTGCCTTATGGATGCTACCCAGCAGGAGTGGTCAGACAGGCTCTGGAGCGAGAACCAGACCCAAGTAGCATCTCTTCCAACCGCTTATTTGTTACAGAGTCATGAGGACACTGCTCCAGACTAGCTTGTCACCCAGGAGGGGCCCACACCTTGTACCTGATTCAGCAATGCTTCTGGTGGGCGACTATGAAGGAGGATGTGCTAGGATTCGTGGCAGCATGCAAAACTCCCCTTGGCTAAGAAGACTGCTGAACTGCTCGTCCTCCACGTTTTTTGGCTCCATGGAATTCCTGTTGACATCTCCGACAGGGGACTGCAGTTTTCTGCACCTTTCTGGAAAACCTTCTGTAAACTCATTGGCGCCGCACCTAGCCTGTCCTCTGGTTATCACCCACAGTCCAATGGGAAGACAAGGAAAGAGAACAAACCAGAAGCTGGATACCTCTTTGAGATGCATGACCTCATAGAACATGACTTCATGGAGCAGCATGCTCCCATGGGTAGAATATGCCCACAACTCTCCTTCTCACCTCCTCCAACAGAATGTCCCCCTTTCACTGCTGTTTTGGGGTATCAGTGCTGTTTTCTTTTCAGAAGGAGGACAAAGTTTTGTGTGGCGCTACAAAAGGACCTTGAAGAGACCTTGGCCCTAACACTTAAACTCAATAAAAGCCTTCACACAAAAAGCAGATCGACGACACTCGGCTGCCCCAAAATACAAGATTTGCGATAGAGTAATACAATAACTTGGCTCATGATTATGTCCCTGCTTCCCCCTCTTTTGGATTCACGCACCGCTGACTGATTTACCGGCTTTCTGATACTTCAATTATGCCTCTGGGATTTTCCCCTGAAATACAAAGTGTTCGATAGGCGGCACATCACACCTCCCTTGCTTGGGCCGTCTCTGAGCCACGACCCCTTAGTAGACATCTCTACCCCTGCCTGACAATAACAGTGTGTTGGGAACTTGATCTAGATTTTGGAGAAAAACTATTGTATTGTCAGCAACCTGACTAATTATAATTTGCTCATCAAATACAATAAGTTTGCCTGAGGTTTTTAAAAAAATTTTTTTTTAAATGTAGCTAGTAATATTGTCTTAAGCTGAGACAATAAAGAGTGATAGTGAAATAGGGCACTCTTGTTTTACACCTTGTTTAATTTCAGACCTAGGTGAGGTGCTATTAGATAGGCACACTAAACTATTTCAAGAAAATTAAGAAACAGAAATCAAGAAACAAAATAAGTCCACCATCCTCTGTCATGTCACTATAGTCAAGTAATTCCTGTATTAAATGTATATTGTTTGTAAGATTTTACAGTTCCTTCCTGGTTTGGAATAAGAATAATGGTTCCTTGCCTCATAGTAATAGGAAGAGTTTGGTTATCTATGGCCTCTTTGAAAATTTGAAACAAAATTTCTGTTAATAACCCAGAAACATATGTAGAAAGTTTTTGTTAGTCCATCTGGCCCAAGACCTTTGTCCATTTTTAAGGACATAGCAGCTTTATCAATTTCTTCCAGGGTTAAGTCTGTACTTATTTGTGGAATTCGGTGGGAAAAAAAAAGGTTTTCTGCCTCTGGCTCTGAGTATGTGGAGGAATATATTTTTTTTTCGTAAAAGGTAGGCATTTCCTTAGCTATTACTGTGGATTCCGAACAGTCTGTGGCAACTATGTTTAGTATGTTAATTCGGTTTTTGTTGGTTGCCTTCTTTTTACTAGTCTACAGAAATAAGCTAAGTTTCTTTCTTTCTTTCTCCTCAGTCCACTCAGCCCTTGAACATATAGAGGCACCTTTTGCTTTTTTAAGATAGATATCATCTAACAGATTGTAAAGTTAATCATTTAATTTTACCATTTTCTGAGATAATTGATTTGCTACATTAGCTTATTTCCTGAACAATTTCATTTCTTTTTTTTACCTGTTTTGTAATACAGTGGAACCTCGGATTGTGAGTAATCTGGTTTGCGACCGCTCCGCAAGACGAGCAAAATTTTTAAATAAATTTTGACTTGAAAAATTAGTGATTCTTGATATACATGTACCAAGTATCATCAAGTATCATGTGGCATGCATGTGCTTCTTGTTTTGATGCTGAGTGTCACGTGATTGCAACTGAGCCAATGGTTCTTATGTGTATGTGAAAGTCATCCTACACAGTAGCCTTCTCTCCTTTCAAATAAGAGCAGAGGGAGTGCTATTCTAGGAGGGAATCATTCGTCCTCTCGTGTTACTTAAGCTTCACACACACGCACACAAATAGATAGGGCATGCGCGCACAAACACACACAATAACAGTATCTTTCACTAAAAGAAGAAGAAGGATTTATTTGTACCTTCTCATTCAAAGAGTTTTCTTTATTGTGTTCTTTAAGTCTCTTCTGCTTGTTGCCTGTCCTTAGCAGTGGTTTCCTAGCAGATATTCTAGCATGAAGGCCTGATTCACACAGGCTCCTCTTAACAGTTGTTCTAGAGATGTGTCTGCTGCTAGAACTCTGTGTGGCATTGACCTGCTCTCTGATCTGAGCTGCTGTTAACCTGCGATTTCTGAGGCTGGTGACTCGGATGAACTTATCCTCCGCAGCAGAGGTGACTCTTGGTCTTCCTTTCCTGGGGCGGTCCGCATGTCAGCCAGTTTCTTTGTAGCGCTTGATGGTTTTTGTGACTGCACTTGGGGACACAAAGTTTTCCCAATTTTAAAGACTGACTGACCTTCGTTTCTTAAAGTAATGATGGCCGCTCGTTTTTCTTTATTTATCTGCTTTTTTCTTGCCATAATACAAATTCAAACTCTTTGAATGAGAAGGTGTTTTCCAAACTTTTGGTCTATATATATATATATATATATATATATATATATATATATATATATATATATATATATATATATTTGGAGGGTTGTGGAACTAATAGTCCGCAGAATAGTTTTTATTATTTCTCATGAGAGGAAATTCACTTTGATATACAAGTGTTTTGATTTACAAGCACACATCTGGAATTCTCATTTTATATTTAATATATTCCCACTTTTCTGTAAAGGATAAAATGTTTTTTTTTTAAGTTTCTGAAATAATTAGTGTTATTCCTTTAAAGAATCTGTCAATATTTAAGAGGCTGGCGTTGAACTTCCAATAGCCTTCATTGTGTCTGCATTTGTTTGGGCTTTCAAGCTGCGAGCCAATGATCTGTAAGAGGAGCGGATCATTTAAAGGAGTTTGTGATATGCATTGATGGAGGGTGAGAGACTAACCAATAATCAATTCTGGATTTTATGGAACCGTCAGGTTTAAACCAACAGTATTTTTACAATGCAAGTTGATGTCCCTCCAAGTGTCAGAAAGAGACCCACCCAAGATGGTTGAGAATTTTGTAAGGGATCTGTCCATCCATTCATCTATTACTGTGTTAAAATCACCTCCTATTATAATATTTTCAGAAAATAATAATGCTTTAACCTTATTTTGGATCTAAGATAATTGTATCAAATTTTGCTTTGCGTTTACGTTTACTGACTATTATACAGTAAACGTAAACATTCCCTAAGATTATAAACGAGTCATTTATTTGTAAAACACACCATCACAAACATATCCATCACTGTCAGTCTTATGTAGTATAATTTTCCCAGGGCAGTTGTAAAAGAGAAGGGTGACACCTGCTGAAATTGTTCATTGTGTACGATCTACTTGCTACACAAAATCTGGCCACTAGATGGCAATACAATGAGCTATTGAATGAAGCTTGATGAAATTAACCTTTTGGTAAAACTATTAACTGGGAACCTTTTGGTAAAACTATTGACTGGGAACCTTTTGGTAAAACTATTGACTGGGAACCTTTTGGTAAAACTATTGGCTGGACACCTAAATGAGACTTCATCTGGCCCTCACTACTGTGAAAAAATAATCATTTTAAATACTCAAAGTAGAGAGTCCACATAATGACCATTTTCACCACATTAGTGCAGTATGGTAGAATTAGTCTGGCGGGGCGGGGCTCATGTGCACGAGCCTTTACTTACGAGGTCACATGACTCTCAGGGAACCAACACACGCCTTCCTTGTCCCTTTCTGCTCAATACAAGGTTTGGAGCTTCTGTGTCATATGGAAGCATCATAATTACTTGAATTAAATCAGCCTTTGAAAAATACATTTTGAAATATAATCACTGTTGAAATGTTAATTTAGAAATTTAAATACTACTGAATTTATTAAACTGAAATCTTTGACTTTAAAAAGGAACATCTTTGAATTTAAGTGCTCTGAATGTCACACAAAATTTTCAACAATCCATTTCAAGCTGTGAAAATCAGATAGAAAACTCAAGCTTGGAAATTCAAGTACAAATTCAATACAGGAAAAGCAATCGAGCAAAGACCGGAATCCGTTCGTCAGTCACGTGACCTAGGGAAGCGGCCGTCTTCGATACCGGCTCCCAGTGAGTCTCGCTACATGGCGGAGGGCAGCGGCTCAGTAAGCGCACCTGCAGTGTGTTACACTCATTATATGTTTATCAGATATTTTAGTCATTTTACTGTGATAAAGGAATTTAGTCAAAGTTTAGTTAAAGTAGGGCTAGTGAGCAACTGATATAATAACTGATATAATTCAAGTAATTATGATGCTAATTTGCTTCCATACAACATAGCTTCTTGAGTAGATGAAAACTGAGCGTCATCCCTAGAGAAATATAATTAATTGAGCCCACAACTAATAGTACTTGAGCTGGCTTAAATATTTGAATGACAATTTTAGTCAACTTAAGATTTTGAACTGGGTACATGTTGTGCCAACTAAACAGCAATGTGAAATATTTTGTTTGGCCAGAAAAGTTTTCTAAAAGTCGAGTAAAGGCTCATTTATTTATTTATTTTACACTGCAGAGACCCAGTGGATGAAAATAAACACCGGAGAGAGAGATTTGTCATCTAAACGAATGGTGCCATATGGTATGACCCGACTGGGAACAATACTGTATCTTAATATTTATTAAACCCGACCCAAAACTTTTGACTCTAATTTTGGTGTAATTGAAGCTACTAATAGGGAGTTTCAGCTGTAATACATTATTAATACAGTAGCATAACACATCACAGGGTTTATGAGTTCAAAGAAATGTACACAGTGTACACTACTACATAATACTACTAACAATTACATTCATAGAGAGCATCAATTCTGGGAAAGTAATCACCTCAGGGCTGGAGCATTCCATTATTCCTGTCTGTATCTGTCCTCAGGGATTCATCAGGACTGGAACGTTGGAATCACCTCAAGAAGAAAACCAGACTTCACTAGAACACCAGAAATCAACTGACTCGGATCACGGCTGTTGACAATAAATCTAATTATCAATTGATTTTTAAAATAAAAAGTGTGACATGACAGGTCTTTTTTCCCTTTCTTCAGTCATTGAGAGAGAGAGAGAGAGAGATTTTTATTTTTTTTATCCAGGATCCTGGAGAGCAGCTTCACGCAACAATCCAAGGTATGTACTGTAGATGAAGGAATGCTATGACGGTCTGGTATTCTCACTGAAATTAGATTCTTTATATACGTCTTATCAGCTGCACAGACCTGACAGGGAGGACAGCACCAGACTATCTGGCATCTTTCCTAAGACCTTGTTCAACATAAGCAGCTGGTTTTTATCACGAGGTCGAACAAAATCTCATAATATCGATGGGTACGTTCACATTACCAGCCTGAAGTGACTCAATTCAGATGTTTTTTACCCTAATGTAACAAAGATCTGATTTGTTAAATTTTTTTTTTTTTTTTTTTTAGATCTGATTAAATGCGCATGCAAAGCTGATGTTTTCAGATCGGACCCGAGTCACTTTCATATGTAGTCTTAAAATGGATATATTTCCAACACATGGTCATGTGACTTGAAAGGGCATGGGCAGAGCAGAATTCATGCAGCTTTTTTGCGACTGCGCATGCATGGGGCGCTTGCTGACATCAACTGCTAAAAGTGGCGTTCTTCTTTAATCTGGACCTTAACAAATACAGCAGACCAACTGCTCATGAACAAAATCCCAAGGAGATTTTTGCTGAAATTGCATCCTTTGTTGGAAAGGAAGAACGAGTGTTCGCAATGACTCAGGATGTGTTTTACCCCAGATGATGGGATCATGATGAGTGATGATGTATACAGTTGATGTGTATGTATGTGCTGTTTCAGAAGAAAGACCTGTCTATGTTACAGTCAATTTAAATTTCATTTTATTTGTATAGCACTTTTAACAATGAACATTGTCACAGAACATAAGAAACAACAACAAAAACAGTGCAAAAAGTCCTAGATGTTAGACAAAATCCTCCCTATTGAGAAAGCCTGAGGCAGCTGAGGTGACTGTGGCAAGGAAAAATTTCCTTAGATGGTATGAGGAAGAAACCTTGAGAGGAACCAGACTCCGAAGCAAACCCTTCATCATTTGGGTGACACTGGAGTGTGTGATTAGAAATTATTCTAAACACCAGTAGGGGAGGGTGTGTGTGATAAACACTTCTGCAGTTATGTACAGTGTAGAGTGTGATGCGGATACAGCATATGATATTAGTCTATTAGTTAGGAGGTTGTTGTCGTCCTCAAAGTCCATGTAGTGTTGACATCATTGTTTTGATAAACACAAATCATCACAAAGCAGAATCCAGCCTGGAGGTGGTTCTTCCCTGGATGCATCAGGATCCTTGCAGGATTGGCCTCTATCTACTGGAGCTGGCACGATGGGTAGAAAAAGGAAAAGGTGGAAAGGAATTAGAATAGCTGCCTTTCATGATATTAGCAGGACTGATTATAATGTGCATTTAAATGTACTAGAGTACAAGGTTATGGGATGAATTATGTGTATGCCAGGCTGAAGAGATACAGTATGTTTTTAATCTACTTTTAAACTAGAAGACTGTATCTGAGCCCCAAACACCATCAGGAAGGCTATTTCAAAGCTTAGGATGAAAACACTCTACCCCCTTTTGTAGACTTTGATATTCTGGGAACTAACAGAAATCTAAACTCTCGATTTCTGAGTTTTGTGATCTTAAGAAGCAGAGTGGTTTGTAATGTGTCAGAAGACTGGCTAGATACAGTATGTGGGGCCTAAATCATTTAGGGCCTTGTACATAAGTTATAAGAAATATGATTTTCAAGTTACTGTCTAATATTACACCCAGGTTATCCAATTTTTTATATCTTTGACACAGTCAAAGATAATCTAGACAATTTAGATATTTCATCTTGTTGTTTTCATCTTCAGCATAACAATAGAAACCAACCCATGTTTTCTAATGATGTTAACCAAGGGAAGCATGTACTGTATATTGAGAACAGCAGAGGTCCTAAAACTGACCCTTGTGGGATCATTCCGGATTTCAGTGGCATTACATCGGACAGTTCTCCATTTAGATCTACAAAATGGTATCGATCAGACAGGTATGATCTAAACCATTTTAATGCCTGTCCTTGAATACCTAAGTGATTTTGTAAGCGATCTATGAGAATATTATTATCTATAATGTTCAATGCAGCACTAAGGTCAAGTAGGATGAGAAGATATTGTTTTCCTGCAAGAAGGCACATATTTGAGCTACCACCACCTTTTCTAATATTTTCGAAAATGGTCCGTAATTTGTTATTTTAAGGTCTAATTTAGATTTTGTAAGAAGAGGCTTAATGACCGCCAACTTGAGAGATTTAGTGTAACGAGACCTAAATATCGCGAGGAATTAAAATAATGTTTATTATTGACTCTCCAGCTATGTGTACTGTATCACTTCTAGTCGGAATTAAATCTAACAGACGCGTTTCTAACAGACATGTTTCTAACTGTATGAACGTTGATAAGTTCATACAGCTCTTCTTGTCATATACCTGTAAAGTATCGCACTGTAGCTCTAGATGTGGAGCTTTAGGTTGGATTAGATCACGAGATGCTGTCAGTGGCCAGAGGTTGAACATCCATTATTTTGTTCCTGATACTATAAATTTTTTCAATGAAGAAATTCAGGAAGTCCTCACTGCTAAACTGTGATGGAAATTGTTTTGGTTTCTTGCTATCAATTTACTCAGATGCTCGGCCCTAGAAGCTTTTAGAGCCTGTCTATAGCCAGACATACTTTCTTTATACGCAATTCTAAAAACTTCTAGTTTAGTTTTTCTCCATTTTCATTTGAGGTTACGGGTTGCTCTCTTGAGGCCGGGAATATGACTGTTGTGATATTGTGATGGTGCAGGTGTTTTGACATTATGCAAGTTGACAAAGTTGGCTATGCGTGTCTCCCCTGCGTGTTGAATGTGTTTTTCTTATGTGTGCGCAACATCCTTTTTCTGTGAGCTCTCAATTCTGCCTGAATGCATGTGCAACACATTTTTTTTTGTGTGCGCTCGACTCTGTCTGTATGCTCGCTCAACTCTGTCCAGCGTTACAAACCTGCCACGAAACTAGCCAATCACAGACTTGCACACATTACTTCTGAGTGGCTGTTTTTTCTCTATCAGCTGGCACTATCGACCGCATAACGGAAGCTGACCTTTTTTTTTATTTTTATATATAGATAAAAGTTACTTGCAATCGTGAATGTGCAGTGAAACATGGCTGAACCATGCCATGCATGAATGAATAATTGAATTGAGTTTCCTCCCACAGTCTAAAATATACAGTATGTCATGGCTGTGTTATAAATGTGTGAGAGAGTGTGTGTATGTTTGTGGTGTCCTGAATTCCACACAGTCCTCATGATCTGCCCTGGCTGAACCACAGTGTTGCCAGATTTAGCCCAAAATCTATTCACACGTAGGAACACTGCACGTCAACAAGCAGTCAAAATCATGAAGTCAGAAGCAGCAACACAGAACAACAATGCGAAACCACCATCTACTGGATGGGATGGGGATTTGAGAAGCACTCAACATGGCAACCCTCCTTCCACTCACAAAAAAACAACGACAGCGGGTCATAATCCAATGACATCGAAGTGGGTACATTTGTCCATTAATGTCCTGATGACCGATTGGCTCTAATCTAGGTTTGGTTTCAAATTAGTTCATAAAATGTATGATTGAAAAAAATGCGACACTCATCTCAAACCAGCACAAATTGTTTTTACCCGCTTATATGGGTTAAAACTGCCCAATTTGGCCGAAACCCACCCAATCTGGCATCAACGCTGCACCGTAACCCTTGGATTAAGCACTTACTGAAGATGAATGGATGAAAAATTGGACTGTATATATTTTCCAAAATGATAGCAGCATTTTCAGGATAATAAGTTTTATTTTAAACATTTACTCACCCATTAGACAGACACTTTTATTCAACCAAATAAAAGTGTATGAACAAATGAAGCGAGGTTATAATCCTAGTATGCATAGCAGATCCGTTAAGGTTAAAGTGGTGGAACTCCGTTACAATGTTACAATGTTGAATTTGCTCTTTATTATATACTGTACTTCCATTATACACTGCAGTCTCCTCCAAAAGTAGTGGAACAACAAGACATTTTTTGTTTGTTTGTTTCCTGTACAGTGACAATGACATTTGGCATTAAGTTCAAAAAGATGAATCTGAGATGATAGATGAAAATGTATCATCTTTTCTATTTCATGATTACATTTAGAGCCATTGAACTATTGAAAGCATGGCACCTATAGTTTTAAAGGAAACTTAGCTGTTCTTTTGGCTGATCCCGTCAAGGGGTAACGCGGATAATGCACAACTTGGCACAGATTTTACACCAGATGCCCATCCTGACGCAACCCTCGCATTATATTCGGGCTTGGGACCAGCGTGGTATCCAGTGTCTGGGTCAATGGCTTGGAATAGAACCCAGGCCGTGCACATGGCAGGCGAGACACCTGAGACTGAACCTCCAATGCCCTGAGAGTTATAAAGTAAATAACACTTAATATTTTGGTTTCTTGCATCAAACTGTTGTATCTTTCTTTATTGCTGCTTTTCTAGTCATGTGCCACATCTTTCTGCTGGGTTCTTCCTACAGTCACCTGATCAGGATGTAAAATGCATTGGCCAGACTACTAATTTGTTATTTTGGCAGGTTGTCTAAGGTTATCGTCTTATTGCTGGATGGTGAAGTTCCTCCCAATTAGATGTATAATATTTCTCTGTAGATTTTCGACAGAATGTTTCTGTTGAAACCTGAATTTATCATCAATAAAGGTTGGTGAGCTTGTTCCAGAAGCTACGCAAGCCCAAGCCATGGCCTTACCTCCACCCTGCTTGACCGACAAGCTTGTATGTTTTAGAACCTTTCATCACAGGTTGTTGTTGTTGTTGTTGTGTGTGTATATATATATATATATATATATATATATATATATATATATATATATATATTATTATTATTATTATTTTTTATTTTATTTTTTTTTACACAACTTTTATAATGTTTCTGTCATCAACTCATTATGTTTTTCTTGGCCGACCGATTCAATCCCAGGTTGTTAGAACACCAGGGCTTTCTTTCTTCTTTAGGACATTTGAAATTGTGTCATTGCAAGATAATTTTTTTTCTTTTCTTAGCCTCAGTATGATTTGCCTTTCTCCTTTACACAGCTCTATAGTCTTTTAGTTGGTTTATCCTGTTTCACAACACATGCAGGTTTTGAAATGAAACCCTGGGGTTATGGCACCATATTCATGCAACAATCATGAGCACATAGTTTTGACATAATGAGAGTTGACAAAGCAAAAGTTGACTATGCGTGTCTCCCCTGCGTTTTGAATGTGTTTTACTTGCGTGTGCGCAACATCCTTTTTATAGACCACATAACAGCAGCATTGTAAATAAAGGTCTATAAGTAAAGCAACCAAGTTGTCTGATGTGAATTTTGAATGTTAGTCTATCAATGAGCTATATGGATAATTAGATAATTATATAAAAACACACTGGACAAACAAAACTGGTAAATGCGTACTGATATTTAATTAAATAAAAAAATTACACTAGAATATTTTTTATGATATTATAAATAAATAAAACTTTATTTACAAAGTTTCACTTGTATAATTTCTTTTCATTTATATATATATAATATTTATATATAATAATATAATTGTAATGTCCTATATTTTTCTTTTGATTCTGTAAAGCTGCTTTGAGACAATGATCATTTTTAAAAGCACTTTACAAATAACAGTCCTCTGAATTGAATTTAATGCTGTCGACCAGAGAGGAGAAGAAGAAGAAACTGATAGAGAAGAAACAACCAATTAGAAGTAATGTGTAAAAGTCTGTGATTGTCTTGTGTGGCAGTTTTGTAATACTAGATAAAGTTAAATGACTGTACACAGAAAAGGTGTTGCATGCAGAATTGAGCTGGTGAGCGTGCAGAGGAGACACTGCATGTGCATAGAGTGCTTTCTCTGCACTCAAAATGTCAAAACTGTGCGCTCAGGGTTGTGGCATGAATATAATGCCATAAGGGGTACAAACAAGTACAGTGGTACCTCGGCATATTTACAGTAATTTGTTCTGGAAGCGAGTTCTTAAGGAGAAAATTCATATTGCGATATGAATTTTTACATAAGAAATAATGCAAATGCAGATAATCTGTTCCAGACACCCAAAATTTTTTACCAATATTACAAAAAAGGTACGTTACTTTTGAACGTATGACAAAGGCACCATTGGTATCGTGGGTAAACTCTTATGAAACAGCTTTCGCTGACTGAAAAAAAAAAAGGTCAATTTGTGAAGTTTTGAATAGCTCCTGGATGACCGTGCAGCTTTCTGGCAAAATTTAATTTTTCTTGCTAAATTTTAATTCGTAAGGTGTAAAAAATCATAAGAGAGGGCATTCGTATGCCGAGGATCCACTGTAAAGACATTCAGAGTTATTAACTGGTTAAACAATTTATCTAAGAGGGCACACCCGGGCAACAAGAAAAAAAACTTGTGTTCCAATAATTTTGATCACTTAACAAATATGTGAAGAGTGAGTGACCAAATTTTTTATTTACATCAGGAAGTCAGAGCTCAAGTTCAGGTCTATTGTGTATCACATTCAGCTTTTAATCACAAAAGCAATGTTTTCAAGGTACCGTGAAAGGGATCGAATTAGCCTTGTTGTTCCAATACTTTTGGAGGGGACTCTGCATTTTTTAAAATTTATTTGTTTGAGTCTCAAATCATGATGTTTTGAATATCTGTAAATGTAACATATTTTGAGATTGAGATTGAGCAACTTATGAATATATTATTATTTCATATCAAATAAACATAAAAAATTAATTTGAGAATTAAAAATATATGAGAGGGTATGTGTGTGTGTGTGTGTGTGTGTGTGTGTGAGAGAGAGAGGATAACTAATGACAAGTGCGACTGTAGTAATCAGTGTTTGTGTTAAAACATGGTATTGGTGCTAAAAAGTCCCTCAGCTAGGTGAAAAAGTGAATCATATAACACTACTTTTACATCCTACACAGGAATTCCTGTAGATTACACTGTAGGAAAACACATTATTACACAACTCTTGTAATAGGTTTTTAGACTTTTTTTTCCCCCATTTTTTTATTATTTTTTTTCTATAAAGACGCATAAAGAAAAAGACATTTAAACATGAAAATATTATATTAAACAATATATAAGAAAAGAAAATAACAAAAATCTATAAAACATTCAAAGAAATCATTTGCTTTTGTATGTAACTCTGCATCAGTTCTCTTTAGGACAACATTTATATGAACATGTAAACATGCGTGGCATTAAATGTGCGCTGGATCTGGAGACCCAGAGAAGATATTCTTTACTTTAATGAGTCTTATAGCCAGTATGTGACAGACTATACACGTACAAATAATAGTGTGTTCTTACACTGGAAAATGCACGGAACAAATCTATCATTTTATTGATAAAGTATCAGTGGTGAGATAAGATCAGTCCTCTGATTATATAAGTAAGTTTGCTGGGGGATCAGTAGAACAGAATAGGCAAGATATTAAGTTGTGTACCTGTAGTGAACACATCTGAAGGTCAGTCAAAGCTAGAAAAATAGTACATTTAAAAATATATATTTATATATAAAGTAGAGATAAATATCTCTCTGTCATAAAGTGACACAAAGCCGTGCGCATAAAACCTCTAAGAATCTTAGGAACATAAAATGCAATACAGGTTGGTTGTATTGTCGGTTTGTTTCACTTCAGTGAAGTGAAGGACGTGTAGAAGGATAGGAATGTGCACACGTGGAAAGGATGAAGCTCAACTGGCTAAAAAAAAACCTTATGAAAAAACGTTATGCAAACTGTTATGCTCGGTTAATAGTTAACCACCTCTGAGTATTTCGGTGGCTTGTATGACAGCGGGAAAGATGGCAGCTGAGCTTCGGGAGGAGCAGACACACGGATGATCATCGCAAGAGACATGAGGCCTCCCAGAATCTGTGGACAATCAGACAGAGAATCATATAAGAATGAATAAAATGTATGTATTTAGCCATAGCATTACAACGCAAAACATCATGCCTAGTACTGTGTGGGTTTCCCTTGTGCAAACAAAATTGCTCTGACTCCATAAGACCTCTGGGGGAATGTCGTGGTGTCTGGCACCAGTAGTTAGTTTAAGTGCTGCGTCTTTATTGGGGGGGATCAGATGGGGATCTACAGCCTTGTTTTTGCCTGGTTTTGGGGTGAGCTGTGGTGCACTAGGAGTTCTGATACTGTACCTTTCTATTATGGCCAGCATTGACTTTTGGGAAATTTTTGCTGCGTTGGCTTTTCTACGGGATTGGATGGTCTTTGGTCTCCACAGGCATGCATGGGCCTTGTGTGCCCATGATTCTGTCACTAGTCTATTGTTGAAATCTTAATCAGTGTTTACTGTATGTATTAAAACATGGTAGTGGTGCTAAAAGGTCTCTCAGCTGCAGTAGGTGAAAAAGTGAATTTTCGGATAAGAGCATATAACACTACTTTTTCATAATACGTTTCATATCTAAATACTTTTTGTAACCATGCATACACATTTATATTTTTATCAGATAAAAAGAAACACATTTGCTAAATGCAATTTCATGCTCTTTGATGTAGTGTCTGTAACTTTTGTTTTAATCCAAACCTTTCAAAGATCTTAACTGTCATTCAGATAAAACTTGGCCAGTTTAGATTTCACATGAAAAGACATAAACCTGACAAAGTGAAATATTCTAAAATGAAAAATTTTTGGATATTTGTGAAAGGATATTGCAACACGAATTTGACATGGTTATGGAAACTAAACTTTTTTGGGGGTGGATCATATGCTGCTAGGAGCGTAACACAATTTTAGTATCAATACTAAAGAAATATGAATAATTAGCATGTTAAATTATAATTGTTTGAAGCCAGATAGTATAATTCTGAAAAAAATAAAATAAAATAAAATTGGGGGGCACAATTAAAATAAAATAAAATCTGCAACTTCAAATTTTTAGGAAAGCAAGATTGGCCACTTCCAAAAAAAAATAATAAAATAAAAATAAGATTGGCCACTTCCATGTCACATAAACTTCAGAAGTAGCTTCTTGGGCACACACTTTTTCTGTATTATACAGTATGAATAATATTAAAAATAATAAAATCAGCACCAATACTGTTTTCGAAAGCAAGAGGAAAGATAAAATAGGCACACAGCTATTGCAAGCTCATGGTGGATCAAGGACCTGGAAAGCCCCTGGAATTGACTTTCGTTTCTCTAAAAACCTGTGGCTGTTTCTGGGTCACAATAATGATTCACATTCATGTTAGAACAAACCTCTTGCGCAAACTTGCCTTTCTCCTTTTTCACCATTTTCATGGTATTACTAGTTTGCATTAGTTTGCATCATTTCTCGAGGATTCTTATGAAGTCAACACAATTTAGAATTATGCATTTGTTAGCTTTTATGCCAAGACCTGGCAAGGAAGAGGCCGCTTTACATATCTAATATTGAAACGAAGGCATGTTTGCTTCTTGATAAATACCCCCAGGGTTGTTATCATACAGGACAGTGCAAATGTACTTACAGCAAGAGCTGCGAGGGTGAAAAGCACAGCCATCGTGATGAACAGTACGTAGTCTATATATTTTATCATAATGGGCCCACATGGCTGAATTCACATGGAAGAAGAAAAAAAAATTAAACAGAACATTAAACATCTTAAACAAACACATGGAATACCATGTTAAATGTATATGAGATTGCAAATAAATAACTAAGTAAATAAATAACAGTCCCACCTTTGACCAGACCCTTCGGCTTTCATGTTGCCTGGGCTCCCAAGAGCTCTACATGAACATTACGTAATGAAGATTAATACATACAGTTGGTCTCTGTGGTCAAATAGAAAATGCATAACTAAATAGAAACAAAAATGATAGCTTTTACCAAGAGGGAACTTGTTGTGATCCTCTCACACGTGTCGCCTGCATTCGGGTTCACGCAGTTACAGGAGTCAGGAACTTCACTTCGCCAGTCCGTGTAGCCGTTAAAGAGTCCGCAGCAGTGGAACTAATTAACCACAAGGAAAATATTTTTCAAATGCAATGGTCTATAATATATATCTGTATTGAAAACTGAGAAGGAATGGATAGATGGATGGATGGATGGATAGTTCATTTACATGCTCTTGAACGGGTTTAAATGCTTGCTCCTGATCTTTGTTCAAAGTTATTTCCCTTCTTAAGTATTCACCAACATTTGAGCTAATCTGAGAGGAATACAAAAAGAAAACAGTTAAGCCCGGGGAACTTTTACAATAAGAGGCACATTTCATGTATACACAATTAGCTGAATATAAACTTTGTATTCCGTTACCTCTACTTTGTCAAAGTGTTCACTTTATGTCTGTGATGCAAGCATTATTCTGAGCAAAAGGAAATTAAGGCGCAACTAAAGTTAAGCTGTGGTACCTGCAAGTGATTGAGTGCTAGCGGAATGGCGATACGCAACAAGCCAGCCGCCGCCAAACACATAAGGGTGAAAAACTGCAAAGAAAGAGAATCATGTTATAAAATTTTTGCACAGTACAAAGTCTGCCAAGAAAAATGCATGCATACCATGAAAGTTACCATGAGCACTTTCGGTACTCATCTCGTGCCACTTGCTTTCCACTATGGTTACATTAATATCTTTAGCTCCTACTTGTGGCCTCTAGTGGCTCTCAGTTCATTCAATGGATCGGTAAATTTTTGATTCCGTGGAGCACATGTACAGTATCAAAGGTCCCTTAAACAAGCACTGTGGTTTCTTCAACAAAAACTTTTCACTTTCCTTTCTGCCTACACACTCACCACAATCAGTGCGCACTTGCTCTCTTTGTTTGCGCCATAAGCTCCCAGAACAGCAAAGCAGAAAATGATGGAACCGATCACATACATTATGATCACTCCAGTCATGGCATTCGCCTGAAATAAAGAGAAAATAATAAGAGAAAAAATAATGCCAAGTTAACTAAGGACAAATCAAAGATGGAGAACGTGGTTTAACTAGTCATTTAACTGCTACAATTTCACTAGTAATTTGTTTACTACAATTTGTATTTTAACTATTAATTGTTCTTAACAAGTAACTAAACTAATACACTTTATACTAGTAATATAACCACTACTCAGTATTATTGGTAGTTTAACCACTACACATTGTTACTAATAATTTAACTACTGTACACTTTCCAAGTAATTTCACCACTATACTATTTTTTCTACTAATTTAATTACTACAATTTTACTAGTATTTTTTTTTTATTATCATTTTTTATTACAAGTAACTAAACTACTCTTTTTTCTAGTAATATAACCACTACATAATTTTACTAGTAATTGGCCCACAACACTTTTTTTTTTTACTAATAATTTACCTAATATACACTTTTACTAGTAATTTAACCACCATACTATTTTTCTTACTAATAATTTACATCCTACAATTTTTGATGGTAATTTGACTACTACCATTTTTCTAGTAATTTACATTTAATTACTACAAGTTTACTGCTAATTTAATTACTATAAACTTTTATTAGTAACTCTAGTAACTCAACTACTACCAATTTTGCTAATAAAAAAAAATTATCAGTGTATACAGTATGGTAATATGTTGCTGCTGCTCTTCTGACCATGCAGGGGTCACAAAGACCATCCGCTCGAAACCCAACTTTTAAGAAAAGTGTTTTGAATCCACTCCCACAGTTTTAAAAAGTTCTTGTATACTGTATGTAACTCATTTAACTTTTTTAATTGAATAAACTTGACTCAATTACATTTACACCGTACAGGGAGGAAAACTATTGTCTGTGATTAATAATAGATTCAGGTTCTCACCTCTGCGGCGTATGGCTGCCCAACCAGACCCAAGACAATAATGACAATTCCAAAGATCTAAAAATTTAAAAGGAATGTGGCTAAATAAACAATCAAGCAGATCAAGGCATAAATTTTTTTTAAATATCTTGTCTTTAAAATGGACCTCACAACCAGCATGTAAATACAAGCAAATACTGTACAAGTATAAACTTACTGCAAAAAGAGAGTTAAAGAAGACGAAGGTCCTCTTGAAACACGGGCTGATTTTCGCCATGATCGCAGGTGGTGTGCTGAAAAATACAGAGCTTTAATACACGAACTACAGTACAGTGCTGAAGCAACACAGATGTTATGCAGTCATTCTGGAGGAGGAGCTTAGAGCTCAGCTTACAGGAAACTGAAAGGAAGAGGTGGGAAAAAACAATGCAGATGAGCGTATAATTCTCATATCAAAAAAGCTTTCACACTTTCAGGCAAAAGCACTATGAGTGTTTTGTATAAAGCTCAAGAGAACTTGTCAACTTTATAAAACAGAACAGACTTCAACAGCACAGCTTTACACGCCACAAAGGGTGGAGTTAATAATAATAATAATATTATTATTATTATTATTATTATTAACATCTGCTCTGACACGGCCTAGGGTTAGGTTTGGGGTTGGGGTTACGCTAAGCTGCACGTGAACAAAGCAAAGGTGCGTAGCATATTTGGAGATTGTATCGGAGATTGTGGCTTAAGATTAAGACTAAACGTAATAGTGTCCCTGTTTGATATTGTTGTTGTTGTTGTTGTTGTTGTTGTTGAAGAATGGGAAACACTCAAGCCATTGGTTTTCCCCTCCTTCCACAAATAAGTCTGGTAGTAGAGCTACTGCAAGGGAGTTTACTTCAAAATCATTTTTATAGTACAGAGTCTTATTGTGTTGTCCCTTAAGATCTTTTTTATCAGTTTTTATCAGAATTATTTTTTATTTAGGTATCAACCCTTTGCTTATTTAGTTTGTTTGCTGAAAATCTTTTTATTTATTTATTTATTTTTTATTTTTTTTTTAACTAAAACATCTGTACTCTTTTTTTAATGTTAAAAGTTGGAGCAGCAGTTTTGTACCCGAGCATCCTATAATGAAAACGCTCTCCACAAACCTAAAAACCCGTCCCGTTATATACGTAGACCTTCCAGCCTCCTAACACACAGTGATGACTGCAGATCAACCCCTGCGATCTGTTATAACCCAAATGAGGATGGGTTCCATGTTGAGTTCTTCCTATTGCTATCTCAGGGAGGTTTTCTTTGCCCTCGTTGCCCTCTACCTGCTTTTTTTACAATTTTTACATATTTCTTCACATTTACAAATTTTTTTTTTTCCGTAAAGCTGTTTTCCAATAATGACCATTGTTAAAAAAGCTATATAAGAAACTGAATTGAACTAAACATTAATATACATCACTTATAAGTTATAAGCAAGTTAAATAAAAGTGATTTTTAAAAAATTTTTTTTATCACCAACTGTTCCAGACCTTGAACGGAAATCAGATTTGGATCTTTGAATATTAAGCTTGAGAAGCCCTTATTCATATGACGTAAAACTAACAATAAACACGTTATGACTACAATGCATGAGTGACATCCACAAGGTCATTACTTTAACCCTGGAATCAGTGGCCTTCTTCAAAGAAATGTGCAACTGTCCTAAATGTACTGTAGCAGTGCAGATACTGTATAGAGAGATAGTTTCTGGGGTTTCGCATCCACAAACGTCTGACCTGTAGCCCAAGTAATGTGATGAGTTTACTGGGGTGGTTTTCGAGAAGTAATACTCATTGGTGTACTGATCTAAATCTGTACTAGGATACTGTATGTCTATTTAATCACATGCAGCTACTGTACATTTATTCATATTGCTTACAAAACCCCAAACAGTTTAATCAAAGATGTGTTTTGTTAAGAGTGCGTTATGGATCCCTGGAAGGGTGTCTTGCGTGTCAGTGATTCAGTGTTTCCTGACACGGGAGAGAGTTTGGAGTTCCCCCTGTGTCTTTCGGAGAATTCCTGTACTCTGTGTGTTTGCGTGTAGAGGCATGGCGTCGCCACTTTTTGCTCTGAGGCTGAGACGTCACAGATATCAACGAACAGTGACAGTGACAAAGTCAGCATGCAATATTGTTGATGAAAGAAGACGAGACCAAAATGTGGTTTTAAGGAATAAAAACGAACGAAACATCTGTGTTTATTTCACAATCGGCTGCGACACGGTGTTCATTTATCATGACATGAGCAGCAGTTTTTTTTTCCCGGGTCACAATCATCTTTAACTCTTCTTCATCGCAGCAGTTTTACTCGGGCGAAAGAGATATGAGATATGAGATATTTGGGCCCGTTCTCTTCATATGGAACTTGAGAAAAAAAAAAAGCTGATGTGTCGTAATATCGGAGGGGAAACAGTGTGGGCACGCAATTACTGGGAAGAATACCACAAACCTGAAGAAATGCACCAAGGCACATCATAAAAATCACCCAGCGTTACAGCCTCTTTGTGTTAATTATGTTACCACATGTAAACATCATTGTGCTCTGATGTATTTTATTTTTTATATTATTTTATAGTTAAACCATCACCAAATTAAGCAATAGATCATCAAATGTTGAGCTATAGGAGCTATATCTACAACAGTTTTGGTGTTCCCAAAATTGCCCATAGTGTGTGAATGAGTGAGTGTGTGTCTGTGCCAGGGTGTACCCTGCCATGTGCCCTAAGTCTCCTGGGATAGGCTCCAGGCCCCCCGTGACCCTGAACACAGGATTAAGCGCTATAGATGATGAGTGAGTGATACATATATCACAAAAAAAAAAGTTTCAAAACACTGTATTGTCCATACTGCTCCTATACGGACGTGCGGCAGTTGTGATTATTAAAAATTTATATAATTAGCTGAAAATGTTGGATGTAAATACACATAAAACATTTTTAAGATACTTATTTTCAGTTTAAGGCCGGTCAATAAGTTAGGCAGAGAAGAATGCTCCTTAATAATTATTTATTTTAATAATGAAATAAAGTCATTTAGTCACAATATTCCTCTGGATTTCTTAAAATAATTTATTTGCAATAAAAAAATCTCAACTGTATTACATTCAGTTGAGACATAGAGTGTCTATGTAGGCACGTACATTTTTGAAAAGCATGTGACTTGAGGCTGAGCTCTGATTGGATTTCGTCAAATCATCCTTCGGGTGTGGCACTCTGCACCCTGAACCCTCCCACTTTTGTTCTTAGCGAATCAATATTGTTTTTAAACATTTCGGCTCATGTGATTGGACCATTCTCAACGAGTCTCCCAGCACTTCTTATGGCAAGCGGAGCTGCTGACTGGATGTGATGTGAGTCAAGACTTTATTTTATACTAGTGGTAATGATGCGCAATCACCTGATAAATGTTTATTTACAGGCGAGCATTAAAAGTTTCATTTTAATTTTGTTTGCGCCCCCCCCAAATGCTTTTGCACCAGCCGCCACTGTTAATTTTTTGGTTAGATGAGATTGACTGTACGGTTGATTAATAATGATCTTATTGCCAAAAAACTCTTAAACAAGACTAGCGCCACGGTGGTGTAGTGGTTAGCACTGTCGCCTTGCACCACCAGGGTTCGATCCCCGGCCAGGCTCGATTCCCGTCTCTGTGTGCATGGAGTTTGCATGTTCTCTCCGTGCTTGGTGGGTTTCCTCCGGGTACTCCGGTTTCCTCCCACAGTCCAAAGACATGTAGGTTAGGTAGGTTAGGCTAATTGGCGTTCCCAAATTGTGTGAATGAGTGAGTGTATGTGTGAGTGTGTCTGCGCCCTGCGATGGATTGGCACCCTGTCCAGGTTGTACCCTGCCATGTGCCCTAAGTCTCCTGGGATAGGCTCCAGGCCCTGTGACCCTGAATACAGGATTAAGCCATATAGATGATGAGTGAGTGAGTGAGTAAACTAGACTAAAATACCTAAAGTTTCCTTTGCCTGAATAAGACTGGAATATGATAAAAACCTGTCAGAGACATTTATTCGGGACTAAGACTAACATTTAAAATAGCTGACAAAATTAACATTATGTGTGTTTTTTTTATTATGTTCAATGTGTTCTGTTAATAAGCGCAAGGCAAATTTAATGCATTTTATTATCCCAAGATAAGATGCTTTAAAGTATGGAGTGTATCGTATTTTTAAGCCTCCTGATTACAGCTTTCTCTCCTTCTGTAGAGCACAAGGCTCTTATCTCACTCTCTCATCACCTATAACGCTTTATCCTATGTGTGTCAGCCCCAATATCATTACAATGGAATAAACCAAAGGTAAAGATGAGTCATACTGAAACTTAAAAGTACCCACAAGGAACTTTGGTCGTGCGTCATGTTTAAAGAAACAACACAATAATGTCAGTTTCCTTCCATGTGTTTTTGTAGGCTGGGGTTAAATGACTAAATATATTGTAAAAGTCTTAGGTATTTAAATAAGATACACTACTCTATATGGACAAAGGTATTTTTAATGTTACAGCTGATAAGTATACAGTATGTTTAGATATTTTTATGAAGCTGTTTTGTGACAGTTTTGTCACTGAAATAGTCACTTTTTGCTTTACAGAAGACTGTTCCTCTTTCAGTACGTAGTTGCTTACCAATGTCGCTGGAGATGTTCTGCAAAAAGATTGCGTGTGACCTCATAGCACCAAGAATTTCCAGTTTGCTGAGCCGTGATTTAGGGGGAGAGGTGGGTAAATTCTCAAGTATTTTAAAAGCAGTTGTGAATCGTTACAGCTTGGCACCAAAATAGCACTACAGTCCTTTTTATACATATAAAGTAATATATAGACATATACAGTGATAACAATTGTACATACTGTACACCAAGTTCTGTGGTATTGCTGTTGTGTAAAAAAAAAAAAAAACTAAGACAAATCAGGTCAGGTCAATAACAACTAAAAGGAACCTTTCTCTCTCTCTCTCACACACACACACACACACACACACACACAAATAAACACCCAACTGCATGAAACCATACTGCAAAATATGTTTAATTGAGAATAATTCCTAATTGTTTAGTGCAAAACTATGATTGGTCATCACCCAAGCAACACCATATCCAGTGTATCACTAAAACAATTGATGAAAAGAAAAAAAAATAACCTTAATTTAATTCACTTCAAGTTGTAGCGTACGATTTTCAGCTCATCATTCTTCACGTTCAGGTAGAATGTTTGGTTTATAGGTGAAGATACCGGCGCCACCCACATCTTTCACATACACACAGAGGGTGGCGTTGTAAAGGCAGGAAATGGTTAGAAATGCTAATTTCACTTTTTAATTACGCCGATCCTCCATAACAATATTACCACTGCCAGGTGAACTGAATTAGAACACAGATTATCAATTGTACCCCAGTAAAGTGGTGACGTGATCATGGGCACCCAAATGCTCATTTATGCCAGTGGGAACCAAAGGCCAACCTGTTGTTGTCTGATCCCAGGGGAAAGTCAATCATTAGGGATTTCTGGCATTGTAATAATTTCCCCTGCCTCCTATTTTTTACATCTCTCTTTGTCCTCTGCCAAATATATATAAAACCCAACCCAACCCATCATTGCACTTCCTCATTCCTTATATGGTAATACTTCCTATGGCTTGCTGAAACCCATCTATCTTCCCGGAATATTCTAATCTCTCTGGAAAATGAACTTTCATTTACTTACTCACTCATCATCTATGCCGCTTTATCCTGTATCGAGGACAGCGCGGGGGGGTATCAACTGGGTTCCGTCTCCTATCCCAGGAGACTGAGGGCACATGGCGGGGTAAACACTGGACAACATGCTAATCCATCACCGAGCAGACACATAGAGTAAATACACATTCACACACTTTGTGCAATTTGCGAACGAAATTAACGTAATCTGCAGGTCTTTGGACTGTGAGAGGAAACCTGAGTGCCCGGAGAAAACCCACCAAGCACTGGGAGAACTGGCGAGAACTGAACCTGTATACTGAAGGTAGGAGGCCACAGTGCTAACCATGTCGCCTCTGAGACACCTCTTCAATTCGATTCAGGTCAGTTTTATTTATACAATACTGTTAACAGTGGTCATGGTCAGAAAGGACTTTACACAATTCAAACATAAATATAAAATGTAGACATGCTTCAGGTGTCTGGGTCAATGCACTGTATAGTCAGCATTCTTCAAAGCTGTCTTCATAAGCAAATTCTTCAACACCTTATTACAAGGTTTCTTGTCATTGTAGCACACACCGAGTTATGGCTCTATTCACATAATACTGCAATCATATTTTTTTAAGCTTTATATTAGGTTTTTTTCTGTAAAAAAAAAATCTTTATAAAAATGAATTACCCAGATCAAAGTGTAAGTCAAATGTGATGTTTGTTCAGTGAGTAGACATATGCTAGCCCAGCATATGTCTGTGTTATGGGATAGAGTGAAGGAAAACATCCAAGGCCGTCTTAATTTTGCAAAATGTTAAACGCATGTGAGAAAATGTGTCATGGTCTGATGAAACCAAGGTTGTTGCAAAAACAGCAGTGCACATCACCAAAAGACCGCCATACCCACAGTGAAGCACGGTGGTGGCAGCATCAGGCTTTCGCACTGTTTTTATTTTAGCTGCAACTTGGTCAAGGTGGATGAAATTATGAATAGTTCCAAATACCAGTCATTGTTGGCACAAAACCTTCATTTTATAATAACATGCCGTATATGCTTTCTGGTCCCAGAGCAGACCTAGTTAGGACTCCATTCACACAGTACTGGAACCATACTGTTTTTGAAAAAATATTTTCTAAAATGAATTACCTTTAGAAAGATGTAAATAATAAAAATCATCTTTTAGCAGCAACTTGACAGGGTAACATTTGAGTGATTATCAGGCACTGGGGGCTCAGTGGTACAGTAGGCTTCTCACCTGCCATGCAGAAGGATATGGTTCGGTTCCTATCCACAGAATGCAGGACATCTTTTGTGCTGGTCCCAAGTCTCAAGACAATGGGAGGATAGTGTCAGGAAAGCCACCTGGTATAAAACCTGTGCAGGTTGGATGGACGCCTGGTGTGAGCCCTGAATGGGAGCCGATGAAAGAATTTAGAACATTTGAGATACTGTGACAAAACTTGTAAAGTTGGTTCATCTAGGGACCCATTTATTTAAAGTGGACTCTGGATGGATGGATGGATGGATGGATGGATGGATGGATGGATGGATGGATGGATGGATGGATGGATAGATAGATAGATAGATAGATAGATAGATAGATAGATAGATAGATAGATAGATAGATCATGAACAATTCTGTAACCTAGTCCTAGGATTTTACAAAGTTGGTCTCAAAATACTCTGGGAGGCATCAAAGGCTACACTGTGTAATTATTTACTCTGGAAAAAAACACTTGAAAAAATGTTTTATTGTCTTTATTGTTCTATGTACTGTAACTTGGCAGGACCTTGGCACTGGGTCATTGTTAACAAAAAGCATATGGACTCCGTAGATCATCACTGTGCAGCTGGAGCTCTTGATCTTAGTTTAGCAATTATGTTAGAACCTACTGTTAATGTTTAAACAATCGTCTTGTGTTCTTAAACAAGATGTGCCCTCACAGTTATAAACCATGTTTTTCCCAAAATATCTAAAGGACAGGGAAAATGTATTACTTTCCTTTCCTTCTCTCTCTCTCTCTCTCTCTCTCTCTCTCTCTCTCTCTCTCTCTCTCTTATATATATACACGAACTGTGCAATAAAAAAAGAACTTTTAAAAGACAATAATGAAGATGAGAATTCCTCTGCAGAATAGTTCTACATTTCTTTCCTTACATGCTACTACATGCAGATTTTACTGGCACTTTCGGAAACTGGTTTCCCAAGTATATTTCAACACTTACTGGGTTAAGTAACCTTATCCAAAGCTGGAAGGATAGTAGTGCTGAACTATGTGGAAGAAATCGTGAATGGAGGTCATTTAAACGCTTTGTTAATTTGCATGGTAAAAAACAAAAAAACAGTAAAAACCCCTAGCTTTATTTAAGAGTAAAAGTTAAAGTATTTCCAGACACACACAGTGTGATAAGAACTCACAGAACTAAACAAAGGTGTAAATAAAACCAAATGTTTGTGAAACTCATCGGGGGGAAAATGCTTGAATTTGCTAGGGAGCGTAAGAATTTGACTTTGGAACAATAGAAAAAGGTCATGTGGCCTGATTAGTTCGTACTGTATTTGTTCTTATTCCAGCGGGACGGGCCCGTCAGGGTAAGAAGGGAAGCGTTTGAAGTGATGCACCCATCATGCATCGTGTCCGCTGTGCAAGCCTCTGGAGACAGTGTTATGATCTGGGGTTGCTTCAATTCGTAAGGTTTGGGCTCAGCAACGTTACATATATGTGGCAATAACATGAAGTCTGAATGACCAGGTTATCACATCTATGGAGTTTTCCTTCCTTGATGGAACGACCAAATTCCAGGACCCAAACTGTGAAAGGGTGGCTCTGGGAGAATGAGGAATCGTTTTCACACATGAACTAGACGCCACCACATTGTGTTCTGTAATAAAAGCTGAAATCTTGTGACTATGATTTGGCCGGACCGTGTGTATTACATATGCGTTGTTTGGGTCTGCTTCATCTTATTGCTTCACTTTCTCATGTAATTCTCCAGACTGAATCTATATTCAGTCTGATTGGTGTTAGAGTTCCTCTTCATCAAAAGTTGATCCTTTCCCCCCCTACCCCCCCCCCCCCTTTTCTTTCATGTGAAATTCTTTTGCAACCAACTTATTGAGGAAACACATTGCCACACAATTGAAAAGAATTGCCCAATCTGAACAAAAAAAAAAAAGAATAAATAGAGAAATAAAGCTATTCAGAGGCTGGAGTCTGTAGTGTTTGACCAAATTCTCTAAAATGAGCTGGATTAAATTTTGCTTTATAATGGAAACAATTCTTTATACATATTGGTATATAAAAAGTATATTTTAAGAATATATATGTACTTTGGTATTTGTGTGTATACCAAATCATGGAAAAATCATTATAATATGTGTAGGAGCAATTATATAGTGTATTCATGAAAGAGGGACGTGATAAAGGATAGTCGTTTATCTCAATGTGTTGAAATAGATTTGGATTAATATATACTGTAGTGTATGACTGTTATTTGAATCATATCCCCAAGCTGCTTCAGCTACCAGTATTTCAAAAACAACAACAAAAGAACAAAGAAAGAAAGAACGTGTTGACTTAAAGGTGTATCCTTTTTATATATATAAAGATTATATGTTTATATATATATATATATATATATATATATATATATATATATATATATAGATGTATGTGTGTGTGTGTGTGTGTGTGTATTTTGTCATTTTTGGTTTGAGTCAATACAAGGGGTGTTCAAGTTCAACTGTCAAATCAAGTTTTCTCAGTACTTCAAAAAAGGAAGTATATTGTAGTCATAATTTAATTTCAACACTAAGCAGATTAAAATAATATTTGTGTTGGTGTTTGCATTGGTGATATGTTACTTGGAATAGGCATATACTCTGTATACTCTGTAGTTCTGTAGTTCAACTAGCGACTGTAGAGGCCAATATTGATTACCAATTTATTTTATATTATTTTTATATTGTATGTATATTCACAAATGCACTTACACACTATGGGCAATTTGGGGAATGCTAATTAGCCTAATCTGCATGTCTTTGCATTGTGGGAGGAAACCAGACAACCCGGAGGAAACCCACCAAGCACGCCCAGGGAGAGCACGGAAACTCCATGACACCGACCCATAGGCGGGAATCGAACCTGGACCATGGACACCACCATTCCGCCTCCATAAGGACTATCAGTGTCAGAAGGACGTCTAGTATGTCTAGCATTGTATGATATATTCTCTCACTCACTCACCATCTGTACTGCTTAATCCTGTATTCAGTGTCACGGGGCGCCTGGAGCCTATCCCAGGAGACTTAGGGCACATGGCAGGGTACACCCTGGACAGGGTGCCAATCCACCGAACGTCAAATAGCCTAACCTACATGTCCTTGGACTGTGGGAGGAAACCGGAGTACCCGGAGGAAACCCACCAAGCACGGGGAGAACATGCAAACTCCATGCACACAGAGACGGGAATCGAGCCTGGCCGGGGATCGAACCCGGACCCTGGCGGTGCAAGGCGACAGTGCTAACCACTACACCACCGTGCCGTGATATATTGTTTTTTTCTTTCTTTTTTAAATAAAAGAAAAAATAGCAGTTAGCAAAGTGTGGGTTGCATATCTCTGGCCCTTTGTTTTGTTTTGAAATGCACCTCTATTTAATGATCATGCACACACACAAACTCACACTATTTCAGAACTATTTCTTTCACTTCTCAGTTTCTTCCTGTGTTTATTTACCAAGTCTTTGTTTTTCTTTGCATGCTTTTCTGGTTCTCCTACCAGATGCTGGGATTCTGTTTTTCCCCCCGTTTTCTGATCATCTGACTCTGTACCAGTTTTCTAAACATGCTTTTAATTTACATGTTGAATTTGCCTAGTAACGGAACTGTTCTCCTTCAACCAGGTCCATTCTCTGCCTTCTGCTCTATAAAGCTTACAGAGTTGTCACTGAATATTATATTACTTCCATTGAGATATAGAAATGAACACTGAGAAGTGAAAGTAAAATCTACAGAAGAAAAAAAAATCAGGAACCTCCCTTTATTTCTCTATATAATCCCCTGCCACACTAATGCACTTATCCCAGTGTTTCACTAGTAGATACTGTAGCATCAAGGTAGAAAGTTTTCTCATCACACCTTCTTGTTTGAAATGCCGGCCTTCCAGGAACTCCTTTAATGGCCCAAACATGTTTCCACATGGCATGGAACGAGTCTGTGAGGATGTGGCAATAAGTCGCAGCCGAGTTCCTGTGGTGTTGGTGAGTCATCGTGTGTACAGTTTCCACACACAGATCAGGTGTTGCACTTGCTCAAAGTTCATGGGAACGACTACAGTGGGCTCTGAGACACAGTTTGCAGCATTCTAATTACTGTTTTACTGTGGCTAAGAGTCTCAACACTGTACAATGTTTGAAGTCTTCTGTAAATTTCAATCTCATGATGCCATTTTTATTCATGGGAAATTTCATCTAAGTCCAGTTTTGACTTGAACACGTCCTCATGCTATCCTTTTTCCAAATGAAGGACACTTTGTGTCAGGCTTTCTTAAAAAACTAGTACTAATTTTCATTATTATTGTTGCATATTTTTTTCTTAATGTTTACAGCACTGTTTGTGGTGTGGCTGCTGTTCTGTGTGTGTGTGTGTGTGTGTGTGTGTGTGTGTGTGTGTGTGTGTGCGTGTGCGTGCGTGCGTGTGTGTGTGTTTAAAAGTCACATGCTTTCTTTTTTACATCATATAAGAATGATCTTGATAGGTTTGCAGATTACTTTGGTATTATGTACAGTAGAGAAACATCACACGTGCAGCTAAGGATAAAAGTTCACAAAGATCCAGCCTACCAGTCAAAAATGTCAAATCACCGGCAGGTTTCCTTTTTTTTTTTTTTTCAATAAAAAAATAAAAGAAATACAAATAATTCTTTTCATTTCACAATTAATGTTAGCTGGAATTCTGTCAGTCTCGGATCTGAACTCTATCCAGCTGTTGTGGAAGCAGATTGACTTTATGGTTCGGAGGAAGACACCTTATGCGAGAAGCTCCAGGAAGGATGAGGTGAAATCTTATCAGATTGTCTTAAACAGCTAGAATGCCTATGGTCGGCCAGGCTGTACAGTAATTGTTGCAAAAGGTGTTTTTTTTTATTATTTATTTATAAAAACAACAAAATTTCTAAGTGATCCAAAAAGTGACCTTTGGTTAAAAAGTGAAAACTTGGTTGAAACTGGGCCTTCGCGCAGGACAATGACCTTAAGCATATTATATCTTCATTGTCATCATTTATACCGCTTTATCCTAAGGGCCTGGGTCCTATCCCAAAGACTTAGGGCATGAGGCGAGATACACCCTGGAGGGGTGCCAGTCCATCGCAAGGCATACTGTACACACATATACAGTACACACGCTCATGCTCATCACATACTGTATTACAACATCATGCTGGATAATTTATCTTTATAATATATAGTTTATATAAAGTATATCATTTATATCAGAGTCTTCTTAATCTTCATTTTTATTTTGTACATAAAAATTTTAAGCCTGTAGTTTGTTGCAGCTGCATTTGGCTACTGTTGTACAACCATGTATGTGATAAAGAAAATTCTTGAATCTTGAATTCACACACTACAGGCAGTTTGGGAACAGCAATTAGCCTAATCCTTGGGCTGTGAAAGGAAACCGGAGGAAACCCACCAAGCACGGGTTGAGCTTGCAAACTCCATGCACACAGGCCCCGAATCAAACCCGAAACCTGGAGGCGACAGTGCAAACCACTAGGCCACTGTGCCGCCTACTACGTGTTAGACTACACGTCTAACAAAATGCATAAAGACAACAAGTCCTGGAATTACCATGACGGAAGTTTGCATGTCTGAGCAAGAAGACCCAAAAACGTTACATAAATGTGAGCTCAGTTTAATACAACAACGGAGCAGCAAGCCGTGGGTGCATTTCTATCTCTTACTGTTAAGCAGCAGGCAAGAAATCATCACTTCTACAGTACAGTACATGCCATCTTTATCAAGCACCAAGGTCACTCTTTCACGTCTCACCAGAGTGCATTCAGATATCCCGGGACAGTTTCGTCACCTTGTCTCAGCTTTCTTGTTACAGTATGTACAGTATAATAAGGACTTTTAACCCCTAATATACAGTATTTCTGAAACCTACAGTACAAACTGTAAACACCTAAAGAACATTTTTTTTCATGTCTATTCTATTTTGAAGACTTTTGTTCAAACCGAATGGAAACCCTTTCCGTCAGTGGTTACTACGGTTCAGAAGATCCCAGGTTCAAACCTCACAACCACCAAGTTGCCACTGTTGGGCCCTTGAGCAAGGCCCTTAACCCTCAATTGCTCAGATGTAATGAGATAAAAATGTAAGTCGCTCTGGATAAGGGCGTCTGCCAAACGCCTAGATGTACTAGAAATGACGATATGCATATCGGGTCTACTGTTTAAGCGGATGTGGTCTTGCATCAAACAGGAAGTTCACCACAAAAAGCGTGAGGTATACTGTCGGTGGTGGGCAGGAAATACAATACACAGTACGTCTGTTCGTTATTTTATTTATTTATTTTTAATACGGGTAATGTTGCTTATTTATATATGAGATAAGTGTATATTTACAGTTACATTATTATCACAATAAAAACACTGACAAAAATTGGAGGTCACACTGTATTGTTGCTGTAAAATAAACAGCCGTGCCTTGTGTTAATGGTAAAAACTTTAATATTTTTCCTGTGTATTTTAAAATCTGTGGTTTTCAGAGATGTACAGTATTTCTGGCGAATAAAAGACATAAACCTGATTGACACTTTGAGCACAGTATCAAAACAGGAAAACATTTGGATATTGCAAAAGGTTTAAAGAAGGATTAGCGGGATCATTTACATAGAAGGATCATCTACTGTACATGCGTGAATCCTGGCCAAGGTAGCGCGGAGCTCACTGCGGGTCATTCCTGCGAACATTCAGACAATGGAACGCCTAGAAAAGTCTAGAATATCCTAGGAAATTGACGGATACCTTGTTACCAAGGTAATCATGAATGTTACAGGAACTGGGCTGTTCTTCCCACATCCCCCTACAGTCCTGACCTCAGTCCAAGCCATTTCCACGTGTTGATACCCAAGCATTAGTGAAACGCTGGGATAAGTGCATTAGGTCATCGGGGGTATTGTGTCTCCGATCTTTGCTTTGCCTATCCATAGTGTATCCTTTCTGTTAGCTCAACTCAGTCTGGCCGTTCACAGGTGACCTCTCTCATCAACATGGCGCTGAGAGCCACCGCTGACTGGACACTTGTTTTTTAAGGCACCGTGATTAAACTTGTTGTGCATGAGGAGTTACAGAAATACTCATACCAGCACATCTGCCACCAACAACCATGCCATGGTAGACATGACCTGTGGCTGCTGTCCTTTTGACCTGCATGAGTGTTACAGGTGTAAATTATTAATTAACTACAAATGACAAATTATACAAATTATTAATGATAAGGGATACCACCAAAAATGTAATATTTTGGGTAAATCTGTTTAGTAGTGAATTTAATACAATCATCCTATTCAATTTGTTATAATTGTTTATTATACTGGAATATGATTATTCCAGTAAGGTACAGAATTTAATTGACTTTCCTAAAACATTACAGTCAACAGTTATGATTCACTTCATGTTAGTGTGACTTTTCTAATTGTCCTTGTTTACATTTGCTAATACAGTATGTTAATGTAGGGCGGCACGGTGGTGTAGTGGTTAGCACTGTCGCCTTGCACCGCCAGGGTCCGGGTTCGATCCCCGGCCAGGCTCGATTCCCGTCTCTGTGTGCGTGGAGTTTGCATGTTCTCTCCATGCTTGGTGGGTTTCCTCCGGGTACTCCGGTTTCCTCCCACAGTCCAAAGACATGTAGGTTAGGCTAATTGGCGTTCCCAAATTGTGTGAATGAGTGAGTGTATGTGTGAGTGTGTCTGTGCCCTGCGATGGATTGGCACCCTGTCCAGGGTGTACCCTGCCATGTGCCCTAAGTCTCCTGGGATAGGCTCCAGGCCCCCGTGACCCTGAACACAGGATTAAGCCATATAGATGATGAGTGAGTATGTTAATGTCTTTTAATAATTTTTTTCATTGTCTTTTATTGTTTTCCTTTTGTTGGACTTGGGTACATATCTTGCCATCTCAGCATAAGCCTGGTATAAATATGGTTGTTTTGCACACATACATTATCCAGACTGACTAACACAACGAAACTTCTTGAACCCGTGGTGTTGAGTCTACTAAATCCTTCGTCACCTAATTCTAGAAGGATTTAAAACAACAGCTTACAGTTAATGAAAAAAAAAATGCATTTCAAAATATTAAAATATATATTTAGAATTTGAGTAAATTACTATGCATGCTGTATAAATATCATGATCCTCCCAATCTAGAGAACACCTGATCGAACAATGCAGACAAGCTGAAGGCTGATTTTAAAGTAACCTGCTCCTCAGTAACGCCGCAGCAGCGCCACAGGCTGGTCGCCTCCATGCCATGCCCATGTGTCAACAAGCCTTCGTATTCCCTCATTTATAAATGTTTGAGGCTGAGCTCCGATCCATAAATGCATCTCTGTCGTCACTTCTTCATCAGTCCTTGTAATGCTGATTTTAGGCGATCAGGACTATAGGGAGGACGTGTAATAATGGCAGAGTTGAACCTTTCAGCAAACTCAATTTCCTTAGCATGACTACGGAACAGCGTACAGCCACACCTTTCCCGTCTCCCGCAGACTGTACTCTGCCCTTGAAGGAGCAACACCACATTAATAAAAGAATCCATAACCTATCATCATGACAGGAGGCTTCAGCACTTCAAAACGAGGTTTTTGCAGAAGTTTGCGGATGTGCATTGGCGAGCGAGGATGTTCCCGTTCCGTACTCTGCTGTTTACTCTCCGGCTCATAGTGATAAATCACCTTCCATAGCATGCACAGGATAATTGGCACAGGATATATATTTACAGGATAAAGCATTAGGCCTACTTCTTCATCGCACGAAGCGCAGATGCGATTTCAGTTACAGGGTTTGGAAACAAACCCCAATAACATTCGCTGTATACTGACTTCAAGGGTCTCACGACATAAAGTAAGACAGTTGAATTTGGCGGCATTTGTTTTCTGGCCGAAAAAAAAATCGATTACTGAAGTCCTTAAGATGAATTGCTTAACAAAAAACAAGCATCATGTGATTCATGTAACTTCTTAGAAACAGCTGTGGTGAGCATGAAAATATGGGAATTAATCTTGGGTTTGAGTTATGTGCGTGTGTTTGTGCGTGCGTTTGTGCGTTTGTGCGTGTGTGTGTGTGTGTGTGTGTTTGGCAATGACAAGGATGTGGTCATATTTTCATCTTTAAGGACAAGAAGTTCCTCTTTAAGGGTGACTTGGCTTTTTGTCATATCTGTCAAAGGCCTAAAAGTGTATACATGATTTAGTCAGGGAGAAGTACCATGGGCTGGAGAGAGGAGAGCTTGGATAACTGTTTGTCATTTGGAATGTTTTCCACATGTCTCTCAAATTCCTATCACTTTGCAAAATTTGGCTCTGGGTATGAGTATGTGAAATTGAGGATGGGACTCACCCAGGCTGTGCTCCTGCCTCACATCCAGTGTTCCTGGAATAGACTCCAAATTCATGATGGCCCTGACCAAGATGACTGAATGATTTTTTTGTATTATAAAAAGAAGAAGAAGGTGTGTCCAAAAGTTTGGACACACCTTCTCATTCAAAAAGGTTGAATTTGTATTATGGCAAGAAAAAAGCAGCTAAGTGAAGAAAAACGAGCGGCCATCATTACTTTAAGAAATGAAGGTCAGTCAGTCGGCTCACATGCGGACCGCCCCAGGAAAGGAACACCAAGAGTCGCCTCTGCTGCGGAGGAGAAGTTCATCCGAGTCACCAGCCTCAGAAATCGCAGGTTAACAGCAGCTCAGATCAGAGAGCAGGTCAATGCCACACAGAGTTCTAGCAGCAGACACATCTCTAGAACAACTGTTAAGAGGAGACTGTGTGAATCAGGCCTTCATGCTAGAAGATCTGCTAGGAAACCACTGCTAAGGACAGGCAACAAGCAGAAGAGACGCGTTTGGGCTGAAGAACACAATAAAGAACACAATAAAGAAAACTCGCTGAATGAGAAGGTGTGTCCAAACTTTTGGTCTGTACTGTATATACAGTATAGTAATATAATACAGTGTAGTAATAGTATTGCAACACACGACGGTGATGGTGCAGGTGCTTGGGCCTGCGCATAATGTGTACAGGGTCATGGGGGGCCTGGAGCCTATCCCACAAGACAGGGGCCAATCAATCACAGTGCACACACACACACACACACACACACACACACACACGCACACACACACACACACACACACACACAATGGGAGTTGGGAAATGCCAGTTAGCCTAATTTTCATGTCTTTGGACTGTTGGAGCACCTGGAGGGAACCCACCAAGCACGTGGAGAAGTCCATGCTCACATATCCGAGCCGGGAATCAAATCCTTGACCCTGGAGATGTAAGGCCTCAGTGCTAACCAATTAAGCCAAAATGCCTTCCCATCATTTTATATTTATATAAAATATAGAGGAACAATTAATTCATCTAATATTGATGAAAGGACATGAAAAAAAAAAAAGTGACTCAGTGACTCTGCTCAGAGACCTACCGCAACATTAATGGAGCTGCTGGAATATCTGACTTCCTCATTAATTCCGACATGTGACAACAATCTTTACATATCTAAGCTATAAGGTGGGGTGACTAGACAGAAGTGTCTGTCACAAAACTATGAACAGATAAAACCTGGTCAAATGTATTCTGTTCTGATGAGATGGTGAAGCATGGTGGTGGAAGCGTTATGATGTGGGGCTGCTTCACTTTACCTAGGACTGGATCTATAATCAAGATAGACACGATCATGGATAGTTCTCCTAATGTCAATCTATTTTCACACAAAATCTACAAGTCTGTAAAAAAAAGTCATCTTCTATGCTAATGATAATGACCCCAAAGCACAAATCCAAGTTCAGGAATCACAGTCCAGATCTACAGCACAAGAAATGTAGGCTTTTAAAAAAATAAATAATAATAAAAAAAAATCCAATCCATACACTTTTACTCCTTTCGCATTTATTCATCTAATGACGATCCATTCGCACTGGTTGTAAGACCCGGTTAAAAGCATTACATTTAATAATGAATGAGAATTTTTTATTATTTTTTTATAAAGTATGACTATTTATGACTTTTTCTAACCGACTAATATCTCACTCACTCAGGCGAACGATTGACCCTGAAGGTGTGAGGCCAAAAGTTTTGAGAATGACACAAATATTAGTTTTCACAAAGTTTGCTGCTAAACTGCTTTTAGATCTTTAGAAAATGATGGTGGCCACACAAAATATTGACATTTCACATTTTCACTTAGGGCCGTACTCACTTGTGTTGCCAGGGGTTCGGCTATTATTGGCTGTATTTTTAGTTATTTCGAGGGGACAATAAATGTACACTTCTATACAAACTTTACTCTGACTACTTTTCATTGTGTCAAAGAGTCATTTATGCAGTGTTGTCCTATGAAAAGATATAACAAAATATTTGCAGAGATGTGAGGGGTGTACTTACTTTTGTGACATACTGTATTTCTATGTCACTGTTTATAGCCATTAACTCGTATCACCTCATTGTGTTATTCCTGCAATTGTAAACAATAGTGGAAAAAAAATCAGGCTTTGAAACCAGACAATTTAATTGATTAATAATAAACTAACCATATCATATATGAACCTAGAATACTACAGGTGTAGTGAAACTAATATATTATACAGATTCATTACACACAGACGGATACATTAAAGTGTTTATTATGGCTTACAGCTAATGAAAACCCAAAATTCAGTATCTCAGAAAATTATAATATTGTGAAAACGTTCAATATTCTCATTCCTGTGCTTGATGGACCAGCAAACTCACCCGACCTAAACCCCATGGAGAATCTGTGATCAGGAAGATGTGAGACACCAGACCTGACAACACAGAAGAGCTGAAAGCTGCGATCAGAGCAACCTGGGCTTCCAAAACACCTCAGCAGTGCCACAGACTGACCGCCTCCATGCCAAGCCGCATTGCTGCAGTAATTCATGCAGGGTGAGCCTCGACCAAGTACTCAGTGACGTTCATGTTTATATTTTTCAGTAGTCCAACATTTCTGTGTTAATTTTTTTTTCTTAAGTGAAGAAACTTAAGTAATATTCAATTTTTTCTGAATATTACTCATTTTCTGTAAAATAACCAACCTGTGTATTAAATCCTATACTAACATTTTCGCAAGCAGATAGTACCAGCAATAACAGAACCCCTGTTGAAAAATAATTAATTATTCACTTAGCAGTGTGTACTGTATATTCCAAAATCTTTTAAATCAGCAGTTATTAAACTACTAATTAAGAAACCTGACCTTGATCCCGTGTACAGGCTGATTTGAAACCTCCCTTTTATCTCCAAGATACTGAAAAAGTTAGAAAAGTTACTTCGGGTAGAAGTTGGAAGAAACCATAACCATAACTACTGTATATGGGATGTGCAAAAGTACAGTTTAATTTGCTACAGTAATAGGAAAAGAGAACATAAACAACAGAAAACTTCAGAATAGAACATTGGCTAATATAAAATAAAAAAATATAAAAATTGGATAATAACTAAAAAGGGATATAAGAAATACATATACAGTACTGTAGGACAGAGCTTGGGTAAGCATCAGAAAACAAGAGCTCAGTAAACAAATCAGATGGAAAGGCCTGTCGCCTCTGAGCAAAACCACATCTAGTGGTAATTCAGTACTGTATGCGGAATATGGACAGTAGAAAATGAATGAGATTAGATACAAATAGTGAAAATAAATGAATAGCACAGAAGAAATGCTTTCCCACGCTCTGTCTACTACTAATAGAGATTGTGTTATTATTGAGAGGAGGAAACAGTAGAGCAGATCAACTTGACCTTGTACTCACCGTAAGTCAGTAGTGTGTAAAGCAGCAGAGCAGAACTTAGACATTGTGCTCCTCACTTGGGCGTTTATTTCTGCAGTAAACCACCCCCCCACACAGCCCCCCCCCACCACCACCCCCACCACCACCCCCCCTTACTTCATCCAGATTAACTGACTGCTTGGTCATTTTTTATACTATTATAATTTGAGTTACAGCTTATATTTTAGCGTCAAAGTGTACAGGTAACTGGCACTAACAGTGGAAGGCAAAATCCTCCCACAATAGTATTCTCCTTCATAGATTTTAAAATATAGTTAAAATTAATGGAACGACCTGCTGCTGGCTCCCAGATCCTATTTGACTGATCTATGAGTTTGTACATTTAAATGGTGACTCTTCAGCATGTTCTCAAGTGACATTTGGTGTTCCAAAGGGTTAGGTTTTAGGCCCACTGCTGTTTTCTCTGTACATGCTTCCTCTGGGCAACATATTTCGTAGGCATGGTATTAGGTTTCACTGGTATGCTGATGACACACAGTCAGACGTCTCAGCAATGCCAGATAAAAAAAGGTCCATGCTTTTATCACCTCTAGGTTGGACTATTGTAACGCCTTACTGTCTAGATGTTCAACTAGGTGTATAAAAAAGATTCAATTCAGAATGCAGCAGCGAGAGTCCTCACTAAAACCAGCATATCACCCCTATCTTATCCACAATGCATTGGCTCCTTGTGAAATTTCACACCGATTTTAAAATACAACCTTTGACGTATAAAGCACATAATGGTCTCGAGCTGCAGACACTGCTAGTGTCTTATGATCCACCACGCCAGACATCTTGAATCAAGAACTAGAACCTGATGAAATAGAGCCTGTCTGGCACGCTAAAAGATCTCAAAAAGCAACACATTATGCCACAATCTAATGAAATCCAGGACCGAATGAGTAAAAAAGGAATTGACATGCATCAGGTTGGAAAGGGTTGCAAAGCCATTTCTAAGGCTTTGAGACTCCAGCGAACAACATTGAAAGCCATTATCCTTAAAAGGAGAAAACCTGCAACATTGTTGAACCTTCTCCTGGGCTCATCCAGGAGCTCCTAAAAGAACATCTAAAGAACTCCAGGCTTCACTTGCCTCAGTTAAGGTCAGTGTTCATGGTTCAACAATAAGAAAGCGACTGTGGCAAAAGTGGCATCCATGAGTTCCAAGCTGAAATCCACTGCTGACCAAAAAGAAACAAGTCTCATCGTACATTTGACGAATAAACATCTTGGCTGTCCACAAGTCTATTAGGGAAATGAAATTAATCATAATTATTCATCATTTGAATAATTAATTAATCAAATAGAAGAGTGGGCCAAAATTACTCCGCAGCGATGTGAAAGACTCATTGCCAGTTATTGTAAACGCTTGATTGCTGTTATTACCGTCAAGGGTGGATGGAACCCAGTTATTAGCTTTATGGGGCAATTACTTTTTCACATAGGGCCAAGTAGGTTTGGACAGCTTTTTTCCTTTAATAAACAAAATCATCACATAAAAACTGCATTTTTTATTTACTAAGTGGGCAAATAGTTTTGCCCAGTACCGTATTCATTCATTATACTACGTAAGCACACATTTACGTACCATGTGGTTAGTCTCAGCTTGTCTAGGCTCAGTGCGAGAGAAAGCAGAAGGAAGTCTTTGTAGGTGTGATTTACGGCCCAGAGGAAGGCTGGCGCTTTAAGACGCCTGGTTGGAAGTTTGCGGTCATGTCTTCTTCGTATGTACAGTATGAATAGAATAGGCTGGTGACTTTAAAGTAGCTGAAATAAAGTAATTCTCACATGCCTACTGAAATAGTTTGCTCGATTTTCACCATACAGAGTGTGTGTATGTTCCTTTTACTGTTAATCATGTTATCATTTATGGAAAATCATGTTTATTTTATTTCTTTTAACCAATTCGCACAAAGTAATTTATTATCTATGTGTAACCAATCTACAGTATGTGGGGAAAAAAAACACTAACCCTGTCCACGGAACTTTTAAGTGGTGTGTAACACCGAGGAGTCAGCTTTATCTGTGTTTCGAACTTTTAACTTGTCTTTATAAGGTAATATTGTACACCCCAATGCTGGTGCAGTTCCATGTTTAGCCTTGAGATAAAGCCACAAATGGGACCGTATCTGAAAACCTAGCTAACGTCATTCGCAATTCACTGTTTTCTAAATAAAATTATACATATTGAATCATAAAAATGTAACCAGACCTCCTGTGACCCTGTACATGACAAGCGGTATAGACAATGAGTAAATGAAATATATTATAATTATTATTCATGAATTATTAACTATACATGCATAATCATATAAGATACTCTAGATTATTTATCTGGCAGATTAAGCGGATGTGGACTTGGGTGTTTTTAGAATCGCACACTAGGGTGGGAGTGTGGGTAGAGAAATGCAAACTGTAAACTTAAAAACTTTTATAAACTGTAATAAGTACATACCCCACACTTAACAGAAATAAGATGTGAAGATATAACAGATGCAACTACAAAATAAGTAATTCTTTCATTTTTTTTAATGGCTTTCCTTACACTCTGTTGGTCAGGGAAATTTAGATTTTAGGAAAATAACGTTTTGTGAAGCAGATCTATTAATGCACTAAAGAATGGCAGTATAAAAAAGCACACAAGACTTAAAAAAAAAAGGTTATGATAAAATGTAAAAGTATTTTTTTTTTCTGAATAAAGAAAAAAAGGAAAACACTATTGTTAAACATGACTCTGGTACGGATAAGTGAATCGTTCACATTCCACACATTGCAAGCGTTGTTACACAAGGTGTCGACGCTACCCCAAAACACAGAGCAGCGGGACAATAAAGTTGTATTTTTCCTGGTCGTAAATGTTAACGAGTGATATCGTCTATACCGCTTTATCCCATATACCTGGTCATGCGGGGCCTGGACTCTATCCCAGACTTGCACAGTGTGTCAATCTATCGCAGGGCACCCATATACAGAAACACACACACACACACACCATGGGCACGTTGATTAAATTAAATCATATAGGTTAAGGAATAAATTATGGTTCAAGAATAGAATTATATTATTAAGTCAAAATTTAATGATCGGTCTTGAAATCAATAATAATTAAAGTAATATCCTTTTATCCTTTGATCTTATATGGCAATATAATCTTGAAATCATTCATGTATAATAAATATATAATAAATAAATAAATAAATAACTCCAATTAGCCTAATCTGCATGTCTTTTGACTGTGGGAGGAAACCAGAGTACCCAAGCATGGGGAGAACAAAATATTCTGATCTTCCAAGTCTTTTATTGAGAACAAGCATGAGAACCTCATAGTGCTACAGGAAAAAAGTATGTGAATCCTTGAGTTAATGACCGTAAAAAAAAGCTAATTGGAGTCAGGGATTAGCATCCTTGGAGTCTTGGTAAAAAAGAAAAAAAATTAGTTTGGAGGTGTGGACTAGAGCTACTTTACTTTGACTGATAAAAACAACCTTTTTGAGTTTGCGCCACACAAGACGAATACACTTATGTGGCTCACTAAAAATAGCTTTCAGAGGATGTATGATCAAGAATTGTCGATTTACATTAAGCTGTAAACGGTTACAAAGTGATTTCAAAGACTTTGGAAATTCATCAGTCTACAGTTAGTCAAATAGAGACACTTTGGGACTGTGGCTACTCTACCAAAAAGTGAGCACCCAGTCAAAATGACCCGAAGAGCACAACAAAGACTCAACAATGAGGAAAAGAAACAACCCCGAGTGAGAGCCAAAGATTTAAAGGCACCATCAAAACTGGCTAACAACTGGCTAACACTGAACAGGGTGAAACAGGATGTCCATGGCAGGACACCACAAATGTAGCTGCTTAAGAGAACATTGCTGCACACTTGGGCTCGTATTCACACTTTTAGAGAGCTCCTATTGTGGACATTTTTTTTTATTGAATTTCAATTATATTTTAGGATTTTAGTACTCTAAGTAAGCCAATGTCCAGTTTAAAGCGAGTTTAATGTCAACTACCCAGAAGGCCTCTGTGAAAGAACCATATAAAAAAAACCAGGGCCTGCAGGCACTCAAATTGAGGGAGTAGAACATACATGGGCAGGAGGCAGAGACTGATTTAAAACAAAATGTCAATGAGAGAAATATAACCAAATATAATATCTAAACTAACAATATGCTAATATTACTAATGTTCATATGTTATATTATTATACTTTTTTCTTAATCTAGTAGAAAACTGTAGAAAACTTATAGCGTGACCAAGGAGCATGGCCGAAGGATGACACAATAACATAAAGAGCAAAAAATAAGAAACCTGAATAAATTCAAAATTAAACAATGATTTGCTTAACGTAAGAATTTATACTGCAGGACCATATATTACGGAAAATACAACAGCAACAATCAAACAAAAAGTAAACCTAAGCTAATAACACTTAAATCTATTACTGTTAGGAACCTCCACCAGAGGTCACTGTTCATGTCTGTGTAGTTTTTGTTGATTGACTCCCAGAAGGCACCTCAGTCAGGTGATGAGTGCTCACCTGAACTGAGGTGGCTCATTAAAGCTTCTATAAATAGCAGTTTGTTCTGGGAAACTGGGTCGAGCAATGTTTGGTCTGTTTGGTTGTTTGTATACAGTCATGTGGGCATTCCTTTTTGTTTCTTTATGTTTATATTTGGTTTGTTTTGTAACCTTTGTTTTCGGTATGTTCCTTGTTCAGTGTTTAGTTAGGCCGTGTCTCCACCTGTGTAAATACTGTTCTTTGTCTTCCCAGTGTCAGTCTTCTTGTTTAGTTCTGTGTTCAAAGCTTCCCTTGTATGTGTAGCCACATGAGGGCTTAGCCGCTAGCAGGGTTAGCCGCTAGTAGGCCTTGACGGCTAGTAGGGTTAGCCTTTAGTAGGATTGACTGCTAGTGGTTCTGGTCGCTAGTAGGTTAGACGCTAGTTTGGTATAGCCTCATGCGTGCCTTTCCTTTTGTGTTCCAGTTCCCCCCTATTCGGTCAGTACTAACCCGGTTAGCCACTAACTCCTTTAGATACTAACCCGGTTAGGTCAGCATCCAGTGTCTCCGTATTCCATGTAGCTACTAATTCTATTAACCACTAACCCATCTGGTCTCTAGTCTCTGTTGCCCCTAGCCCGGTCTCCTGTCTAGTCCTGTCTCTCCCGTCCTGTCTAGTCCTGTCTCTCCAGTCCTTTCCCCATCTCTAGTTCCAGCCACATCCTGTCCAGTCTTGTCTCTAGTTCCCCTATGTGTCTTTAGTTAGCTCCAGCTCCATGTTTCCTTCTGTCGGTTCCCTGTGTCAGCTCCTGGTTCCCTGTGTCAGCTCCTGGTTCCTGTGTTTTTCCTGACCCCTAGTTTTAGTTTGAGTTTGTTGTTTTGGTTCCTTTGTTCGTTTGTCTGTTTTTGAGTTGTGTTTAAAATAAGACTATTTCTGTTCACACACCCCTCTGCGTGCATGCCTGCCATATTTGCCCACGGCCACTACATCAGCCGGTCTAGCCAGCAACTACCACCAGCTAGACCATGACAATTACTTTATATTACACCATATAACCAAAGTTAATTAACAATGATTGTGGTCATGACTACTTATCCATATATGCATACTGTCAATGATTAAATTAAATCATATAGGTTAAGGAATAAATTATGGTTCAAGAGTAGAATTATATTATAAGTCAAAATTTAATGATCAGTCTTGAAATCAATAATAAAGTAATATCCTTTTATCCTTTGATCTTATATGGCAATATAATCTTGAAATCATTCATGTGTAATAAATATATAATAAATAAATAAATAAATAAATAAATAATTTACTTTAACCATATTAAGGACAGGTGAGACATGACAGCGTGATAGAAAAACAGGAATAAAATGCATTTTGGAGAAAAAAAATAGCAAAACTTAAGCCATCAGCACTAGTGGTCCATAGTCTGGTTAGAAAAAGAGGAACAGACCAAACTCTATGGAAAAAAAAAGGAATATAAAATTTTTAAAGGTCCAATATCCAACCCAGACCAGACTAAATAATAAATAAAAGTTAAGATGGGAGGGGTGGAGCTATGAAATTTGGAGCCAGCACATCACTAGGCCAAACAAATCAATATATCTATTGAATATTAAATAAAAATTGAATCAAACAAAGTAACAAGCAGGTACTTTTTAGGTATATAAATCATGTGAAATTACAGTAAGGAAGTTATGAATTTTTCTTGGAGCTTTGTGGGGTGTCTGTCTTTCTGACCGGTGCAGTGCTGTCTATCTACATTTGTCTTTAATAATTTTTTTGCTTCTTCTCTACTCAAAGTTGTTTGGTTTTTGTTTAAAAATTGCATGAAATTCAAAAAATTTGCCACGACACTCTTAGCTTAGCTTGAACAGCTGGGAGTCCTAGACTAAAAGTGATTTAGAAGTCTGAGTAAGGAAAGTACAAAACCTTTATCTTAGTGAGGAGGTGTGGTTGACCCCGTTGCTAGGGATGACGCAGCAATGCAAGGACTGTGATTGGTTGATAAAAAAAATAACCTCTGACCTCTGTAAAGTCTTAAAATGCACTCTTTGTGAAAATAGAATACATGATAATAGAACAGACAGTAAAATCATAATGTTTGTATATAATTAGTTTGTATAATCATGACTACATGCAAAGTTATAAATGATAAATATCTTAAAGATAATTAAACAGCCAAATGTTGAAAAAGTGTCGACTTTTAAAGCAACCAATTTCCACACAGTAGTTACTATATTTACGTTCTTACAATTATTAACCATATTGATTTTATTGCTTGCAATCCATTTTAGATGCAAAATGGCTCAGCTTTTACCAATTTACATGATTGCAGGACAGTCTCTTTAAGTTTTGGATGCTACGTAGTCAACAATCCACGAGATGGAAGGAAGTAAAACAACAAGAAAACCAAACTGGACAGATGAGCAGTGTTTTTATGTTCAGTGTTTGGAGAATATTTCTTCTTTCCGCAATTCTGTCCTCTGCTAAAGAAACTCTAAAGCCTCTTAAAAGTCCTCCTCTCAACCAGATATTAATTCCAAGGGTTAACTTGATGGGTTGAATAAGTGTGTTCAATAAACACATGAAAGATAAGATTTTTTTTCTTTTTTCTTTTAAGCACATTATATTGGTCAATTCTCTCGACTTAGATAAAGATCCGATCACATTTTAATTACAAATGAATGCAGCAAACCATGAAATGGTTTTTCATGAAAAGGTTTACATACTTTTTCCTGCCACTGTAAAACACTCATGTGGCGCCCCCTGGCGGCCTTCAGTGTTCTACCTTTTTCCATAATCCTCGATCATAATCCTTATGTAGGACATCTTTGCATATCACCGCCAGGTGGCGCCACCAGCACAGCGTCAACCAGATATCTACAAGTAGAGCTTTTGTCTGGGCTGAACTGATCCAGAAACAGCTACAGGAGTTGCATTGATTAGAACTTTGCAGCATACACCTCTACACTTTGCTTCTATATTGTTTATTAATTTTTTTTTAGCTTGTGATTAATGTTTTATTTAGATGCTTAGATATTTTATAGGTTCTTTTTGTTCTTAGCATTGCACTATATAGACAGATATATAGACAGATAGATAGATAGATCAAGAATTAAAGCTCAAATTCAGATCTTGTAATCTTAAAAGATAAGATAAGATCAGTACTCTGGTTATATAATTAAATTTGCTGGGTGATCAGTAGAACAGAACAGAAAACATATTTTGTGTATGGTGAGTGTGTGTATAGGATGCGTAGAAGGATAGGAACGTGCACACCTGGACAGGGTTAAAAGTTTAAAAGTTATGCAGAACAGATCTTACATTGATTGGTTAATAGGTTTAAACAGGGTCGTAAAAATCTTTTTGAAAAAGCAGAGAGGTCATTCTCTGTCATGTCAGAGGTGGCATCTGAGTTTGGGGAGGGGCGCAGGATGATCATTGCAAGAGACATCAGACCTACCAGAATCTGCGGAGAGAAATGGAGGGGGGGAGGGTGTTGTTATGATAGTGAATTTTTTGTTGTTGTTGAGAAAACAGCCATGATCACATAAGAATGGATAAAGTGTATGTATATAGATATAAACACCGATCAGCCATAACATTACAACGCAAAACATTGTGCCCAGTATTGTGTAGGTTCCCCTCGTGCAAACAAAACAGCTCTAACTCCACAAGACCTCTGGAGGTGTGCTGTAGTGTCTGGCACTGTAGTGACGTTGGCAGCAGAGAGGTGCTGTGGGCTGTGAGTTTGGAGGTCGGGTCGGCAGGCATGGGCTCTTTACCTGTTGTGCTCTGTGCGCGGTGGGCTGTGGTGTTCTGGTGCCTTTCTATCTTTTTTTTTTCCCGATTTTCTCTCTAATTTAGTCGTGTCCAATTCCTCCCCGTCACTAGGGGGCTCCCACATTAAGGCTACTACTACCACTCAGCCGGGAGGGCCGAAGACTATCACGTGTTTCCTCCGAACCACATGACGCCAGCCGACCGCATCTTTTCGAACTGCTCGCTCGCGCACCGTTGGGGGCGGCGTAACACACTCGGAGGACAGCGCTATCCGCTCCCTCCGCTGCGCGAGCTCACAGACGCCCCTGACTGGCTGTAGAGCCGTGATTAATGTCGGAGCACTATGTACCTCTCATCCCTCCCCTCTGAGAGAGCTCGGCCAATCAGCTCTCTCTAGACCTCCGGCTGCGAGAGGTTACAGCACCACCCGGGATTCGAACTCGCGATCTCCGGATGATAGGGCGAGCACTGACATTTTTGGACATTTTTGTTGCATTGGCTTTTTCATGACATGATTATTACACAGATTTCTTTGGAGGAAAAAATCCTTAATTTTGCACAGAATACCTAATCCTAAGCAACAATTCGTACAGGTCATATACTTCTAGAAGCTTACACCAATTTTAGTATCAATACTCATTAAGAAATATGAATAATTTACATTTTAAATAAGACAGTAATGGCCATTTTTGGGGTACATATAAAACAATCTCTCTAAAACGGCTGGAATTAGCAACGTGAATTTTTTAGGGAAGCAAGATTGGTCACTTCCATGTTGTATAAATTTTAGAAGTAGCTTCTTTGGCCACACACATTTCCTGCATTATATAGATAACATATGTTCTGTATTAGTGTTTTCTCTATTATACTCACTCTATTATACTAACTATATTATTTGTTTATTTATTATTAAATAATTTATTATATATATTTTATTATTATTGTCTTGAAATAAACCAATAAAAACAATTCTATAAATACAAGCAGACCACAAACACACCAAGGAAACTGTATTTCTCCATCTGTTTCATAAACCACTTTAATGGAGTCTGTTTAAATAACGAAGAGACTGTTTATTTATTTATTATATATTTATTATCCATTTATCATTTCAAAATGGTTCCTATGGCTACAGTTATCAGGAAATTTGGGGCAGGAAATTAATATGGCAGGCACATAACAAGAGGAAAGATAGAATAGGCACACAGCTATTGTACGCTTCACCATTCTCAGGGCATTTCTAGTTTGAGTGTCATTTTTCGAGGATCCTTATGAAATCAACACAATTTAGGATTATGCATGTGTCCGTTTTTATGCCGAGACCTGGCTGTAAGGAAGAGGCCGCTTTACATCTCTAATATTGAAACAAAGGCATGTTTGCTTCTTGATAAATACCCCCAGGGTTGTTATTATACAGGAAAGTGCAATGTACTTACAGCAAGAGCTGCGAGCGTGAAACACACAGCCATCGTGAAGACAAGGACATATTCTGTAAGAATGGGTCCACATGGCTAAATTCAGGTGGAAAAAAATACAACATAACATTAAAGACTTTTTACATACACTCCATGTTACAGGTATAGCAGATTGCTAATAAATAAGTAAATAAATGACAGTCCCACCTGTGACCAGACACTTCGGTTGGACTCAGGGATCTATACAAACATTGAAATAGAAGATTAATACATATGCTCTCTGAGCTGAATTAGAAAACGCATAACTGAACCAAAACATAAGTTATAAATCATAGGATGGAGGAATGAGTTGAGGTTACCGTCTCACACGTGTCGTCTGCATTTTGTTCACAGTTACATGAGTCAGGAACTTTACGCCAGTCTCTGTAGCCTTTAAACAGTCCGCAGCATTGCAACTACAGTAATTACCCACAAGGAAACTATATGTCAAATGCAATGGACTATAGGATACATCTGTATTGAAAACTGAGAAGAAATAAATAGATAAATGAATGGATAGTTAATTTACACGCGTTTGAAAGGGGATTAAAAAAATGTAAAAAAATTTATTCCGATCATCCTTATCACTGATAATTGAGGTCATCTGAGGGGAATACAAAAAGAAAACGGTTAAGCCACGGGAACTTCATAACAAGAGAGTTCATGACATTTACAATATAGAGACACATTTCATGTATACACAATTAGCTGGATAACTGTATAACTGGTAACTGTATTTTGTCTAGGTGTTTAATCTGTGTTTATGATGCAAGCATTATTCTGAGCAAAAGAAAATGAAGGCATGATTGAAGTTAAGCTGTAATACCTTTGTGCGATTGAGTGCTAGCAAAATTGCGATACACAAAATGCCAGCAGTCACCAAACACGTAAGGGTGAAAAACTGCAAAGAGAGAAATTGATGTTTTATATATATATATATATATATATATATATACACACCTTTGGTACTGTACATGCACTCCACTGAATCTAGCTTAGAATAAAATGTAAAGCGTTTTATTCGAACGTGGGACATGATAATGTACCAAAGGTCCCTTAAACAACGTTTCTTCCACGCATCAACAAAAAGTCCTCACTTTTCTTTCTGCCTACACACTCACCACAATCAGTGGGCACTTGCTCTCTTTGTATGCAGAATAAGTTCCCAGAAAAGCAATGCAGACAACGACGAAGCCTGTCACAGACAATGCGATCGCTCCAGTCCTGAAACCCGTCTGAAAAAGGAGAAAAGAAAAAAAAAATTATTGTTAAACATGGACAAACATGGAGTGGCAGATGTGGTGGAACCTGGGCAAGTTTTCACCTCAGGTCTCTTACAGTAGTTATTCAGTGTTTTTTGTTGTTGTTGTTGTTTAGAGCATATGAAGCTTTTTCTTAAAATAGCCCAAGATGTCGATTTTATGATGCTCAACACAATCTACTAGCTTATTTAGTGTATTATTCAACTATTTAAATAAATATAACAAGCCATCTTTAAATTTCTGCTAGTAATTTAACAACTACATTTTTATCTTAGTAATTACTATTAAAATCTTAACTAGTAATTTTTTATGCTACACCTTTTTTTAAATTTAACTATTAAAAATATTTTCTACATATTTTGTTTACTAGTAATTTATGCTACACCTTTTTTTAAATTTAACTATTAAAAATATTTTCTACATATTTTGTTTACTAGTAATTTAGCTACTACAAAGTTATACAGTACTAGTAATTTAACCACTACACAGTTTTACTATTAACCACTATACTTATTAACTAATAATTTATCTAATACAATTTATTAGTGATTATACTACTACTGTCAGGGATTACCCCTAGAGGGCGCCAAAAGCGCCCAGAGACTTCCTTTGTTTTTTCTGTGTTCTTTGTGTTCTTTTCTGTGAAGGACTCTAATCCCCAGAATGCACCTCAGTCAGGTGATGTGGCGCTCACCTGAACTGAGGTTGCTCATTAGTGTTGGTTATAAATGTTCCTGAGTTCTATGTTGTCCTTGTCTTGCACCTGTTCGTCTAGGTTTACTGCTTGTTCTGGTATGTTGTTTGACTCTGTGTTCTCCTGGTTCTCTGTGTTCTTCCTAGCTCTGTGTTCTTCCTGGCTCCATGTTGTCCTGGCCTTTGTCTGTCTCCTAGACTGTCTGTCTCTCTGTTTGTAATGTCTAGTCTGGTTAGTTTGTCATGTTTATAGTTTATCCTGGTTTAAGTTCATGTTCTGTTCCTTTGGTTCCCTGTTTTGTGTTATCATTAAAATCCTTTTGATCACTTCACCTCTGCTATCATGCCTCTCTTTCGTCCGGCAAGCAGTAACCGTGACAGAATGCAAGACCAAAAAAGTAGTATAGCAGAGGAGCCTCCCCTGGGAAGTTTTTTTGGGGGGGCTATGACAGTGACGCCAGGGCAAGCGAGATTCGTGTGGAGTCGGCTTGCTCTCCGGTGGAACTACTGGGGGCATGCCGGAGTGAGTGGAGCAACTGCTGGTGGAGTGCCTCGGAAGGAGTCTGTGTGTCCTCGAAAGGAGGAGAGCGAGGAGCATCAACAGCGGAGGCTAGTGCTCCAAAAGCTGGCAGGTGAGCTCATCTATCAGATCAATGTGTGCAGGTCCGTGAATGATCAAGAACGGATGCAAGCCCTGCTGGAGATGGGTGCACTGCTCCAGAACCAGCTCACCAAGCTCAACACTCAGACTCCAGCCAGCCTCAGTGGAGGCCCTGACCCTCCAGCCAGCCTCAGTGGAGGCCCTGACCCTCCAGCCAGCCTCAGTGGAGGCCCTGACCCTCCAGCCAGCCTCAGTGGAGGCCCTGACCCTCCAGCCAGCCTCAGTGGAGGCCCTGACCCTCCAGCCAGCCTCAGTGGAGGCCCTGACCCTCCAGCCAGCCTCAGTGGAGGCCCTGACCCTCCAGCCAGCCTCAGTGGAGGCCCTGACCCTCCAGCCAGCCTCAGTGGAGGCCCTGACCCTCCAGCCAGCCCCTGCCTCCGCACGGGTTCCGGGACGCCGTGCTCGCTCCGTTTCCCCTCTTCAAGGATTCTGTGACCGCTCCGCCGTCCGACCTCGGCACCAAACTTGGATTAATCTCCTCTCCACTCCAAGGGGAGATCCCTTGCAGCCCCGCTGTGGGGAGGACGGTACTGGGACCTTGGGGAGGGTGTCCGGGTCCTCCTTTGGCGCCCTGGTGGTGCGCCTTTTGGTGGGGGGGGGTAGGTAATGTCAGTGATTACCCCTAGAGGGCACCAAAAGCACCCAGAGACTTCCTTTGTTCTTTTCTGTGAAGGACTCTAATCCCCAGAATGCACCTCAGTCAGGTGATGTGGCGCTCACCTGAACTGAGGTTGCTCATTAGTGTTGGTTATAAATGTTCCTGAGTTCTGTGTTGTCCTTGTCTTGCACCTGTTCGTCTAGGTTTACTGCTTGTTCTGGTATGTTTGACTGAGTTCTTCTGGCTGTGTGTTGTCCTGGCCTTTGTCTGTCTCCTAGCCTGTCTCTCTGTCTGTTTGTAATGTCTAGTCTGGTTAGTTTGTCATGTTTAAGTTCATGTTCTGTTCCTTTGGTTCCCTGTTTTGTTATCATTAAAATCCTTTTGATCACTTCACCTCTGCTATCATGCCTCTCTTTCGTCCGGCAAGCAGTAACCGTGACAACTACAAACTTTTACTAGTAATTTAACTACTACAATTTTACTAGTTACTTAACTACTACAATTTTTACTAGTCATTTAAACCCCATACTGATTTTACTAGTATTTTAATTACTACAGATTTTACTAGCAATTTAACCACCTCCCAGAATTACAAGTAAAAGTACTTTACAAGTAACTAAACTACTACACTTTTACTAGTAATTTAACCACTACATTTTCTACTTATTTTTAACACTACGAAGTTTTATTGGTCATTTTACCAATATGCTTTTTTACTAATAATTGTACTAGTACAATTTTACTAGTAAGTGAATGACAATACAGGGTTTAAAAAAAAAAAAAAAACTGATTTCACTACGCAATATTTTAAGGAAAAGTAATACAAAACTCCAGCCAATCACAAGTATTCTACTCACAATCAACAATTATTTCCTGTCTTACAAGTGTTCAGTGTGACCATCTGCAGCACAGGCAACATCAATGTGATAGAATTCCTCCCAGGTGCGTATCAGCATATCATGATTCACGGAGTTGATCGCTGTTATTGCCCCCCTGTGACAGCTATTCAAAACTTAACTCCTTTTTCAAATGGTCACTGACTTATTCCATAACGATGCTTGAGAGCTGAAGCAATTAGTCCTGAAATCAGTTCATTCTTTTTGAATTGCCCTGTACTGCTAATTTAACTACTGCATTTTTACAAGCAATTTAACAAGTTATAAACAAGTTTTCAAAAAAGAGATTTGCTTATCACCAACCATTCACCTTGAATATAAATCAGATTCGGCTCTTTAAACATTAAGCTTGAAAATCCCTGTTCTTTCAATAGAAACAGCTAATTCATATGACGTTAAACTAAAAATAAACACATTATTACCTAGAATGCATGAGTAACATAGACAAGTCATTAGCTTCTCTCCGGAATCAGTGGCTTCCTTCAAAGGAAATGTGAAATGAATGATGCACAAATGTTTTAGTGTTTTAATTATTCAAATTCTAATTTTATTGGTCATACACAGTACGATATGCAGAGAAATGCTTATACGACCGCCCGTGACCTAAAAAATAAATATGGAATAAAATAAGATAAAATATAGAAAAAACTTTAGCTATGGAAAATATTACTATATTACAACTAATTTAACCACTACATTTTTACTAGCAATTTAACTACTACATGTTTTACTAAAAACTTTACTACTATACAGTTCTAATAACTTAACTACAGTATAGTAATATGTTGGTGTTTTTTTGTCCCACAAATGGTCACATTGCAGACCGTCCGAACCACACGCAACTTGGCAAAAGAAGCTCAAACCATGCTTCATGTTCTTGTATACACACGTGGACAAAATTGTTGGTACCCTTCAGTCAATGAAAGAAAAACTCACAATGGTCACAGAAATAACTTTAATCTGACAAAAGTAATAAATAAGAATTCTATGAATGTTAACCAATGAAAGTCAGACATTACTTTTCAACCATGCTTCAACGGAATGATAAAAACAATGAACTCATGGTACAGTCCTGGACAAAAATGATGGTACCCCTAACCTAATAGTTTGTTGCACAACCTTTTGAGGCAATCACTGCAATCAAACGACTCCTCTAACTGTCAATGAGACTTCTGCACCTCTCTGCAGGTATTTTGGCCCACTCCTCATGAGCAAGCTGCTCCAGTTGTTTCCGGTTTGAAGGGTGCCTTTTCCAGACAGCATGTTTCAGCTCCTTCCAAAGATGCTCAATAGGATTGAGGTCAGGGCTCATAGAAGGCCACTTTAGAATAGTCCAATGTTTTCCTCTTAGCCATTCTTGGGTGTTTTTAGCTGTGTGTTTTGGGTCATTGTCCTGTTGCAAGACCCATGACCTGCGACTGAGACCCAGCTTTCTGACACTGGCCAGCACATTTCTACACATCTAGAATCCCTTGATAGTCTTGAGATTTCATTGTACCCTGCACAGATTCAAGACACCCTGTGCCAGATGCAGCAAAGCAGCCCCAGAACATAACAGAGCCTCCTCCATGTTTCACAGTAGGGACAGTGTTCTTTTCTTCATATGCTTCATTTTTCCATCTGTGAACATAGAGCTGATGTGCCTTGGCAAAAAGTTCAATTTTTGTCTCATCTGTCCATAGGACATTCTCCCAGAAGCTTTGTGGCTTGTCAACATGTAGTTTGGCATATTCCAGTCTGGCTTTTTTCTGATTTGTTTTCAACAATGGTGTCCTCCTTGGTCGTCTCCCATGTAGTCCACTTTGGCTCAAACAACGACGGATGGTGCGATCTGACACTGATGTTCCTTGAGCATGAAGTTCACCTTGGATCTCTTTAGAAGTCTTTCTGGGCTCTTTTGTTACCATTGGGATTATCCATCTCTTTGATTTGTCATGAATTTTCCTCGTGCGTCCACGTCCAGGGAGGTTGGCTACAGTCCCATGGATCTTAAATTTCTGAATAATATGTGCAACTGTAGTCACAGGAACATCTAGCTGCTTGGAAATTGTCTTATAGCCTTTACCTTTAACATGCTTGTCTATAATTTTCTTTTGAATCTCCTGAGACAACTCTTTCCTTCGCTTCCTCTGGTCCATGTTGAGTGTGGTACATACCATGTCACCAAACAACACAGTGACGACCTGGAGCCCTATATATAGGCCCACTGACTGATTACAAGATTGAAGACACCTGTGATGCTAATTAGTGGACACACCTTGAATTAACATGTCCCTTTGGTCACATTATTTTCAGTATTTTCTAGGGGTACCATCATTTTTGTCCAGGCCTGTTCCATGAGTTTATGCTTTTAAATAATTCTGTTGAAGCATGGTTGAAAAGCAATGTCTGACTTTCATTGGTTAACATTCATAGAATTTTTTTCAATTACTACTTTTGACAGATTAAAGTTATTTCTGTGACCATTGTGAGTTTTCTTTCATTGACCGAAAGGTACCAACAATTTTGTCCACGTGTGTGTGACTAATTTTACCAACCTGATTCAATTCCATTCACATAGTACAGGAGGGAAAACTATTGTCTATGATTAATATTGGATTCAGGTTCTCACCTCCTCGGCATATTGCTGCCCGAACACACCCAAGGCAATAATGACAATTCCAAAGATCTAAAAATTAAAAAAGAATGTGGCTAAATAAAGCAAATCAAGGCATACCAATTAACTTACTTAAAAAATCTTGTTTTTAAAATAGACCTCGCAACCAGCATGTAATTAAAAGCAAATATAAATAGAAACTTACTGCAAAAATAGAGTTAAAGAAGACAAAGGTCCTCTTAAAACACCGGCTGATCTCCAACATGATCGCAGACGGTCCGCTTGTGGACAAATACAAAGTTTTAATACACCAAATATCACAGTGCTGAAGCAAGACAGAGGAGAACTGTTACCCAAAGTCAGACTGGAGGAGGAGCTCAGAGCTTAAAAAAAAAAAAAAGGAAGAGGTGGAAAAAATGCAGATGAGCATATAAGGGTCATGTCCTCATGTAGCCGGGTATTTTTAAAAAAAAAAAGATTTTTCTTCTTCATTCTTAAAAATAATTCCGTCCACACGACCTACGTTTGAAAAATATCTTTGTCCACATGAAAACGCAAAATGCTCTGTTAAGTGCTGTTAGGAGCCTCCTTCTCATAGGTGTGTGTGCGCGGAGTTTGTGTGTGCGCGCGCGTCTCATATGTGTGTGTACGAGCATTTCATATGTAGTTGTTTGAGCAGCTAGTAGTGTATATGCATGTGTGACTGTTTCATGTATTGTATGCAAGTGTTTCATGTGTGTGTGCATGAGTGAAGTTTGATTTAAGCCCTATATGGCGCCTCATAGACACATACACACACACAAACTCTCTCCACACACACACAACTATGAGATGCGCGCACATACACACAACTCTCCATTTTTTACAAAATACAAATTTCACTTTTAATAATCGCCTGTAAATATCCATTTATCAGGTGATTAAGCACCATTACTACTAGTATAAAATAAAGGCATGACTCATATTGCATTCAGTCAGCAGCTCCGCTTGCCGTAAGAAGTGCTGGAAAAGCACAGAGTGTAAGCTCGGCCGTGATCACGCTGCTTAATTAGAAGATCAGGTCGATCTGGTCCAAGATCTTTAACTTTTTTCTTTCTTCGTCCGATCGCCTTGCGATGGGGCATTTTAGCAAAGAAATTACAGAATTTTCTCTCATATTTAGCTGGCTTCCACGTCAATCACTACTCAGTAAGTTAACTAACAATCTGCTGACCGTTAATAAGACTCGTTGAGAATGGTCCAATCACATGAGGCCAAATATTTAAAAACAATATTGATTCGCTAAGAACAAAAGTGGGAGGGTTCGGGGCGCACAGTGCTGCGACCCAGGATGATTTGAAGAAATCCAATTAGAGCTCAGCCTCAAATCTTTGCTTTTCAAAAATGTACGTGCCTACATAGACGATAGTTCTCACTGTCTTGAAGTACATGAGACAAAAAGTTTAATCTTAAATTTTATGATTACAGTATGCACTGTGGTTAGCGCTCTCGCCTTGCACCTCCAGGGTTCGGGCTCGATTCCCGCCATGGAGTTTGTATGTTCTCTCCGTGCTCGGTCGGTTCCCAGCAAACATTTGGACGTTTGATCACCGTCGAAATGACGTTCCTCCGACACGTCCCGTCGTGGTTGAAAAATAGTTCCAAAATGAAAGTTGAACGGACGGAAGGCTTTCATTTATTAAAGAGCTACTACAAAATAAATATATAATACAACAGGATTCATTCTAATACAAGGTAAACAAGAACACTCAAATTTTGGCGGTCAGCTGTTTACGGCTCATTTCTTATATCCGCCACCCCCAGCTCTTCCTGGAGCATGTTTTAGATGTTCTGCCATTGCTACCTCAATCTCCGAGTCAGGAGCATTTGGGCTCCATCTTTTCACCGCGTTTGAGGGAAGTGAATATTACAAAAAAACAAAAAGGAAAGAAGAGGTAATTTGTAAGTAAATGGCATGCACTTATTTTGAAAAAAGTCTTTATGATCCTACAACTACATTAAAAATACATCTTGGAACAAGATTGTATCAGTGTGTAACTGTGTCAAAGTGAACAGAATATTTCTGTGGTCTTTTAGGTGATATTCCTTGACTAGATGAGAGATACCAACAGAAATTACATGAATAAGAGACGACAAGGAACAATAGATTTTCCACATGTCATAAGGCCAAAAATACCTTGAATTATATAAGGAGGTAGCTCTAAATGGCTTCTTCTGAAGTTGGCCACCACCCCTCATGTTGAATGTTGCCATTAAGGCATTCGACATGATTCTGTGAAAGAAATTACTCACGATTACTTCACCTTCCGAAAAATTTCCATGCAAGGTCAATATTACAATTATCAGTCCTGTACAGCGTGTCAGTTGCACACTACTGATATGTTTAATCATACACTTTCACAACCACTCATCTGTCATGTACCATGTGCCCTGAACCATGCCCTTATCCATATCCACCGTTTTGCGTCAACTAATTAGTCATTAATGGCTTTCACTGAAATTAGGTTTAGATTTTTTGGTTTTCAGTCTGGCTGACTGAGTCAGTACAGACATCTAAAACCTTCTGAACAAGAAAACAGGCACGTATGTGAAAGATTAAAATCCTGAATAAAGAATATAAAAACCAAAGGCCATAAATGTACATATACATTTCATTTCTGAATTATGCAGCAATACATACAAACAATGCAAGGTTAAATACACACCTGTTCATTACTTTATCCACACAATCCCTAAATGCATTCAGATACATTTGTACATGTCTACAGTTGTCTGGGATTGCGTGTATAGCAGTCACTTTGACGTTGAGTCTATGTGCATTTCAATAGTGAGTGCATGTGTGAGAGAAGGTCCACTATGTGACGTCCGTTACACGTACATTTACAGTCCATCGTGGTCCTTTATTAAATCCACTGTAGTATTGAGCGCGAAACATGCAAATGCGATTGTGCTTACACCGTGGTTAATACTGCAATAAAAAGTAAATGCCGCGAGTAGTTTTTAAGAGGTTGTCAATAGACAGCCATTGTATTTGTATTAGTCAGTGTATTTGTGTGTGTGTGTGTGTGTGTGTGTGGAATTAGCCCCTTCCCTCGCCTCGTCTTACACAGTAAAACTCCTCCTCTCTCCCCCCACCTCGCTTTTTAAGTTTCACAACAAACACACATACAACAGAAACACTGTTTTAATGGGGGAAAAAAGAAATCTGTCTAATGACACTCGCGTGAGCGCATACTAACGAAATCGCTGCTGTAAAGTAAAAAAAAATAAAAAATGAACCAGCACCTTACCTTGAAAAGAATCGCCACAGAGCTGAGTTTTCTGTGTAAAGAAAGTGTCTGCGTATGTGAAGCCGAGTGTGTGTGTGTGTGTGTGTGTGTGTGTGTGTGTGTGTCGGTGTCAAATTACGCGCGCACACACATATGAGATGTTGATTATACCAGTAAGAGACGAGCACTAAGACCCAGGGGAGCAGGGGAGACGATTAGCCACAATTCGGCAGCGCAAGAGAGAGAAAAATCATTGGCTCAGTTGTGGTCACTTACCAGTCGGTGTCAAAATAAGAGTCGCATGCGTGATACATGATACTCGGCACTCGTAAACTAATACTTGCTCGGTTTCCGATTAAAAATTTATTAAAAATCTTTTCTCGGTTTGCAGAACACTCATAAACCGCGTTACTCGCAATCCGAGGTTCCACTGTATTACAAAATGATTTTATTATTTTTATGAAATGTATGCATTTACATATGAACATGTATATATCTGGTCACCATTCAAAGTCCGAGTTGGATGTGGCCTGTCAAACTTAAAAAAAACAAACGTATAATTCCATGTGGATGAATAAAGTTTTTTTTTAAATTTTAATTTGGGGTAAAATCTCGCGATATTCTAGCTTATCTTGAGAGCGAGAGTTAGCGCATTTTCATCTTTTATTTACTGCCAAGAGGAGAGGAGTCCTTGAGGAGGGTGCAAGTTAACATCATAAAAAAACTACTGTTGGGTGAGTCCATTTTGTATTGTTTTATGAATGTTGATAAGTTTGACTTGTTTGGCACGAAAGAATTGAAATGTAGTTTGATTTGGGCTAAAATTAACTTGTAGGCTAAAAGTTAGTAGTGTTAACGTTAGGCTTCTCCTAAAAACTCTGTTCGCATGAGTTCGCAAGTATAAAGCCCCATGCGGGCTCAACACTTAAGTTAAGCGATTTTTTACTGTATGCACTTCTTGGTGGAAAACTGATGGCAAAATGACCAAATCCCCATAATGTTAAGATGGCTGGATTTTGTTTCACTGCCTTAAAAAAATATTTACAAATGAGCAGTGTAATTTCATGCTACTGCAGGAACATGGTGTAATAGATATAGAGCTCCCAACCCTGGTCCTCAAGGACACCTGGCCCAATGATCCCTGCCCTGCCCATTGCAGGTGTGTTCTGTCAATCAAAAGTGGTATAAAGATATCATTTCAGATGAGATTGGAGTGGGGGAGGGCAAATCAGCAGTGCGTTGGTAGGGCAAGAAGAGTTTGGAATCATGCAGAGCATGAATAAGTATGAGTTTTATATGTATCAGTTCTAGAATAAGGTCTGATTGTTGCAGGGTTTGATGGTGCAAGTGTAGGATCAATTTTAAAGCCTTTTAGATATTTTGAGATATGAAACAGCAAAATGTATATAAACTTTGTTTTGGTGTGTTTTCTACACAGGTGATAACAGGCTTCAAGATCGTGATCATCAGTACCAAGGTGGTAATCCATACCCTAGGTTAACCAGCGACACTATGAGACTTATGTGCTTCTGATGCTGATTAATTTTTTGTTTTTTGCTAACGATTTACTGTATTAATAATTTACACTACCATAACATTAACTATTTTTGTGCAGGTGAGGTAAGGCACAGTGATCCCCGACAAGGATCAGGAAGGAGACTACCAGAGTATGGAAATTCCAGAGTATGGCCTCAGCTTCCAACACAAGAAGTAAGTAATGATTTATGGTGCTGCATTTTACATAATGAATCTGGGTCACTCCGGTCTGTATGAAAAATATGATTCTTTGGTATATAATACTTTGATCACTTCGATAAATTTTATAATTATGTAAATATTAATCTGCAGTAAGTAGGGCAGGTATAGTTGTAAAGCAAGCAGGGGCGTGGCACTTGACGAACAGGGTAGTATACCTTGGATTTAGTTATGGTTAACGATAATATGCCTACAATACTTGTCTAGGTTGAATTGAAATGTTTGGTACATCCACAAAGTAGTTCAAATAATCCACCATGGGTTGTTTGTGTTTTCTTAAATACCTTGTTGTTTTTGTCTGTGTGTGTGGTGAAACATTAATGACAGCGAGTCCTAACGATGGCCTGCTTCTTATCAGCTGCATCCCGGAGAGAGCACAGAAGTGAGGCTATGTACGTATGTTAATGGTCTGTTCCAGCCATGAGCTGGTCCTATCAAAATTTGCTTTTACATTTTGTAACAGGTGGCACCAGACCCTCAAGAAGTGCTTACCCCATGTCAACTGCAAGTAAGAAATTACGGTGTATATATAATATATACACAGTATATTTAAAAGCCTAGGCAGTGAACTACCAGTATTTGTTGCTAACTGTAAGGGACTACCACCAGAGGTCACTGTGTGCACATGTTTGTTTTTGTTTTGTAGTTTTTTTTTTTTTGGCGACTCAGTTTCCCAGAAGGCACCTTGGTCAGGTGATGCGGGTGCTCGTCATTAGTATTGTTATAAATAACTGGATGTTCTGGGAAACTGGGTCGAGCATTAATCCCGTCAGTGGGCATGTATTTTGGTTTTGTTTTGATTAGATTAGATTATGTTTTATTTTGACTTATGTTTGCTTAGTTGGGCTCTGATGTGTTCTGTGTTTTGTGCAATGTGTAAGTGTATCTTTTTGGTTTATTTTGTGTATTTATGGGGTTAGGTGTTGTGTGTGCCTTGAGGGTTATTTAAGTCTTGTGCCGTGTGTTTCATGTCTCTCCCTAGCCTCTAGTTTGTCTTTCCAGCTTCTAGTATGTCTTCCCTTAGCTTCGTATGTGCTCCCTTAGCCTCTAGCGCGGTCTCCTAGCCTCTAGCGCGGGCCCCCAGCCTCTTGTCCTCCTGTCTCGTTCAGTCCTAAGCTCTTGTGTCAGTCCTACAGGGTCTGAAATGCTCAACAGGGTCTGAAATGCTCCATAAGGTCATGTGTCTTGATAATGTTAAAAGAGACTGTAAAGGCTTCAAGAGACTGTGTGTATGAGTGTCTTTGTCCAGGGCCCATGTGTGTATGTTGCTCGTTCCTTTTTGTTCATTAAAGACTTTTGTTTAAAAACAACCCCTCTGCGCCTATGCCTGCCCTTTATGCCCACGGCAATAACATTCGCCCGAACTGCATGTCATACCAGTTCGTGACCCTAACGAAGTATCGAATGACAATAATGATACCAGTGTTTTTGCTGGCTGTAAATTCAGTCTTGCACTTAAGTTTTCATGACCTTATTCTCCCCGATAATCAGCAGGCAAACAAAACTAATGTCCTGCATAAACACAAACTGTCACATTTCAGAAATTTAAGTAGTAATGTGTAGATGATTAACATATATTAATATACTGATTTTTCTTCCAGAATTCCAAAGGAAGGTGTTTGCAATGTTGTTTGACTTAAAAGAGGAACTTCAGCGAGTAGCTGCCATTGTGGACCCTGGCAACACTACATACACATCTATAAAGAGACTGGATTCGGAGAGTGACCTGAAATCCTTTGAAGACTCCATCAAAGATGAAGAGAAGAAGTCGATCTGCGTAAGTTTTAAATGTGACAAAAAGAATGTGCCCGTTTTAAAATATCATCCTACAGATTGTGGTGTCACATTTAGGTTCAGCAACTGTTGGGGGATCTTCTGTCAAGGACTGTGTTAACAAAGTCATGAACAAGTGTGTATTTTACCTTGCATTGTTTATATTGCTGCATAGTTCATTAATAAAATGTACACGTACGGTACATTATGGCCACAATAATAAACCCAGCCTTAGTTTTTTTTTTTTTCAGGATTTAATCTTTTATTATATCCACATACGTGCCTATTTTCTTGTTCAGAAGGTTTTAGATGTCTGTACTGACTTAGTCAGCCAGACTGAAAACCAAAAAATCTAAACCTAATTTCAGTGTAAGCCAGTAATGACTAATTGGTTGTCACATAAAATATGGACATAGTTCAGGGAACTTGTTACATGACAGATGATTAGTTGTAAAAGTGTTTAACAGTTTAACATTGCATGCAAGTGACACGGTAAAAATATTACAACTGATAATTGTAATATTGACTTTGCATGTAAATTTTCCCGAAGGTGAAGTAATCCTGAGTAATTTCTTTCACAGAATCATGTCGAATGTCTTAATGGCAAAATTCAATATGAGGGGTAGTGCCCAACTGCAAAAGAAGCCATTTGGAGCTACCTCCTTATACAATATAATTCAAGGTATTTTTGGCCTTATGATGTGAAGTTTTTTAGAATTTATGTTTATGTTTATATTTTTTAGTAATTTTTTAATTGTACCTTTTATCTATTCAAGGAATATTGTCTAAAAGACCACAGAAATGTCCTTTTCACTTCCCCATAGTTATGGGACTTTCTCAACCACAGTGGTTTTGAAGGGGAAGGGGACATGCTGTTTTTTCATTAACCTAACACACATTTAATGCAAAACATCTTTTATTAACAAAAGTTTATTTAACAGTAAAATGTAATGTAATGCATGTTGATTACTTTTTCCCCCTAATGCTTCATTAATGAAACGGATAAAATGTTGTTCCAAGACGTATTTTTAATTTAGTTGTAGAGTCATGAAGACATTTTTTCAAATCAAGTGCATTTCATCTCAGATGCAGTGAAAAGATGGATGTCAGGGAGGTGCGCTGAGCAGAATCAAGAGCGCATATGAAACCTGCGGGAGCAGGTGGAAGTGCTCCAGGGGCTGCGAACTCAGCTAAGCCTCAATGGAGGCCCAGACCTGCCAGCCAGCCTCACTGGCCAGCCCAGACCTGCCTGCTCCTCTGCCCTGTTTCGGCGACGACAGCGAGTTCTTTCTTCCGCCGCTCAGCTGCGACGACGACGAGCTTCCTCCGCCGCCCTGCATCGACGAGGACGGCGAGCTTCGGGAACATCGTGCCAGCTCCGCCGCCTGACTTTAGCGACAGCGAGCCAGCTCTTCCGCCTGACATCGGCGACGGCGTGCCAGTTCCTCCGCCTGGCTTCAGCGAATACGTGCTAGATCCGCTGCCCGGCCTCGGCGATGGCGCCCCCGTTCTCGCTCCGCCATCCGGCTTCGGGGACCTCAATTCGGTCCCACCTCAGAAAAGGGGTGGAATCTTGCCTGCCCTACATGCCCTCCCACCCTGCCCAGAGGACACGATAGGCAGCCTTTACGTAAGGTGGCCAGACACTGGACCGTGGTGGGGGGGGGGGTGCCCTGGACCTCCGGTGGCTTGCATCTGTTGATTTAGTCTAGTGAATGTGTTTACGTTTAGTTCGTGTTTACTTGTAGAGATTCGTGTTTTGGTTTGCTTTTACATAAAGTGATCTGTTTGTTTGAGCTCTTTATTTATCATTAAAAACCTCTTTAAACATCATGACCTCTGCGTATATGCCTCGCCTGCAACACCAACAGGAATGTGACAATGGAGCCCAAATGCTGCCTCCGAGATTGAGGTAGCAATGGCGGCACATCTAAAACATGCTCCAGGAAGAGCTGGGGGTGGCGGATATAAGAAATGAGTCATTAACAGCTGACGGCAAGAATTCGAGGGTTCATGTTCTTTTTGTTCTTGTTTAACTGATGTTACTCTGTTACTGTTGTACTACATATTTAGCCTTTGTTTAAAAATGTTGTATAATTTTATATTTGTATATGTGTGTATGTACATAAGGCACACAAATATGTAAATATTGTAGATAAAAAAATATATATTTGTTTAATATAAAATGTTTTGTAATGTAAACGCCAATTAAACGTTTTATAGACGTTGAGGTCTGACTGGACTGATTGTGGATGTTTTTTGAACCATTCATGTTCTGATGTGCGTTTCACAATAGGGACTTTTATATGCATAAGTACACGGACATTCCTCAGCAACACATCTTAAAAACATCCAGCCGACGAAACATTCGACGTCCAGAAAAGACGTCGAATCCACGGCAAGTTGACGTCAAAGACGTCCGTTCAACGTTCATTTAGGAACTATTTTTCAACCATGCCGGGACGTGTCGGAGGGACGTCATTTCAACGGTCATCAACCGTCCAAATGTTTGCTGGGATATTAAGACTGCCATTAAACACACCCCAATCGCTTCTTCTTACAACTATACATTATTATTCAAATATGCCAACAGACTTTCCACACACAGCTTTAGTGAAGATTACTTAGTAATTTACCTAAAATTACATTTAAGATTACATTTAGTAAATGTAGTTTTTTTTATTGTTATTGCTTGTGTGTGCTACAAACGCAACTTTTCTCATACATACAGTATAGCCGGCTATTAGCACAGAATATAAAATCATGACCTCCCCTCACCCAAAATATCAAAGTGCGACTAAAAAGGTGGAAAAGCGAATTAGCATGGAAATGAGCTCCTACCACAACTACAACATTTAAAATTTAGGTAAAAATTTATATGAACTTACCATAAAATCAGTGGCGGCCGGTGCAAAAAAAAAATTTTTGGGGGTGCAAACGAAGTAAAAATGTAACTTTTAATACTCGCCTGTAAATTTCTCAGGTGATTGCGCATCATTACTACTAGCAGAAGATAAAGGCATGACTCACATCGCATCCAGTCTGCAGCTCCGCTTGCCATAAGACGTGCCGGGAAAGACTCGTTGAGAATGAATATTTAAAAGCAATATTGATTCGCTAAGAACAAAAGTGGGAGGGTTCAGGGTGCAAAGTGCTGCGCCCGAAATATGATTTGACAAAATCCAATTAGAGCTCAGCCTCAAGTCACGTGCTTTTCAAGAATTTACGTGCCTACATAGACACTCGTTTGTCACGTGTTATGCGCTAAAATGCCTCCCTGCCACGGATTGCCCCCCCCCCCTACATAATCTCTATCAAATATTATATTTGAACATAAATTCATAGGTTTATGATTTACAAATTGCACCAAACGAATTTGCTTATAAAATACGCAATATAAAAAAGACATGTTGTATGGAGAAAAAATATATATAAATTTTATATTTTTTTTCATATACAACATGCATATTTTTATATTGCTTATTTATAATAAAAATCATTTTGTGTACTTTTTCATCATAAACAACATTTATTTAGTGGAAACATTTTTGTATTGCATGACAAACCCCTGCAAAATAAATGTGCCACAAAATCAACATTATATGAGAATTTGTGTCTTAATTTTCGTGTATTCATTTGTCACGTGCCTAGGGTTATTTATAATAGTAATAATATATTTGATAATAAAAATATAATATATTTGATAATAATAATAATATGAATTTTTGATTGTGATGTCCTAATATATTTGATAGAGATTTTGTGGGGGATGCAATCCGTGGTAGGGGGGCATTTTAGGGCATAACACCGGCCGCCACTGCATAAAATACTTCCTACATAGACACACGTTTGTCCGGCGCCCCGCGTACACGAACACAAATGAAGGTAATACCGTTTAGATTTTTTTTTTAATTGCAAATAAATTATATTAAGAAATACAGCGGAATATTGTGACAAAATGACTTTATTTCATTATTAAAATAAATAATTACATGTTAAAGTAGCATTCTCCTCTGTCTAACTTTAAGGGGGGCGGCGCCCCTGCGACCCGTAAAAAATCTAAACGGTATTACGTTCATTTGTGTTCGTGTACGCGGGGCGCCGGACAAACGAGTGTCTATGTAGGCACGTAAATTCTTGAAAAGCATGTGACTTGAGGCTGAGCTCTGATTGGATTGTGTCAAATCATATTTCGGGCGCAGCACTTTGCGCCCTGAACCCTCCCACTTTTGTTCTTAGCGAATCAATATTGCTTTTAAATATATGGGCTCATGTGATTGGACCATTCTCAACGAGTACATCAGCTGAAACTCTGCAGAAATTGGGTGATGAAACAGGACAATGATGAACGCGTGCCCCTGTAAGTCCACAACAGAGTGGCTTCAGAAAAACAAAATCCACCAGGTAGCACCCAGTTAAGGTTATTGCTGGAGTCAACCAGTTATTAATTCCAAGAGTTTGCTTACTTTTTTTCGACTAACATTTTGAATTTTGAAAGAGTGTGTTTAATAAAGACATGAAAGATCATGTTATTATTTTAGGCACATTATATTTGTCAATATTCTCGACTATAGATGAAGATCAGATCACATTTTATCACAAATTAATGCAGAAAACCATGAAACTCCAAAAGGTTCACATACTTTTTTTTTGCCATTGTAAAACGCTCATGTGGCGCCCCCTGGCGGACCTCAGGGTATTACCTTTTTCCATAATCCTCGATCGTGTCCTCATGTAGGACGTGTTTGCATATCACCGCCAGATGGCGCCATCAGCACAGTTTCAATCAGATATCTACAGTACAAGTGGAGCTTTTGTCTGGGCTGAACTGATCCAGAAACAGCTACAGGTGCATTGATTAGAACATTGCAGGATACACTTCTACACTTTGCTTCTCCGTTGTTTATTAAAAAATTTTAAAGTTGCGATTAATATGCTTTGTCTAGATGCTGAGATATTTTGTAGTTTTTTTGTTCTTAACATTGCATTAGACAGATAGATAGATAGATAGATAGATAGATAGATAGATAGATAGATAGACAGATACTTTATTGATCCTGAAGGAAATTCCAAATATCCAGCAGCAATAGAGACAGTAAAACAAAGACAGATGTGATTGCACACTGTATATCTTACATACAGACAGTATACACGGGATAAACTGAGAACTGAGCAGAAGTTACTGTACTAGTGCAATGCTTAGAACAAAAAACTCCAAGATATATGAGATCATATAACTAAAGCTTATAAACCACAAGTTAAACAAAAATATGTGAAATGATGTTAATTGCAGTGCAACCTTGATTTGCAAATTTTAAGTGACAACAGTGCAAATAGCATGAAAGTGGCAATGAAACTGATTTTGTGCGTAATGGAAAAAATCAGAAATAGTGAGAGTGACTGAGCAGACCCTGAAGAACAGATGAGGGCAGCACCGTGATGTATGCAACAGAAGAGCCTTAAGCCTAGATCTCCTAGCCCGCATCCCCATGCCCCTGTACAGAGATACTGAATAGCGACAAAGGATTTTCTGAGTCTGACAGTTGAGCAGCTTTGTGACAGACGTCTTCCACTGAACACACTCTTCTGTTTGCAGAAAACTCTTGAGTATGACAGCATTTTGTTTTGTATCCTCCTCTCCACAACATCCTCTAGAAAGTCTAGCTCCAAACCGACCATCGACCATATAGGCTCCACAAGAGATTCCCTCACCTACATAGACTGAAGCTTCGCAGTGGCATCTGAATAGTAGTGTTACTCAAGGCTTTAATTAACTGTTAAAAACAATGTACTTAATTATTTGTTTGCGTAGAGACAGGCTGTGCTGTTTGTATCTGGTGTATACTTTGAAAAAAAAATCATTATTATTAATAGTAGCTCATTATCTACTATCTCAGCCATCAGAAGTCATGTGTAAATGGAGCTGAATTGGAATAATTTGTGTGTCATGTTATCGCAGAATAAGTATCAGTTCCTGTGAGCTTGTTAGAATCTCTCACAGTACCTGAACATCATGAAGACCAGAACAAGTCTAAACTATATGGTGCGTCTTAAGGAGCATCATTGAATCCATTATGTAAGAAAAAGATAATAATAATAATAATAATAATAATAATGGAAGGAACAGGGCATGACAGTTATGATGGCTTTGGTCAGAGAAGCAATCAAGTGGCTAATGGTCATTTTCAAGAAGCTGGAATGATGCTGTTATACATGGTTGAAAAAGACAACCACTTGACAAGGCTGGATATAAATGGTGTTTCATGTTCGCTCTCCATCAACAGCATGATCACAAACACACAACAGCACCCCTTCTCTAATGCAGCTTCCATAACCCCTTTAACTTACCTTCAGAGAGCACACTCAGCTTCAGCAATCCCATTATATCATTAATACCACAGTATTTTAATATTCCACCCTGCAACAGACAGACTGTTCACATACTTGCCATCAGACTGGCAGGATTACAGACGAAATGTAACAGATTGAAGGACAGGTTTTCTTTCCCCGGATGCCATATGCATTTTGTCTGCACCCTTATTTCTAATCATTATACTGTAAAACTCTGTATTGAATGTACAGTGATGTCCAAAAGTATGGAGACAAAAATACTTGAACTTCTGTGTTTGAATAACATTCTTACAATTTTAAAATAATGACAATCAAGACCGTGAGAATAATTTTTATTTCATGCAATGAAATTGCTATGTAATAATCAGTATTTAGTACAGTTTGAATATTCGATCAATCCATCCTGCTTGATAGCCTCCTGAAGATCATGTATAGAAAACGTTTTTTTTTTTACTACTACTGCCGTCTTCACCATTGTCCAACAGTTAATATCATGTCAAATGTCAAATATCTAGTTTTTCACTAGTTGCTCAGTAAACCGATTGTGTGCACAGAAAGAACGATCATACCTGACAGATGTTGTCTGAATACATTTGACTAACCACTGTATGTGCATTCTGAGGAGGAATATCCTTGGTTTTCCAAGTGTCTTATGAATACTCCATCCGAACATAGAACAGTAGATGTAGTAGAAAACCACTGCTGAAAAAAGATGAGTCAGCATACATATGGAGGAAAGAACATCTGGACTGATGAGGCCATTTATACACAATTCTATGGGTGGCGAAAACCTAGGATGTGGACGCCACCACCCCAGTGAAGCATGGTGGTGGAAGCATCATGTCGCGGGAAAGCTTTTCATCGGCGGGGTTTGGGGCACAATTGAACACTGTGGGCAAATCTGTGGATAACAAGGCAAACGTCTACGACCCCCAGGAAAACAAATTCCAGGCAAAAAGTTACACAGGAATTGTTCACGACCAAGACTGCAGTCCAAATCTGTGTCAAGACTTGTTCACCAGCAGGTACCACGCATTCTGACAGAGCTTGAGCAATTGTGCCAATAAGAACCGGGTTTCAGATGTGCAATACTGGAAGAAATATACTGTACTGTGCAATAAGACTTGCAGCTATAAGTGTATGTAAAGTTGCTTCTACCATGTATTGACTTAAGGAAGTGAATGCTTATAGTGTGCATTAAATAATTAATTTGAGTAACTTTTAAACATTTAGTACTTCCAAATATTAGATAGCTTGTGTACTATGAATCAAACACCATGTGTTATGCAGATCAACTCCTGCTTTCTGTTTCACCCACATGAGGATGGGTTCCGTGTTGAGACCGGTTCCTCTCGAGGTTTCTTCCTAGTGCCATCTCAGGGAGTTTTTCCTTGCCACTGTCGCCCTCGGCTCGCTCATCAGGGACAATCTGACTATCTGACCATTTTGAATTATACACATTCACATTTCATACAAACGTAAATAAGTATTTTGATTGTGTAAAGCTGCTTTGCAACAATGACAGTTGTTAAAAGCGCTATACAAATAAAATTGAATTCAGTTGAATTATGACGAGGAACACTCCAACATTTCAATTTGGGAACACCAATCCGCCTGCATTAATCTGCAGGTCTTAATGCTGTGGGAGCTGAATTATGAATTTAGGGGAAAAATATGATTATTTGCTATCTGTTGTCAGCAAGAAATTAGGATTTGAGTAAGTATTATTTTTAATAATCTACTGTATAATGGTTTTCTAATGAAAAAGAAAAGGTATTCAAAAGCTTAGTGTGCAATACGATACTGTTTTAGGACTCTTTTTATTTAATTCTGTTGTATTTTATGTTTTTCTATCTTTTTTATTGTATTTATATATTTTTTTCCTTATTTATTACTCTTTGTGTGCTGCTGGACAGTGAGGAAACCGGAGAACCCAGAGGGATTCCACACACACACACAGAGGGGAATCTTGGCACAGACTGTAACCCGATCATGGGGCTGTGACACAGCAACACTACAGTATGTACTGTACCACCATGTTGCTGTTACGGTATTTTAATGGTGATATTTTAAGTTAAAGTAGAGGGTACAAGCAAGGGTATTCTGAATAATATTTCAAAAATAGTAAATATAAAGACTGTAAACAATAATTTAGGAAATAAAGTACAGTCTAATGTACAGAAGCCATTGTACAGAATGAACAGAATACAGAAAGTGAAAGTGTCAGAGCAGTTCTGATGAAAAAAAGATGAATGGTTAGGATACCATATAGTGCAATGGTACAAAACAGCAGATATCGAACCATATTACCAATAATAATAATAATAATAATAATAATAATAATAATAATAAATGTATTCATTTACAAGGAGTGTTCAAGTCAAACTGGGGCTTTTGGTTGTGCAGAATAACAGAAAACAATTCTGAGAATGAAAAACAAACCTTATTTCTCTATATAATACTCTGCTACACTAATTCAATTAGTGCACCCTACTATCAAGGTCGAAAGTTTTCTCAGTGTGCAGGAGTCAAGACCAGGAGTCATAATCGAATTGCCCCAATAATAATAATAATAATAATGAATTTATATTTTAGGCTACACGTTGGCTTAGCACTGTTAGCACCTTGCACCTCCTGGGTCCTGGTTCGATTTCCAGCCAGGTTCGATTCCTGTCTCTGTGTGCATGGAGTTTGCATGTTCTCCCCGTGCTTGGTGGGTTTCTCCAGATTCCTTTTTTCCAGACTCCGATTTCCTTCCACAGTTGAAAGACATGCAGATAGACTAATTGGCATTCCCAAATTGTGTGTGTGTGTGTGTGTGTGTGTGTTTCTTGTGATGGATTGGCACCCTGTGCAGGTACCCCTGCCCTAAGTCTCCTGTGATAGGCTCCAGGCCCTTTACACAGGATTAAGAGCTATAGAAGATAAGTGAGAGTGAGTAATTCATCTTCTATACCACTTTGTACTGTATACAGGGGCTCGGCGGGCCTGGAGCTTATTTCAGAAGACTTAAGGCACAAGGTGATGAGCGCTCTGGAAGGACTGCCAATCCATCGCAGGACACACATATTCACACACACATACACACTATGTGCAATTTGTGAACACCAACAATCTGATTGTTATGTCTAAATGTAATGTTAAACTGGCGCACCCAGGAGAAGCTCACCAAGCATTGGAACTCTTGACCGAGGTGCGAGGCCACTACACTACCATACCACCTACTGTATAATGGTAATAATAATCTTTTATACCGTTTATCCTGTATACGGCCTCACACATACACACACTTTCACACTATGGGAAATTTGGGAACACCAATTAATCTAACCCGACTTGTCTTTGGAATGTGGGAGGAAACTGGAGGACCCAGAAAAAGCCCACTCATCATGCATGGAGAGAACATGCAAACTCCATGCACACAGTCCGGACGTGGGAATAAATCCTGGACCCTGACGGACAGTGCCTAATAATAATAATAATAATAATAATAATATTATTTATAACAACAACAACAATAATAATACATTATTATAATAATAACAAGCATACGTTATTGTTATTATTATTATTATTATTATTATTATTATCTGTTCAGGGTTACTGCTGTAGTGGTGGCACAGAGGCGTAAAGGTTAGCACTGTCTTCCAGGGCCCTCTTCCTCCTGTGCTTGGTGGGTTTCCTCCGGGTACTCCAGTTTTCTCCCACATTCCAAAGATTGTTGTATTTGCCCCTCTGTTTGGAGGATAAAGTGGTACTGTACTATACATTGGATAACAGTGCAATCAGGATGAAGCAGGCACATACAGAAAGATGTTGAGAAAAACAGCTATACATATGCTGGAAATGTCTTTCAGCATTGCAACATAAGTGTGACAAATGATATCCACTCTAGGGATGTCACCTTGCTCCATTGTACAGTGACAGTGTTAACCTATTTGGGAATCAGTGACTGACTCGAGCTTGAGCAGGTCAGTGCTGACATGCGCGGTATTACAGCCTAATCCAACCCCCCCACCCCCCACCCCCCTCATGCAGCACCACCCGCACCCCTCCTCGCGCCTGTCTCCATTCCTCACGCGCGCTCTCGAGCTCCTTTTTCAATCCTCACGCGGCGGATGGAAGCGCGCGCGCGAGCGACTCCTCCTGCCTTTTAATTAGGTTTTTTTTTTTTTTAGTAGCAGTAGTAATATTAAATATTGCATGTTTAATAGGTGTTGCATCCTTTAGAGGACAATCACACAATTTAGAGTGTGTCTCGGTGTGGTGTAGCCTGTCAGATGTAGGACTGATTGGAGTGCACTGCACGGAGCCATGCATGGACGAGGAAGCCGTGTTTTTCTCCTCATTGCTTTGTTGCACGGAGCTGGAGTCGCAGGTGAGGAGACGGAGGAGTGTCGCATGTCTCGATTTCTGGTGCATGAGATCATTTTCCGCCCGGTTATTGTGTCAGATTATAGCCTGAGAATAACATCCGGATTATTATTATTATTATAACAGTGTAATGTCACTCTGTGTTGGAGAAGGACTCCGTTTACTCCTGCTCACATCCAGCGCATCACATGTATTCTGCATGTATGCGATTAAAAACACAGAGTCTCTGGAGTGTTAGGAGATGCACGGTGTCCTCAGGCGCCGCCCCCAGTCACGTGATTGGATGTTCCAGGGCTTTCTCTGGTCGCCAGGGAGAAAAACATGTCATCTGTCACCTAGTCATGAGATGCTAGTCAGATTTCATGGTTGTTGTTGTTTTTTTTTTTTTTTTGCTGTTAAAGTTAAACAGTTTGTGGAAATAGTTAAGTTAAAAATAATCTTATCAGCTTTAATGTAATCAGTGATATAATTATTTCATTATTATTTCTATTACATGTCTGCCAGTTTTCTTTCTTTTGTGTATGGCAAAACTCGCTGTCTAGCTTATTAATACTGTACATCACCATCGGAGTGGCACACGCATACTGTATATACACACTCATTCACACACTACAGACAATTTGGGAACGTCAATTAGCCTAATCTGCATGTCTTTGGACTGAGAACCCGGAGAAAACCCACTAAGCCCTGGGATAATACACAAACACAGAGATGGGAATTGACAACAGTGCTAACCACTATGCCACCTCTTTTGAAAAAAAAAAAAAAAATAATATATATATATATATATATATATATATATATATTATGTTTGCGTATCTTACACCTTGTTTACACTTTTTTAAGTTTGGTAATCTGAGAGTCAATCACAGATGAGCAATCGAAAAAGTAGATCGGATAAAGATTAAGTTTTGTCTTGAAACGACTCCAGTGCGTTAAAATTCACTTATACCACTTTAGCTGTTTTTTCAGCTATGAAAATATTAACTAATCCCAGTAAAAATATTCAGTTTAGCTTTTCCAATTAATACCTATTGGTGCAGGTGTTTGTTTACATTGAGCAAGTAGCGCATTAGGAACTTGTTTTAAAGTAGATTATTAAATCTGGCACATAACTGTTCGTAACATCGCTTTTATTCAAAAAATGTATGCAAAAGTCCCAATAAATTCTGTCCAGCGGTCAATTTAAGTTAGTTTGACGCATGTGCAGTACGCTGTCAAAACTTGGGTTTATAATCTGGCACATGACTGGTCATAGTGGTTAGCACTGTCACCTTGCACATCCACGGTCTGTGTTCAGTTCCCGCCTCGGGGTCTGTACATGGAGTTTGCATGTTCTCCCTAGTGTGTGTGTGTGTGTGTGTGTGTGTGTGTGTGCGTATGAATTGTGCATGTGTGCCCTGTGATGGATTGGCACACTATCCATGGTGCACCTCACCTTGTGCTTGAAGTTTCCTGGGAAACAATAGGATAAGCAGGATAGACGTTGAGTGGACGACATGGTGGTGTAGTGGTCAGCCTTGTGGGTCTGGTTTCCGTCCACAGTCCAAGGACGTGTTACCCATAGTGTGTCTGTGTGTGGTGTGTGCATGTGTGCTCTGTGATGGATTGGCACCCCGTCCGGGATGTCCCCCACATCGTGCCCTAAGTCAAGATGAATCGTTTAACAAAAAAACTTAAGTATATGATATGAGATAGTATTCGAGTTTATATTAGTCAATATTAGTTGAATCCATGACGTCAGACCCATGTCAAACCCATCAAACCCATCAAACTCTTACAGACCTAAAGGGTAAGTTGTTTTAACCCTATACCTGATGAAGTCCAGATGAAGGAAGAAAGCCAAGCGTCTCACCTGTTGCTAGCACTGACATCAACAAGCAAGCTAAACACGCTAAGGTGTTGTATGAAAGTCACATGACCGCATATCAGCTATGGATGTGATCTAGGAGGAAACCCACCAAGCATGGAAAGAACATATAAACTCCATGCACACAGGCCCGATGTGGGACTTGAACCCGAACATGGAAGTGCAAGGCACTAACTACCATAAGTGCTAAACACAAAGCCATCGTGCTGCGTTTGTTCATTTAGACAGTCTTAAAAAAATCTGACAATCTTGCATTAGGGTAACAAAATCTGAATTGAGTCTCTTCAGGATTGTAATGTGAACATATATGATACAATGCTGTTTTGTTTATCCTTGTGCATAATATAAAATTTTATAGTACTATGGACCAGTATACTATGTGACATTCTTTACGCTTGAAGTGCTTTGGTAGTGGGCATCCCCTCTGAAGATAGGAACTAGCCTATAAAGCTGAATGAGGCTTTCAGTCTCGATGTACAGTACAGATCCAATAATGGTACTTGTAATCAAATGCTGGATTATTATCACATCACATTTGAGACATTATTCAATTATAGGACACTTGCTGACTATTCAGGACTACTGATTGGAAGGTTCCAGGTTTAAACCCCACTACCAAGCTGCCACTGTTGGACCCTTGAGCAAGGCCCATATCTCTTAACTGCTCAGCAGTATAATGAGATGAAAATGTAAGTTACTGTGGATCAGGGTGTCTGCCAAATACCCTAAATGTATACGGCAAATGGTAAATAGCCACCTGATCATCTCACACATGTGCTTCTTCTTCAGAAAGTCTACATGATAGAACGTCTTTCTACACTATTGCATTACAGTTTCCCTTCACTGGAGCTACGATGCCCACATCTGTTCCAACATGACAGTGTGTATAAATCGAACTCTGTGAAGAGATCCTGTGTTAGTCTTGGACTGGAAGGACTCGAGTGTCTTAATGCCTGGGGTCGTGATCGAACATGAACTCCTTCGGGAGCCTCCTAGACATCCCAATCCTTGTAACGGAATGAACACAAATCCCCAAAGCCACACTTCAAAAATCTAGTACTAAGCCTTCCCAGAAGAGTGGAGCTTATAATAACAGCAAATACAAAGGGGCATAAATCCTGACTGAGACGTTCAACATGCACATCTGTGTTTGAGCCACACAGTGTAGCCGCAGTGTCTTGCACATGAGCACCAGAATTAGATGCATTTTTGTTTTTACAGTGGTGGAAATCACGACCCCAACCAGCATTAGTGTTTTGTTTCTAATAGAGATGTTGTATTAGCTTGTTAGACTGAATTAAACGGGTTTGATACTGACCTGGGCGGCATGGTGGCTTAGTAGTTACAGTAGTAGTAGCACTGTCTTCTTTGATTCCCAGCCAGGTTCGATTCCCGTCTCTGTGTGCATGGAGTTGGCATGTTCTCCCCATGCTTTGTGGGTTCCCTCCGGGTACTCCGGTTTCCTCCCACGGACCTGCAGATTAGGCTGATTGCCGTGAATGAGTGTGTGAGTGTTGGGCCCTGCAATAGATTGCCACCCTGTTGAGGGTGTACCATGCCTCATAACTTAAGTCTCCAGTGATTGGCTTCAGGCCTCCTGCGACAATGAATACAGAATATGGAAGTGGAGTTTTTCTGGGTGCAGAGAGTTTAACAATCTCTGATTAAGAAAGATGATCCCAGTACTGGTTATGATGTCAAAGTTTCAATGGCAGCACAGTGATGTAGTGGTTAGCACTGTCTCCTTGCACCTTTAGGGTCCGGGTTTGATTCCTGCCTTCCTGTGCTTGTTAGGTTTCCTCAGACATGTTAAAGACATGCAGATTAGGCTAATTAATGTTCCTGAATTGCCCGTAGTGAATGCATGTGTGAATGTTGCCTGGCGATCCTACCATAGTTGTTAAAATTACTACTTAATAAATACAATGGTCACCATTGGACTATAGAGGTTCCTAGATGGATATAATGTAAATATGAATGATTGGTGCATGACTATGTTTTACCAAAAACCTGTCATTTTAGTCATGCTTGGTTTTGGCCTCCAAGACAAATACCAATACCTCGCAAGTCTAAAGTATCTTATATACTGTATATGTTGCCTTGCATCTCCTGGTCCTGGGTTCGAGTTTGCATGTTATCCCTGTGCTTGGTGGGCTTCCTCACACAGTCCTTAGCCTAATGCAGATCAGGCTAATTGGTGTTTCCAAATTGCCCGTAGTGTGTGAATGCGTGTGTGAATGGTGACCGAAGGTCCTACCATGAATGTCTGGGATAAATACCAGGGTCAAAATTGGCTGCCGCAGTCCCTAGTTGGACTACAGAGGTCCCTAGATGGATAAGATTGGTGCATGCTTATGTTCTGCCAAAAAAAAAAAAATTAATTTTAGTCTGTAACTGGCAGCCATGCTTGTTTTTGGCCTCCAAAAACAAATACCAAGACTACAGTACCTTGTGCTTTGTACGTTTTTCTTTCAGGAGGCTTCTCGGGGGATGATGAGAGTTACCAGTCTCCGCGGTATGCTCGTTTAGCGCCGGCCACCCCGCTGTATCGACGTGTGGACTCCCAGAACCTGGAGCAGCCGCTGAAATATAACAGCCATGCACGGTTCCACGGTCTCACAGTCAAGCGGAAGCCCTCTGCCCTACTGGCCACGTCACATTTCCGGCAGGTGCCTCGGGATCACTCGGAACTTAGGCTCCTGGCCAAGATGGACGACGAGGTGCACATGGAGAACACACCCGTATCGGCACGGCATATCGTCACCATGGTGAGTGCCTTCTGGGGCCGCGGTGGGTGGGGGAAATGGACCAGAAATAAAACCAAGGCAGTTGAGTGAGTCGTTCATACTTGAGAGCGAGATTCAAAGTGTTAGATAAAAGAAAAATCTAGTAATGGTGTACTGTATTCTTTCAAATTCAGGTTTATCGTGTTGAAGCTTATCCTCGTCTTATTGCCAGCATGGACGTATCCAGCACCTCTGTATCTGTGTGATCATGTGGATGCATGACGCTAGACTGCGTATCCTAAAGCGCTGATCAGTTTGAAAGATACTAGAGTGACTTCTGAGTCATGGAGTGTATTTAGAGACTGCGTGGGTGGCGCTAGGTTTCATGGTAACGTGTTATTTATTCTTTTTTTTGCCAGAACTTTCATAAAAAATAAATGCAAAAAAAAAAAATAAAAAAAAAAATACATACATGCTGTTACTAAGTAGCGGCTTTGTAAGATGTGGACCACTGACCCAGATGCGTTCATATCTTAACATGCATCAGTGAAGCAAGTAACCTCATAAATATTTCAGTTCTTTTGCTAATATTTCCTGTTTAAAGTCACACCCCCCCCCTCCCCCCCGCCTCTCAGGGTGTCTTGTTGAGAAAAGCTTTTTGCATTGAAATACAGGTTAAAAATCGATCATGGATTTTATTTTAAATGGGTTATCAAAGATCAGACTGTAAAATCAGTCGTATTTTTTAATTGCTAATATGGTGTTTACATCTTAAACACGGTGCATTAACGTGGAGAGCAGAATCAGGATCATTTAATGGAAAGAATGAATTAATTATTCATTCTTTTGAAGAGAGTGTTTTTCTTTTGCTTTGTGTGTGTATGAGTGTGAGTGTGTGTGCTTGTTTTTGTGCACATATGCTGCCTGGTGTGTAGGCGTATTTTTGTGTGTGTGTGTGTGTTTAAGCAGAGGACTTCTCCGTCTCACAATCTCTTTATCAGAGCAGGAAATGAAGGCAGGATTATTGCACATCACCGGGCAGCGAAGTGCTGCGTGTCGTTCCATGTGTTGTGAAGTCATTGAAGAAATGTGAAGAAATGTCCAAGGCAAAAGAAGCAAGAATGCTAGAGATTAAAAAAATATATATATCTGCAATAGGTTTGGAATTGACACCAAGTCACATCTTACCCAGACTAACCCTCCTGGTTCAATAATTCAGAGGGGTAATATTGGTTGGCACTTTGGGTCGATTTTGTATTGATGTAAAAAAAAACAAAAAAAAAAACAACAACAACTAAGAAATAATCTTTTTGGAAGCTGAGATTTTCATTTCTACCAAAGTGATCCCTGATATCAATACACAAGGGGTGGAATATACACATATACTGTACACACATATAATCAATAATTCATGATATCTATGTGAGTTCATACTGTTTTATCGTGTTATGTTATCCGGTTCTACTTAATGCAGTGCAAATTTAAAGTGTGCCAACTCAAATAACATGCAATATTTCAATTTGAAAATCTCATTCATCTTTACATAATCGTGCATTTGCTCTACTACCGTTTCATACTAGTATTCCCCTAAAGCTATTAAATATCCTTTTTATTTTTAGTTTAAATGCCTGCATGCAATATTAAACAGTAAATGTTTGATCTGGCAATTATTTCGTTCAGGCCTGTGGGGAGCGCACTGCCACGCTGTTAGTAATTAGTCCTCCTGAAATTGAAAAGAGCATCTTAATATTCTTAATATTTAATAATCCGAAATCCAAACACCGTGTCTGATCTCCCCATGCAAAGGATATTTTAGAAAAATGCAGACGGCTCTTGCGTGTTCTGTGTATCATGAAATGTTTGATACGCACTCAGCTATAGAAATAAAGGAAAGGTTTTGTCTGTACGTTGGTCAGAAAACTCTTATACAATGATATGTTTACTGTACGTTTCATACATTAGAGGACCTGAAAGCAAATTTCTCAGAAAAATTTCTGTATGTCTGCCTGTCTGTCTGTATGTCTGTCTGTATGTCTGTCTGTCAGTCTGTTTGTATGTCTGTCTGCCTGTATGTGTGTCTGCCTGTATGTGTGTCTGCCTGTATGTGTGTATATCTGTCTGTCTGTTTGTATGTCTGTCTGCCTGTATGTGTGTCTGCCTGTCTGTATGTCTGTCTGCCTGTATGTATGTCTGTATGTCTGTTTGTACTGTATGTCTGTCTGTCTGTGTGTATGTCTGTGTGTCTGTTTGTATGTCTGTCTGCCTAAATGTCTGCCTGGTGACTTCTGTCTGTCTGTCTGACTGTCTGTATGTCTGTCTGTCTATGTGTATGTCTGTTTGTCTGTTTGTATGTCTGCCTGCCTGCCTGCCTGCCTGTCTGTCTGCCTGTTTGTATGTCTGTCTGTCTGTGTGCATGTCTGTTTGTATGTCTGTCTGTCTGTTTGTCTGTCTGCCTGTCTGTCTATCTGTTTGTATGTCTGTCTGTCTGTCTGTCTGTTTGTATGTCTGTCTGTCTGTCTGTTCAGACTGATTTTGTTCAGCATCACGCTAAACTGGCTGGGCACAATTTTATAAAACATAGTCTCACCACTTGTTAGGTCATTTCCTGAAGTTAAACCTGCACGATAAATTAAATCATAAAGTTGAGTAAAAGTGAAGTTATATGCCAGATTACAAACTGCAAGTTTTGACAGCTACTGCGCATGCAGCAAACTGTGGTTGCGTCTTAAATCGGCCGCTGGACAGAATTTAATAAAACTGCGGTATTAGTTAATATTTTCGCAGCTGAAATAACAGCGCTGAAGCAGTTTACATGAATTTTAACAATGCATTTTAAGACAAAACATAAACTTTGTCTGATCTACCTTTTGATTTCCCATCTGCGATTCACTCTCTGATTACCGAACAGACATGTACATGATCTTTAACCTGAAATAATAATATCACTGATCACATTAAAGCTGATCAGCTTAGTTTTAGCTTTAACCTTTTAAGTATTTCTATAAACTCTTTTCCTATCTACGACCGTCACTTACTTTAGTTACCTACAGTATATGTTGAAAAAGTCCCAAACAGTGAAGGGCTTGGTTACTTTAGTCAGTGTAATAAATCCTATTCTGTTAATCGTGTGCCTAAATCAATACACACACACACCTCGCTTGACTTGTGTAAATAGACACTGTGCGTAGTTACATTTGCACAGTTGTACACTGGAAACCCAGTATGCATATGTGGCAATGCATGTATAGCAGAATCGATTTTTTAAAGTTACAGGTAGTCCCTGACTTACGAACAAGTTCGTTCCTAAGTCCGTTTTTTTTCTCCGACAAGTCCGACAAAGTGTGTCTGATATGCCTTTGACATGAATCATGTGGCCAAAAATCTTACTCACGCCTAAGAAAATGAATCTCAGTGTAATGTTATCTCCGCGCTTTTAAACTGCGAGGGGAATCCTGGACTCTTAGAGCGGTTTTCCACTGCATTTGACTGTGCATTTGAGGATTTTTCGAAATTTGGATTATAGAAAATTAGGATAGCTCTACAGGATGGACTTCTATCATCGTGCTCCCAGACTGATTCATTGAAACTACTGTAGTGAAACCATGCTGCCCTTTATTTTTATTATGCAAAATTCACTTTTTAGTCATGTTTGACATTCAGATGGATCTCCTGTTTGTGAATTAAGGGGGAAAAACATGAGAAATTATGCTTTTTTTTTAATCCTTCTTTTATTTTGTATAGACTGGTCATTAAACAAGCTAATTCAATCCCCCCCCCCCCTAATGTGACCTCATATAAGAAAATGGGCTGTTGCTCAGCTCATCCGTATGATGAAGGGATTACTGTAGCTCAGCACAGTGAGATATATTATATCTTAGCTAGTGAAAATATCTTGAGTATTGTTAAATGTATCTACACTTCCATAAAATAAGATTATAACCAACGACATATAAGATAATTATGCTTCTTTTCAACGAAATTTTACTGAAATGTTAAGGCAAAATACTAGTTTTAGGAGTTTACTTCCTTATCTGCCAGTAGAACTAGACATTTTCACTTACAATTTTAGTAACAGTGGACTAGAAATAAGCTTATTAATCTAATATTACATAGACACTGAAATGGCACGTTCGGGAGAGGAGTGAAGTAAAATGATTATGAAGAATGAAAGTACGTCATCTGTGGGGTATTTCATCTGCATCATTAACATATGATACACACACACACACACACAGACATACACACACACACACACACTTTGAAGGAGCTCTTAGACCTATGTTGACTGGTTAAAAACAAAAAAGTACAATATAGGACCTTTAATTGCGTGGTCATTGGTATGTGGTGCTTGCATTTTGGGACAGGAAGCCCTAAACAGGAAATGATCTTGTTTTGCACTGAATTTTTTTTCTGAGGCGAGATAAAGGGCAAATGTTGGTGTAATGCCGAATCAAATGATGTGTGGCAATAAACAGGCGTATTAAGATCACACGCTAGGGAAAATATTAAGCATAAACAAGCCAGGGAGGAATGTTTATGGTCTGTTAGGAACCTACTGACAGGTTCAAATAAACAAGACGGACGGGTGAAATAAAACATGACGAGCCTGCAGGTCACAGTTAGAGCTGTTAGGTAGTTTAACTACTTCAAAGTTCATGTAAGCATAAGCACAATTATGTACGAAGAAAGAGGAAAAAGTGATCAGTGTCTACTGTGTTCGTGATAGCAGGGGTGTGCTGTATAAGACAATTCGATAGATTCCTTGGCAAAATATATATCACTCACTCATCATCCATAACGGTTCATCCTGTGTACAGGGTGTTGGGGGCCTGGAGACTTACGGCACGAGGCAGGATAAACCCTGGATGGGGTGCCAATCCATCGCAGGTCACACACACATACACACACACGAATTCACACACTACAGGCCATTTGGACACCTTAGGTCTTTGGACTGTGGGAGAAAACCAGAGTACCCGGAGTAAACCCACCAAGCATGGGGAGAACATGCAAACTCCATGCACACAGACCCCAAGGGACAGGAATCGAGCCCGGACCCAGAAGGTGACAATGCTAACCAGACAAGAGTTACAACATTATTCCATCAACGTTACCTTGGGATTCGACTTCTATTCCAAAAGGAGTGGCTTTTCAGGAATCTAATATTGGAATTTATGTTTAGATATTATCATGTGCAAAGAGTTTCAACAGAGGAACAAAGATAGCCGCGGGGCAGTAGTGGTTGTGAGAACATCCACTACAGTAAGTATGCATCTGTTATAAATGTGATCCTCCTTACAGAGAAAGCTGAAAGATCAATAAGTGGGCAGAGGTCTTCCAGGAAGGAGTACGGCTAAAGTCGAGGTTCGTTTCCGCCGTTCACCGAGTTAAACCAGATCCTATAATGCGATTGGCGAGGGAGTCCATGATATTGTATGACCTTAGGATCTCCAGTCACATGCGTGTTTGGGGTTGTGTATGAGGGATGGTGGGATTGAGAGATTGTGTGCAGTGTGCAGTATCCCATAACGCACTTCAATTCACCAAAATATCTGATAGACATGTAGAAGACGGTTAGAAGTTAGCTGCTCGTCACTGAAGTTACCTGGTCAAAATGACGTCTTTAATGGTTAAATAGGTACAACTGAGTGTTTAAATTTTTTTTTTTTTACTCCTTAACCCCCCTCCATGTACACAAAGCTCCACCCTCAGCACCAATCATATTTTAGCTTGAGTTAGCATTAACTAGAACGGTCATGACCGCTTGAAAATTAAGGTACCTGGCGGAAACCCAGACCCTCCGATCAGCAACGTAGAACCTTAGAGTGATATTTTAGTTTGAAAAGTTAGTAGAAACATGTAGCCAATGTATGCTGATTCTGATACGATTTCAGATCACTTGTTCTTCTTGAGTAATGGTAGATTATTTTAAATGGAGCTAAATTTTGCAATCTTTTGTTGGTCTATTCGATTCATCGTATCATTGGGTAATTTATTTAAGAAATTATGAATTCTTTAAAAATACACTATAGCTTTTGCAGAATGAACCACTTCTGCCTTCTACAAAGTACTTGATCAATACACTTGTTTTACGAGATTATGGATTCTTCTTCTTTTGAGATGGTGGGCAGTCGGTTTCAATAGCGCCATCTACTGGCCTGGAGTATGGAGCAGAAGATTCCTTTGTGGAAGAACACAAGTTACACAACATTTCAATGTTTATTAAATACTTTTAGTAATTTGTAACACTTCAAAACCTGTAAGAAAAATAGCTGCTCGCGACAAGACTTGCATCAAAAAGCGCCAAAATTTAGTACGAGTCACAGCTCCAGTTGCTAGGGTTCAGGGAAGTAGCATACTCCTGGATTGTATTATATGGTGCGTTCGAGTCAAACCAGGACTCATGATGGAATTCTTGGTCAATGAATTTGTAAACCCGATTGACATTTAACGTACTGACATTTAACTTTCAACCTTGATGGTATCCAAGCACTAGTGAAACGCTGGATAATGGATAACTGCATTAGTGTAGCAGAGGATTATACATTATACATTATACTTATGTTATTCCAAGTATTATTTATTAAGTCCCGTCCGGTGTATGTAAATAAGTATAGGTTAATGGTAATGAAATGTACAATTCTTTCTGTAATCTGTGATGAAGTTATACTTTTTTAAATGCATTAAATAGGAGCGCTAGACATACAGTAGGTAGAAATCTTTTAGAAAACCGATTGCATAAGGACCAAAATCTTCTTTTCCATCAACATTTCAGTCGAGACAATTTTACTGAAGCGCGCTTCAAAACAGAAACATAATTCCCTTATTTTCGCATTGATTTTTAACCGAATGAAACCTCTCCAAAGAGCAGCCTAATTACAGGCGTGGGTTGCTGCTGTAGCTTTTTCTGCTGCACACCTTTTCCATTGAACTGTGCAGGTTTATACCTGCTCCCATCTTTGTCTCTCTCTCTCTCTCTCTCTCTTCTGTTAAAATCATAAAATTTTACTTTCACTTATCAATGTTCTGTTCTATATCTCAGTGAAAGGAACTAATGTAATACTCGATGACAGCTCTGTAAGCTTTGTCAGAGTATTAATGTCAGAAATCAGAGAACGGACCTGCTTGTAGATTAATGTTTTATTTACTTAAGACGTTAAGACTGGCAGACAAATGCAACATGTAAATCAAAAACCTGGTCGTCAGGCAATCGGGAAAACCCAGCATCATGGCATCACGGCAATCACGGTCCGAGAACCAGAAAATAATGCACAGAAAACAAAGACTCCGTATGCCTGGGAAATAAACACACAAAGAAACTGTGAAGTGAAGGAAATTAATATGTGTAATAGAACTGAGGTGTGTGTGATCAGTATTATGGGTGCATTTAGAAAGGAAAAGAAAATGGATTCTGGGAGCCGTCAAACACATTGTTTGCTGAATAATCAGAGAAAAAAAATCCTTGTTGATATTGAACAACACTCTGCCACACTTTTATTTTGTTGGATTTGTTAGGCATCCTTCTCACACACACACACACACACACACACACACGCACACAAACTATAAATTATAGCCAGTCAACCACACACACTACTATACTCACTATACAGTGCCGTGAGAAAGTATTTGCCCCTTCCTGATTTAAACTAAAATTGACACTTAAATGAATGAGATCATCAAACAAATTTTAATATTCCACAAAGATAGCCCGTGTCAATAATATTTACATTCATTAAGAAAAAAGCTGTGCAAGCCTACCCTATGTGAAAAAGACCAACATTGGCGGAAACAACTGCAATCAAGCGTTTTCGATAACTGCCCATGAGTCAGGGGAAATTCAGCAAATACTTTTTCACGGCCCTGTGAGTGATGTAACATATCACCAAGGCTAACATCAACACAAACATTACTTTAATGTGCTTAGCCCTAAAACTAAAATTATGACTGCAATCTATTTCTCGTTTTGCCGTACTGAGAAAACTTTCTACCTTGATTGTTTCCAAGCACTGGTGAAACCCTGGCATAAGTGCATTAGTGTAGCAGAGGGTTATATAGAGAAATAAAGTAAGAAATAAAACTATGATGTTATTCTGCGCAACTAAAGTCCCGGTTTGACTTGAACACCCGTCGCAGTATGTATGGAACAGTTGAAATGTTGAAGGGTTTCTCAATACATGTCGGTCTTAAAGCTCTGATGTTTATTCTAAGCTCATGACAGTGTCAGGGTTTCTCTCCTTAATGCTCCCAGTGTGCAGTATGAGTTGTCTGGACACCATGTGCTTTTGTTGATCACGTTCAAGGTTTTGTCCTTGCTTCCTGTTTTAAGCTGTTAAGACCTGAATATGTCTCCATATATGGATATGACACTCTCTTCCATCTACATTCTGCATATATTCTTGTACGATCCTCCATTAAGAAATGCAACTTTAATCCGTTAAGGAATCCGTGAAATTTCATATTGTAAAATGAATCCCGAGGAAATTATATAAATGTAGATGATCCATTTCAGTCACTCCCAAAAAAATTACCAGTCGGCCAAAATAGTACACAGTATTGGTGCTTATTTCATTTATTTATGTTATACATATAATACAAAAAATGTGTGTGCTTAAGAAGCTACAGTACTTTTGAAGTTTATGTAACATGGAAGTGAACAATCTTGCTTCAATAAAAAAATTAAGTCAACTTTTGGAGAGATGATTTAATCTGTGCCTGGAAAAATGGGCATTTTTCAGAATTATACTGTCTAGCTGCAAACAATAATAATATATGTTAATTATTCATATTTCTATATGAGATACTAAAATTAGTGTAAGCCTTTAGAAGCATATGACCTGTAAAAAATTTTCTTAAATTGGTTTTCGGTAAAAAGCAAAAAATCCGTCGTGTCCGTAACCATGTCAAATTCATGTTGCAATATCTTGTATTGTTGTATTTTAGAATAATACACTTTTTCAGGTTTATGACTTTTCATGTGAAATCTAAACTGAGAGTTTTTAATTATATGCCAATTAAGATCATTGAAAGATTTAAATGAAAAAAAGCAACAACATTATGGACATTACATAAAAGGGCCTGAAATTGTATTTAGTTTCTTTTTTATATATATAATGTGTGTATGCATAATTTAAAACAATGAAGCATGAATCGGGAGATAAGAACCATTAAGAATGATGAAAAATGGTGTTATATAATATCATCTGAAAATTCATCTAGGAGACACTTTTTAGCACCATGTTTTGGCTGAATATTACCACTATTACAGAAAAGTGAAAAAAAGAAAGAAATCGACCTCACTGGACATAAATGTATGTAGGATTCCTCTTGGAACCTGCTCCTTTAATAACCAAACTGAAAGCGGCTTTGTTTTCTTCTTGCTACTGTCTTTGATGACATTCTTGGGACCCATGGTGCCGTGTCTTCACTAAATCTTGCACAAAATGCAAAAAACACCAATATGAAGCGTCACGAGGAACACGTGTTTGTATGACGAGGTACCACTGTAAATCTTTTGCCAAACGTCTTTCAGGTTGAAGCCACTGATTAAGTCAGATGCTTGTACAAAAAAAAATGTAAAAAATAGAGTCCGGGTCTTAGGAGGATAATAACCTCCACGTTTCTTCATTATAAGATGATCTAAATTATAAAGTGTGTATGTGGGGTTTTGAGACCGTTACGTCTTACATTTTACATCTAAAGTTGGCTTCTAGTTAGATGTTTTCTTATTGGGATTTTAATAAGTAATCACGTAGCTGGTCCTTTGAAGATCACTATGTCACTGTCAATTTATTTAGCTGTGAACATTAATGCTATACAGTATGACAGTATATTCATATGACCTATAGGGTCTATGATGTTCCTGCTGCCCTTTAAGAGACGTAGTGCGTAGTTATAATCACGATAATAAAAGTAACTAGCAGAACCATGGAGAGCAGAACCCCTGGTTGGCCCCTGTCTAATCAGCTTCTCCGTCTGATCCATGTGAATATGTTATACTCATTCCAGCCATCGCACCCTCGTGTGTACCAGTTTGCCTGAGGGCACTGTTCACCTGTTCACCGTACATGACTAATGTACGTGTTCGTATGCGCTCAATGTTCTAACCTGCTCAAAGAGACCAAAATGTACAAATATGATATTACGTGGCTTAAATAATACATACAGCTCATTCATTATAATTAAACATGACTTTCGAATCTAACCTCCTTCAGGGTTCTTTGGTCATCCCTTTGGAGAAAACCCGGAAGATTATACCCTACCAAGTCAACACCTTCTAACTCTGTGATCATTCCTGATTTTTTATTTTTTTCTACACTGTAAAACAATCCTGAACGCGTCCAAAATATGCAATAATCTCCTTTGAACAGTTGATATTGAAATGTGTCTACTACTGTACTTCTGCTGTGTAAATCCTTCATAACACCTCTAATCTGAGGTGCTGGTTGTTAATTGGTGATTTCTGAGGCTGGTGACTCTAAATGAACTTCTCCTCTACAGCAGAGGTAAGTTGTGGTCTTGCTTTCCTGTGAAGGGCTTTATGAGTGACAGTTTCATCCTGGTGACTGATGGGTTTTTACACTTGACACCGAATACAGTGGAACCTCGGATTGCGAGTAACGTGGTTTACGAGTGTTCCGCAAACCGAGCAAGGATTTTTAATACTTTTTTATTCGGAAACCGAGCAAGTATTAGTTTACGAGCGCCGAGTATCATGCTTCACACATGCGACTCTTATTTTGTTATTGTTATTTGTTACTAATTATTTTTATGTATTTATTTATTTTTTGGGGCTGTGGAATGAATAATTTGAGTTTTCATTATTTCTTAGGGGAAATGATGATTTGGTTTACGAGTATTTTGGAATACGAGCCTGCTTCCGGAACGAATTATGCTCGTAATCCAAGGTTCCACTGTACTTGAATACTTGTATACTGTTCTTGCAAGAACTGTTCCAGAACAGCTGACCGTCATGTCTTAAAATATCACCTGACTATTGTTGTTTATATTATTACCTAATGCCATATGTCTTAATTCATAGTTTTGAAATCACCAGTATTGGAGATTGACTTAGAAGGTTGAAACTTTTGACTTGTACTGTATGTAGAATGGGTTATAAGTTTGATTGTCTCAAGAAATCAGAAGAACCTACGAAGAACTCTGCTCCAGATGTGTAGATGTGAAGATGACATGATTTGTGCTCTTATATCTAGACCTGTTGTTGATCATCATCTCCACAATGGGGTTAAGCACAATCAAGACTTGTGCCACAAAGGCTGCTGTTTTGTTGGCTGGGGGTGAAGATTAAACATTCAGTGCTCTTAGGCTAGTTAGAAATGGGCAATCTCTTTCTCTCTCTCTCTCTCTCTCTTTCTCTCTCTCTCTCTCTCTCTCTCTCTCTCTCTTTGGCTGTTTGCGCCAAATTACATTTTCCCTAATGTCTAATGTCACTGGAGCTCAGAGCAGCACACCGTTCACCCTGTTGTTGTCATCCAATTAGATTCGATTTTCCCAACCTGAAATGCTCTTAAGAGCTAATTGAGGTCTTTGCGGTGTAGCCTGGTCCATAACATGGCTCTCAGTCATGGCCGGTAATTATACAGCTCCATAGTGTCGCCCCCTTTTTATCAATTCCCGACTCCACAATTAGATTATCGTGGGTCAGGTTCTGAAAAACTGATCTGCCCTTATCAAGAAGCTACTATTCTTTTCCATACTGACCTCTGCTCCAGTTAAGCATAACACATAGATGTGAAGTTCAGTTCTGTTCTGTCTATAAAGTCCTCAGATTCTTGTTCTTGCCTGAGAGGAGTCGACCTCAAACAGTTCTTCTCATCTCAGTTTTCACACCATTTTGTGTAAACATTTACGAAACTCTCAGGAGATCAGGAGCTTATTGAATGCTCAGAAAAGCCTGGCGCCCTGGCACTAAGATCTCCCTATTTAGTGGCAAAGAGAGCCGGTGTTTCCACCAGTCATGCGTTTTGCACAGTGTATTTTGTACATCCCCTCATGGTTGATTGTGGAAAGCAGCAAAATCAGATATGGTTATGGTTTCTCTACAGTTCCACTTTTTAACTGGTCTAAAACCCCACACTAATAAACAGAGCACGGCACTGGAACATGTAGGTTACCCTTTTTGTCCATGGTGCCGTTTTACCAGTGACACTTTACAGAATTAGATTAACTTTTTTTGTATTTTCAATGCATAATGTTGTAGAGTTAAACCTAATTAATTCATAAACAGAATGTAATGTTGAGATTTGGAGATATGGTGCTTTTTTATATCTCTCTTTCTGATCGGTGTATTATAAACAGCTAGTGATGGTTTCCCCAGCCCACGCGCCTTTTGATAACCATCAGCCAAAATATTTCTTTTAAAGAAATAGCAATATAGTATAGCATACAAATTAGAATTAAGCGTGAAATCACGTTATATACAGCATGTATGTATTTTTGAACGTGTATCTAGAATGAACAACATGTAATGTGCCATTATTTACAGTATTTAATAAAAGAGGAACATGTGGCTCAGAACCCCCCACTGCTTCCGCAGGATTTAAGTGGGTATGTTGCAGCTAGTTGCTGTTACTCTTCAGCCCATGATTTAATTGATCATTTGAAGATGTGCAGACCTCTCTCTATATAAAACAGATGTGTGTTAACACAATAATCAAGGATCTTAGATAAGCACTTGTTGTTACACAACAATCTTGAAAGGATTATAAAACCATTTGGAGTTCAGGTGGAAAGCATTCAAAGGCAGTTGGCAGTCTTCTCCGGAGTGGACGTCTCAGCACTTTCATGCCAACGTCAGACCATCTCAGACCCTACAGGCCTCATTAAGAATGTTAAATGAGAAAGGTTCCATGTTTGGCGAACATTTCAACAGAAACACCTCATACTGTACCCGCCGTCAAGCACTGAAATCTTTGTCTCCAGGAAAATAGTTGAAGTTACATCAAAGAAGTGGAAGAAGGTTAAAGATGGTGGCCGAGGGTAAAATATGATACCTAATAATGATTCGATTACTTACAGCACAGTGAAATTATCTTTTTGCATCTCCCAGTTAGGAAGCTGGGGGCAGAGTGCAGGGTCAGACAGGATACAGCACCCCAGGAGCAGATAGGGTTAAGGGCCTTGCTCAAGTGCTCAACAATGGTACTTGCAACTTACTGGTGCTCGAACCCTTGACCTTCCGATCAGTAACCTAAAGCTTTAACTGATTGAGCCACCTCTGCCCACATATAAGCACTAAATTTGAGAGTTAAACAAATATTGTAAGCTGTAATTGTGTTATAGAGTGGTGGAAACACCCTCAATTATTATTGCTTTTTATTTATTTTTTTAGGTTTAGATGATCACCAAACTGTTGGTTAGTTTTGGTCCCTGAATGTAGTGAACCAAGGAAAGGTTTAAAGAAATAATTAGCGCTTTTAGACAAATTCATTACCAAGCGCCAGGAATTATGGACCTAATACAATATTACATCACGTCCAGTCACGATTTGCCATTGCTATTATTGGAAGGCCAAAAGTATGTGGAAACTTCCACAATGTTCCGTTCCACAATGCTTTACACAAAACGGGCACCATGAAGAACAGGTGTGTTAAGGCTGTAGTAAGTGATCTTCTGAACAGAGCCCTGCTGTATCTCACCCCCACAGAACACCCTTGGGATAAACTGGAACTGGAGCCTCCATGGCATCCCGACATCAGTACCCGGTCTCACTAATGCTCTTGTAGCTGGATGATCAAATCCCCACGAACAGTCGACAAAGCCTTCCCATAAGGTGGAGTAAACACAGGAGGCTATATGTAGAATAGGATTTTCCGCAAGAACATCTGGTTGTGATGGTTGGGTGAGTTCTATGAAGAATTGCTAAGCTGTTATGGTTGATTGCAACATTGGCTCTGGGCTGTTGTGCTGCTCCTCTTGTAGTGTTATATTGTTAGTTTGTATGGACTCACTTTTTATGTCTAATCTCTTGATAAGGCTTGAAGAGATGTCACACATTATAACATCATAAAAATCAGATCACATGACCTTTTCCCATTGCTCCAATGTCCAACCTTTGTGCTACCTAGCAAATGCAAATCTTTTTTTTTTCTGATTAGTCTCAGAAGTGGTCTTCTTACGAACACACAGCTGTTTAATTCTCATCACATTGTGTGTGTATGGAAATGCTCTTGTGATCACCATTAAACATATAACTCTGTTTTTTTCCTGGTAATTTTTTTCCATGCAACTTCGCCAAGTGTTTAAGTGATCTCCGTTCATGATTTCTTCCAACCAGAGCTGACCAAAGTTCAGGTTTTGATAATATGTTGAAGCGTTCTCAACCCTGTTCCAGTCATTTCAAATCTCATTGGATGTTTTCTTTGTCTAATCTCTTGTTGGTAGAAAGAAAATCTCTAACAGTACGTATAACACGTTAGAGCTTTACAGCTTGAATCAACAGAAGTGGAGCACATTTGTGGTCTGAAGAGCTGAATGTGATTGAGGTGACATCGGGAACGATTTGATCTCTTGAGTGTTTTTATGGGTTTTGTTGTTTTCCACATTCTATGATTGTTTTTCCTTCAAAACAAACTCGTTAAGGCTTGTGTGGATTGGATTAATCACGATCTATCACGCTCTATTCAACTTGAGAATCATTTCGGAAAAGCGTATTTTTTTCTTTTTGTTCAATTAAATAAACACCGCATGTATTTTTAGAGATGTTTTGTTCTGTGATCTGCGACCGGCACCCAGTGAAAGACAATCGTGATCTGTGTGTTTGTGTGTGTGTGTGTGTGTGTGTGTGTGTGTGTGTGTGTGTGTGTGTGTGTGTGTGTGTTTGTGTGTGTGTGTGTTTAAAGTCTATAAGTTGGGTTTCGTAACAAAAACACGGTGGCGATTAATGGAGTCATCACTTCCTCCTACGCACATTACACAAACAAACACATTAACAAAAAAAATAAATCACTTTCATTCACAATGAAGTTTAATGTTGGTGCTTAGTGTGAACCCTCTCACTTGTAGCAGGTAGCAGTTGCCTGGATACGGGCTTTGTTATCTAGACTGTGCTTTTTACAGTCTCTCTCTCTCTCTCTCTCTCTCTCTCTCTTTAATTTCTCCCATGAACATATCAAACCTCTTCAACTCTTCATACTGCTCAGTTTGTAGATTTACTGGCAGTGATTACATTGCAGGATCAAGTTGTTCCCTTAATTCATCAGGACGAAACCGTAGACGTACGAACCTCTTTGGTCGTATAAATGAAACCGATAAGTGTGATCGGTTGCACTGGGATGCTGTGAATCACTTGCATTGTGATTCATTGTGGAGTGAACTCATTCTGGTGCCATTTTATATCACTTAGTTGAAGACCAGCCTTTGTCTAACTGTCAGTGAAGAAAAATCGCAAATAGAGATGCGTTTTGGTGAATTTGGTGAAGTTTCGGGCACAAATTTTCCTCAGGAGCCGACTATTAGCATGCTCGAAGGACAAAGCATTTGTTGTTTTTATATAAAGCGTCTTGTTGCATATTGTGCGAATTTGTGTGTATATGCGCACACCCGTGTGTGTGTGTGTGTTCGTGCTGTCATTACCGTCGCCACTTTCATTTCAGTAATGTTTCCCCGATGCTCCCTTTTGTGTAGGTGAGTCATTGTGCTAAATCAGTCTCGGTGGGACTCAGGTTCAAGCAGAAGAGCTCGGTTAGCCCACCCGCCTCCTCCCCTACCTCCACTCCACGCTATTACCGTAATTGCTCCACATTTTCAGCCGCTGTTGTGCACAGAGCCGCACACAGCAGGAGAGAGTGCCAGAGAATGCTCGCCCAGCTGCGAACGTTTGCAGAAAATGGGCTTCGGGGTTGTAGCGGGCTGGTTCTGAATGGGTTTCTAGCCGGAGTGCCGTAATGATAAAGGATGGAGGTTCGGCTTGTCTCTCCATCTCTTGGCAGATCTCTCAGGTGAGAGTTCGGTGAGTGCCGTGTCTTTTTCAGTTCTTCAGGTTCTCCAGTTTTCGGGTTTCGGTTCCTATCTGATTATATCTTATTGATGATGATGATGATGATGGGTATTCTCAGAGCTCTGGAATTTAAAAGATCATCTTCTGGGCTTAATTATTTGCTTCTGGGAGTCATAAGTTATCTTGATTGGATGTTCTGTTTTAGTTAATTTTAAGATTTGCATCTGTATTTTAATTTTTTGGTGAGTATGTGTATGTGTGTTGGGACACGTATTTGCATATCTGACCATTTTTACTTTTAATTTATATATATTTTTTGCTATTATTTTATCATATTAGAAAAGCAAGTGCATTTCATTATGGTTACTGATGGTTAGCATTTGTTTTATTTAGTGTCTAACGTCAATAGGCTGCATGAATCACAATGATATATTGTGTGCGTGTGTGTGTGTGTCTGTGTGTGTGTGTGTGTGTGTTTTATGTTTGCAACACAAGTGAACAGTCCGAATGTCAGCCAAATGTAATTTCCTGTTATTCTCTCTCTTTCTCTCTCACACACGCACACACACACACACACACACACACACACACACACACACACACACACACACACACACACACACACACTAGTTCATGCTACGTCTTGATTTGTCTGTCCTACAGGACACTTGGCTCCATTTTATATTATATTATATTTTATTTATTTATTTTTAATAAATTATTGTTGTCATTAACCACATTTCAAATGATACTTTTCTGACCTTACACTCATACAAATTTATCAATCGAGAACATTTAGAAGTCTGGTACACAGGACTGACCTTTCAGTTCAGTTACACACTAACTATAATCAGAAAAAAAAAATTGTTCAGGGTTAGTACTCAATATCAGTTTATTGTAATACATAAATGTGTCACTTGAGACAAATTCCTACTTTAATATTTAAATAGACAATTTCAGATTTATTATTTACAGACAGGTGGATATGAAGATATAGCTTTTTTAAAAAAGGTGATGCTCATTAGAATAAGCCTTTTAATATGAGTAGTCCCATTTTTTTGTGTAAAATTCATATATATTTATTCATGGAGTGGGGGGGGGGCGTTCAAGTCAAACCGGGACTCATGAATAAAGGTGTAAAAACTATTGACATTTACAGAAGACTTTAGGCACAGTACAGTGATGAGACTCCTAGCTGCAATAAAACATTTTAACGGTGCAAACGTTTTAAAGAAAGCTTTACATCAGTGAATGACGAATGACGTTTCCATTAACACGTTTTCCTTTTAAAATCGATGCATAACTTGTCCCCAGCTTGCGGAAGAAACTCATCTGTCTGTGGGAAGTGTGCACACAATCATTCACCAGCACCACTTGTACATTACAGGAACTCGGTTGAGAGTTATTGCCACATAAGGGAGTAGGGAGTCCGATCATGGCTCCGGTGTACTGAGAAAACTTTCTAATGTTCTTGTGGAAGAAACACTGGTGTAAGTGCATTAGTGCAGCAGAGAACTATATAGAGAAATAAAGGTAGGTTTTACCCTCTTAACTGTGTTCTATTATTCCGCAGCAAAAGTCCCAGATTGTCTTGAACAATCTGAAGTTATCTATCTTTTTAACTTCATGTAGTATTACTAGTATTTAAATACAATGGAAATGTTAATAATTACTGGAAAAATGTATATGACATGTCTCGTCAGCTCCAACCTGCCATCATCGCACATCATTGCTCGGAAAAATCTGTGCGCGCCTCTGCTTTTTTAAATATATGCATTATTCATTTTTGTTACATTTAGCACAGAGAGAAAGGAAGTTAGGGAGCTTTTAGAGAGAATTTAGTTTTATTTTATTTTTTTGCAATGTGTGTGTGTGTGTGTGCGTGTGCGTGCATAATAATTATACTGATTCGAATGAGTCTTGAATGTGGGCAGTAAATGCTAATTTTGTGCTTCCTGTCAGTGAGCACTGTCAGCACTTGAGCTTGACCTTCAACATGTAGCAAAACAAACCAGAGTGAAGACTTTATGTTGTATTGTGTGGCAAAAAACACACATTTTAACACCTACATGTCTATTAGTATTTTCTTGAACTGAAACATCATGTTTGTAATGAACTACAGACTCATTTTGTGTTAGCAAACAAAATTTAGTAATAATCTGACAGGATAAAGCAGTCAGATTGATATTAGCTAAAAATGTTATCTAAAATCTTATTTTGGATTAGCAATAAAAAAGAAGAAAGGGGGGCTTTTAGCCAAACTGTCATTTTTAATTCATATAATTCTAGAAGACTTCTATGGAGAGAGTGTCCTGCTAATGGCTAAATTCTGCTAAAGAATGTTTTTAGCTAGCTAAGCAAATCTGTTGTAGGAAAATCCCTGGTACAAATGTGGCAAAATAATAATAATAATAATAATAATTTTAACACCTAAATATCTATTAGTATATTCTTGAGCTAAAACATCATTTTTGTAATGAACTACAGACTACTGACTGCTAATTTTGTGTTAGCAAACAAAGCATAGCCATTTAGCTAAAAGACCTGACTAGCTTAGTGACTTTAAACTACTTAGCCACAAAATGTTATCATCTTATTATTGTAGATTAATATAAAAAAAAGGTATTTAGCCAAACTGTCACTTTTAAATCATGTGATTCTAGAAGACGTCTTTCTGTTGCTAAATCATGCTGAAGAACATTTTAGCTAACTACGCAAGTCTGTTATTGGGAACTCAAAACGTGACATACAGTAGCTATTTAGTGTGAGTTGGCACAGATTTTAGCCAAATCTTTTTTACAAGAAGTAAAAGAAAGATTTTGTCTGTACATTCAGAATTCGCTGTTTCAATTATGTCTTTATGTTTCATACATTGGAGGACCTGAAACCAGTCTCAGAAAAAATTCTGTCTGTGTGTCTGTATATCTAAATGTCTGTCTAGCCAATTTTATCACAGCATGACTCAAAAAGTCTCAAAATGTTAAGTAAATCAAAATGTTGAGTAAAAGGGACGTTATGAGCAGTTTTGTGCCAGATTACATCAGAGCAGTCATCGCTTTTTCTGACGAATATAGCTCTTTTTCCCTTGAGGTGGACGTGGCTATACAGGTCACTCAACATAGTCAGTCAACACAGTTTACCGATAGAATGTTGATTCCATTAAGGCGGCATGGTGGTTTAGTGGTTTGCACTGTTGCTTTGCGCCTCCAGGTCCTGGGTTCGATTCCTGACACGGGTCTGTAGGCATGGAGGTTGCATGTTCTCACTGTGCTTGGTGTGTTTCTCCTGGGTTCTCCGGTTTCCTCTCACAGTCCAAAAACATGCAGATTAGGCTATTTTGCATTTACCTGTAGGTCTCACTACGGTCGTACGAATGGAAATAAATACAATGTTCAACCTTGGCCTCCATGGTCCCTAGTTGGACTATAGAGGTTCCTAGATAGATGGATGGATGGATTACAATAAAGCTGATTAGCTTGTTTTTAGCTTTAACCTTTTAACTATTTATTCGATAGTTTATTTTTTTTACTTTGTTCATATATAATCTAATATAATATAAGATGTTTAATATATATGTTTATAAATATATTATATTCTTCATATATTCTTTAATCTTTAAAATGTAACAAACAGTGAAAATGTCCTCATTTATGCACACATTGGAAAGCCTGAGTGCTTGATAATAAAATAAAAAAAATTAAGCACACGAAAACACAACACAGGATTTCTGCACAGAAATACTTTTTTACAGATGTGACTGATGCCAGTGTGACATCTCAGTTCGGGGTTTATTACAACAGGGGAGTGCATACACTGTTTATGCTGTTGGGACTGCCTAGGCTATTCAGATTATAAAGCAGTTTTACAGGATGTGCAAATGAGGACACTTAATAGATAATAACTAATCAGCCAGATCACTGAATCAGTACATTTAGTCTAAAATCTAGATTTTCTGCATCAGGAAGCTGCATCAGCAAATCTGCTGTATAAACATTTGAGATATAGAAGATACACACCCACACGCATACACATATGCACCAACCAAAAAAAGAAAAACATGGTAACCTTTGTGGTAAGGTTATAAGTGAAATTTCAGACCTCAGTCTCCCAGAAAAAGCTGGGTGTGTCAATGGAATACACACTCTTTGCACCGGCTACTTTAAAAATGAAACTGAAAGTGGCTCCCTTTTCTTCTTGCTACAGTTCTTGATAACATTGTTGGGATCCATGGTGCTTATTATGTCTTCACTAAATCTTGCACAGAATGCAAAAACACCCACAAAAAATATAAACGTGCTGTGCTTGGCTTTTCACTGACACAAACAAGTTGTAAGCGGCTCCTAGATGTAAGCGCATAGACTTAAACTTATGCCGAGGCAAATTTCTTGCAAAATTCGTATTATCGTGTATATACACTTCAGGAAATGAAAAATAGTATAATCAATCTTTCTGTATAAAATGAATAAATAGTATTAAAATATTAATAAATACATGTTTTTCTTTTCCTGAAGTGTGTGCAGTATACATTTTTGGCTGACTATAGTATAAAGTATATATACAGTATTTGCACAGTTCTAATAAGGGGAGCCTACAGGAGGACCACACAGACATGAGAAGATGTAAACGTTCATACATCTGTGCACAGACAGAAACCTGGATTCAGGATCAAACCAAGGACCTGTAGCTGTTCACATGTGTGTATGTTTTTGTGTATTTGTGTTTGTGTGTTTGTTAGTTATTAGTATGAATGTTAAAACAGGTACCTGGAGGGGGGAAGGAAGTTAAGTGGTAGGTCTTACAGCAGCGTGGGTGGATTGTGTGTGCTGCTAAGATCTGTTGTGTGACCTCTGGTGTGTTCACCTCCCCGGCCTTTTCTTTCCAGCCTCTGAGGCTGCTCTGAGGCATTGCTTACATGGGTTTCATTTTCAGATATTATTCTTTTTAAAAAGATATATGTAATCATATATATATCAATAATAATATAAACCAAAAAATAATAATTTAAGCAGTATCAAAACAAGGTTTGTTCTTGTTTTAAATTAATCTTAATTGTTAAAAAATATAACAGTTAATATAATGTATACACTATATATTTTTTAATGCTTGATAATTTCATTACAAATATTAATTGTAATACTGTTTATGAATTTCATTGTTTAAGTATATACTGAATACGCGGCAGTGAATTGACCTGATTTAGATGTGTACAGTACATCAGTTCAACATCAATGAGTTGACATTCATATTCAACATGATTCAATTATGTATTTCATCAAAGAAGCAACTCCAGATCCTGTCACTGCGCCCATAGACTTGTATGGTAGGCACTAGGCATTATGGGTGCATCGCTTGATCCGTCTCTCTTACCGTGATGCACCATTACTCTGGAACAGGTTCAGTCTGGATTCATCAAACCACATGACCTTTTTCCAAAGCTTCACACTCTTCAAAGCCTTCTTTCCTGATTAGTTTTACGGATAAATGATTTTCTTAAGGTTACGCAGCTGTTTAGTCCCTAACCCTTCTCTTCGCATTGTGGCTGCAGAAGTGCTCTTCCTTTCACTATTAATCATAGTTGTGAGTTATGATTTTACCAAATGTTTGTGTGATCTCTGATCATGATAAGTCCAAAATTTTTTCCAACCACATTTCTTCCTCCAAGATGATGATTCACCATTACTCACAGTTCTTAGCCCAATGTTTTGTAGTTTCAGTAATCTCTTTAGTTTTTTGTTTGCTTAATGCAGGATAATAAATTGACCTTTCTGAAACAGAGTAACATCTTGGCGCACGACCACAGGGAGTAAGCCACGCCTCAAGTTTCATCTCTTGTATGTCTTGTAAGTTGTAGAAAGCTGTAGACCTGATTTACGGGTTATAAAGCCTAAACCTAAATGGGTTGTTTCATAGGGCATAATTTGAAGTGAAGCTGCGGTCATGTGAACCTGAAGCTGCCAAAAAGGGACTTTAACAGCCTTGGTGGTTTATTCGATTTTCCTGTGCAAAAACCTTAAGCCACCTTTCACTGCTTCATATTAAATGGAACTAAATTGTATTGATTAAAGAAACAGGAGCAAATGTTTTACTGCAACAGGCCATGAAGTGCCTTAATTTACAATTTAAAAATTGGTTGGCCACAAGCTCATTCGCCCTCTCATTTGTTCCAACAACTCAGCATTCAACATCACCAGTTTACTAAGCAGTCATCTATCATCAGTCATCATCTGCATCTGGTTCTCACTGGTTCATGCCTTAAGTTAAATATTTTTTATGCTTAAATGATCCATAGGTCACTGTGTGGCAAAACGAACAAAAAGCATACCTTTGAAACTGCTCAGATACAGAGACTGGACTAAAAATGAGAGACAAAATATGAAGGGGTGACTCAAGGCTTTTGCACAGTTCTGTAGGTATATCCTTTGGGGCATAGGTGACTCGGGTTGGTTTCTTTTCCACGCTTTTGCATCTTTGAAAGTTCTTAACTTGAATGTTCGTATGTAGGGGACTTACTGTATTTCCTTTTTGGTTAATGATGTATGACAGTTCTGGTAATTCCATGGAAATGGAAAGTCTTTGTCTACTTTTAACCACTACTTCTGCACAATGAACTACAGTATATACTGTCACACTTTGGTCTTTGGAATAGTTTCCATGGCCGTGACAAGTGCAAGCCTACGTATAACTCTGCAGTCAACTGTGTGTTTGTGATCTTCTTAAGGTAAGTATTTCTAAAACTCGAGCGATGCATGTGTCTCAGGTTTGCGGTAGTACTGTAAGGTCTATAGGAACTGTCGCTTTTCCTTAATTCTAACAGGCTACATTAGTAGTAAAACTATTTAAGCAACACACACACACACACATTGTTTTAAAAAATCGCTGGTGGGTGGTGTGTTGTTGTTGTTTTCTCAGCAGTTTTTCAGTCTTTACACATTGACACAGCTTTCTCTCTCTCTCTCTCTCCCTGTTTGTGATATTTGGTGAGAGAAAGCCTGGTTTCCATGGTGATGCATCTCTCTTTGCTTCCTCTCCTCCCTCTCTCTCTCTCTCTGTCTGTCTCTCAGGCTCTCCAGCTGGATGTTCGGCAGTTGAACATAAGCCTTTTGAGGACATTCCGTGAAGGCGTGGCCGCTGCCCTGGACATTTCACCACGACAAGTTCACATCAACCGGCTGAACGTAAGAACACAACCCTGAGCTACACCACTGATTTTTTCTACAATTGCACTTTGTCTCTTGTTACTGTTCACCTGTTGCATGCTCACATCCTTGCACTTTGTTCTGGATCCCGTTACGCACACACACACTTGTACAGTATCTATAATAAAGAAACATACTGTATATGCATACACTTTGCACTTTGAGTGCAATGATGTACTCGATGATGGAGCAGGTTTTTATGAATAAGCGCTCGCCCTGCTATGTGCCTCATTGAACTCGATGCCTTGCAGGAGATGGTATGAAAAATTACAAGTTTCTTATCTGGTATTAAAAAAAAATTCTCATTCTTTTATAATTCAGTTTCAATCCCAGTTAATGGTTAATTTTTAAACAGAAGCCATCAAACTGAAGGAATTATGCTTTAACTTATTTACGTTCATATGGGAAAAATAACAATATGCCTGGAACGAATCGCTCAGGGATCGAATTAGAATTAGAAGCAAATTTATACATTTCAATACTATGAAAAAGCGTTTAATTTATTCAATAAGGGTAAGTCAAATATTATCCGCACTCCAGTTACATTAAAGTCACTCCAGTCTGTGCAGGTGTGAACGTGTTAAATCAGTTTATTTGTAACTGTGCAAGTGATTAGTACCTGGTGCCAAAGAGCATAAACAGAAGTGTTTGGATATCTGCAAACAAAATTTGGACCGATACTCAAAGGAAGGTGAAAGACAATCATTACTAGTGACGACACGAACTCATCACTACTGTACATGTCTGAAAGTAAACAGCAGCGTATGGGACGGCAACATCCTCAATCGCCAACCGAGAAAAAGTTCAAAAGTCAACCATCAGCTGGAAAATTCATCAGTGTTTACAGTTTTCTGAGATTCTCAAGGGCCAGTATTGGTACATTATCAGGAAAAAGGTTCAATAATCAACAGCGTTTGTTACAGTGAGACGCTTAGTGAAGAGCTGAAGACTAAACTTTGGACTAACCCCTGAAAGCAGCCCTTGGTCCCCATGGTACCCTGAAAGCAGCCCTTCAAGTACGAAGATACACTGATGAAGAAGTGAAGAAAGCGGTGCATTCATGTCTCGCAGCTCAGCTTAAACCATTTTTTTTAATTACAGAAAGTGTGAATAATTTTTGACTCACCCTCATGTATATTTAGCTCTTATTCTTTTCTTTCAATCCAATTCGTCTTCATATTTTTCCACACATGTTGCTGTTTAGTTTCTGTTCCTCGTTTTTCTGGCCATTTATGATGCAATGACATTTACATAAAATGACACATTTAATAACCGTAAGTTTATAAGTCACACACTCACACACACACACACCACTGTTCTTCCTATGGTCCATTTAAAAAATAATAATAATATAATGTCCTAATTTCTGACATTTTTTTCCTTTCAGTTTTAGCAGTGCTGTATTTGTTTCATGGTGTAATGTCAATGTGAGTGCCATATATCCTTTTTTAAATAACACTTTTGCTAGCCATTAGCTTGAGCTCTTACCTGTATTCTTTAGACGGCACATATTAATCGAATGCCGCTGACATTTACGGTGACATTTAGCTCCTGAAAACGTGCTGACAGAAATACAAGTGATGAGACACACAAAAAAAAAAAAAAAAAAACACAAATGCAAGACGGTTGCTGGAGTGTGACGATGCTAGCGCTCCGTGTCGCTCCGAGCATTAGTCATGAAGCATAACGTATAATAGAAACTCAATAGTGATGAATAATGCACTAACACACACACACACACACACACACACACACATTTCTTTTTTATTTCAGCCATGCTCTGTATTTTTAGTTTAGTTCCTATTCATATTAGACTAGTTTTCTGGTGAAAGTCCTGGTTTTTGATGATTTTTTTCTCCCTTAGGAGCAACAAAATGGCATCGAGTTGTACGTGTCATCGGCCAGGACCGGCGCGTCGGAGCCAGTGTCCTCAGACGAAGTGATCCGCTCGCTCGACATCAACACTCTGCACAGCAGCCTCGGTCCCTTCGGCATCACCCGGGTCTCGGCTGAGGTGTGTCTCTGAGATTTTCACGTGTCTTTACACCACCATCTGATTTGTTTATAAAGAAAGCTCTTACAGAATGTTGCTTTATTTTAAGACTGGCGTTAGTACCCGTCGTTGCTTTAATGTTATCAGTGATATTATTCAGTATTTCAGGTTGAAACCTACGTACCTGTACATGTCCGCCTGTCTACCTTTCTGTACCGCAGAACTCTCTGCCTAACTAATTAATACAAAGAAATGAAATTTTATAAGGTTGAGTATTCTACGCCTTGTTTACACTAAGCTGGACCTTTTTTTATCGTCAGCCTAATACACTCTCTGTTCGGTAATCAGAGAGTGAATTACAGATGAGAAATTGAATAAGTAGATCAGATCAAAATGAAGTTTTGTCTTGAACCGACTCTCGCATTAAACCACTTTAGCGCTGTTGTTTTAGTGGTGAAAATACGAACTAATTCCAGTGAAAATATGCAGTTTAGCTTTTCTAATTAATATCTATCGGTGCAGGTGTTTGTTTACATCGAGAAAGCAGCGCATTAGTAGCTTATTTTGAAGTAGATTTATTAAATCTGGCACATAATTGTTCACAATATCACTTTTACTCAACATTTTGATTTCATCTGTGTTGCAGGTTAAACTTCAGGCAGATATAATTACAGCAAAAGTAAAATTAGTACCCTAAGTACGTCAAAATCATTCAATTCTGTCCATCAGTCGATTTACTGTAACGACACACCCACAGTTTGACGCATGCGCGGTACACTATCGATCACTTTTAATCTGGCACATAACTGCTCATAACTTCACTTATACTCAACGTTTTGATTGAATTTATGGCGCAGGTTAAACTTCAGGAAAATTCTTAAGGAGCTGCAAAGTTTCATTACATTTTGTCCAGCCAGTTTTGCATGATGCTGTGACAAAATCTGGCTGGACAGACATACAGACATACAGACATAGACAAATTTTTCTGACACCGGTTTCAGGTCCTCCAATGTTTGAAATGCAAAGATATTATTAAAAGAATGAGTTCTGACCAATGTAGAGACAAAACCTTTCTTTTTTTTTTACATACAGTGGATAAATATTAAAAAAAGCCATTCATTAAAACAGTTTTCTGAAATAATTCTTTAATTTTAGTCTAAAGGTTGACGTTGATAATAATGCATTTTGTAAATCCGTCTCCAAGGGCCACGGAGAAGCGATTTCTCATGAGCCGACGTGTAAAGTGCCTTTGTAGTGGGAACTTAAACGATTGAAATGAAGCAATTAGTAACCCTTCAGATGTACGTGGAGTCTCTTTAAGCACCCTTGAGAAAAAAGGTGTTGCTTCAATGGTATCATTTAGCAATTAACATCACAAAACCTGACACTCTCTGCTTCATTCTGACACCCTCAAATATCACCTCATTTAATTCACAATGAAATATGGTGTTAGGTAAGTTAAAATATTTTACATAAATCAAAGTGAAATGCTGAACATTTCTATTAAAAAAGAGCAATACATGAATAAAATGTTGCAAATGGTTAGCACCTTTTTAAAAAAAAAAAAAACTTTTGTTTTTTTATTGTGACACAAAAGATAATTAAAGAAGAACCAACTACTTTTGTTGTTGTATAAGTATTCACCCCCTGTATGGATCACTTAGAACCAACTTTGGCTTCGTTTCCAACCACACACTGTACAGTAGCTGCTGGGACACGCCTCTTTGTACATTCAGATCCTGATACTTTTATCTAATCATCTTGGAAAACTTAATCAAGCGCGGTCAGATTGGATAAAAATCAGGACAGGGGCATGGCCAAAGTTTCAACACTGAGGTAGCCACGTTAGACTTGATGGCACTTGATAAGCAATTTTTCTTTTGTCCTAGAAGAAGTCATAACTAAACGAATGTTCTTCAGTTGATGTTAGTCTTACAAATTCAATGGTATTAGATAACAATAGCTGCGAGCAAACTGAAGAAATTGAGTGATATACTTTGAGATAAGGAATATGCCTAAAAATTATGTTATAAAATTTCATTTGTATTTTCTAAAGTTAATAGCTGGTTTTTGTTATCTTTAAAAAAAAAAAATGTATTACAATCATTACTACTATTAGTACTACTTTGACTATCACTACTATTACTATTTCTACTAGTAATACTAATCTTAATTATATGTCTAGCCTCCGGTTCGCAGTTAGTAAACAGTCTAATTTAAATCCAATGCCTCCTACGAACCCTGCCCTGTATTTGGCTCCATAAATTATATTAGTCATCTTTTTTTTAAATAATCGTGTCCCTACTGACTTTTGATAGAAGGAATTTTATGGGCAAAGCCACTTTTGTATAAGGTTTTCTTAAATAACAGACAAATAACATTTTAAGCTACAGTACGTTAAATAAGAGATTTTAGTTTTAGTTTGAAAAATTTTCAAAAAAAGTTTGGACACAAATTTGGGTTTATTTTTTACATTTTTCAGAACTATGAAACACATAATGTAATAAAGTAACAACGGCAACAAATCACCAATAATGTAGGTTATATTGAACAGATTTTTGAATCTAGGTTGTTACACCTGTTTCAGCAGAGTATTCATAAAACATCAACACTTAAAAAGTAAGAAGATTTTCAGAAAAACGTCCAGAAAAAACTGGCATCATATATACACAATATAAAGTAATGACATACATATAGTAGATTATTAAGCCAAGTTTTAGTCATTTTGTAGTTGCAGCAGTGGGCTGTCGTGTACCGATGGTTCTGGTGCCTTCTGTTGTGGGCAGCATTGACTCTTTTGGCTGCACTGGCTTTTCTGTAGGATCGGACCACACGGGCTGGCCTTTGGCCATCGTGGGTAGGGGTGAGCCCTGGGTGGCCATGACCCTCTCACCGGTTTACTTGTGTATTGTATATTGTATAATTGATTATCAATGTTGCCATGTTAATGTTCTGTGGTCCTAATATCATGGCTGATGCTTGTATATTATACATACAGGGTCATAATATGTACAGATCCAATTAGATTATGTATTCTGTGGTGCCAAAATTCCTAAAATATCCTTTAATTTGCCGAGCCCAAGGCCTCTCAGCTTCCTGTTAAGTGATGACGATGGACTCCAACTGGTAGCTACTCTGTGCGACATGACATGAAAAGGGTTGTTTGACAGCACTCGGTGTATTGACCGACCCACAGTACAGTAATAAAGTGAAAGGAGCTCTAAGATCTGAGAATGAGGATTTTTGAGTAGATGACTAGATTTACATATGTCATGAACATCTCCAGAAGCTGATTCTAAAAATTTAACTGCAAGATCAGTTTTAAAATTGTACATGCCAAGGTCTGGAAGAAAGCCCAAACTGTCTCACTCAGCTGCGAGGAATGATTGGTTTAGATCATCAGGAACAACCCAGGAACATCCCAGGGCACAGGCCTGCCATGAACTGGAAGATGCAGGAACACAAGTGTCAATGTCTACACTATAGTCAAGCCAGTTTACATCACCATGGACTGAAAGGGTGTCCTCCAAGAGAAAGCCCGTTGACAGATGGACAAAATGCATTTAGTCCATCTGTCAACAAGAGAAAGGCCCCTGCTCTAAAACCCACACCTTCAAGCTCAAGTAAAGTTTGAAAATTCTGACCATATGGATAAAGAAAAAGCCTTCTGGAGGAAAGGTTGTACCAGAGGAATTTCTGGAGGAGTAAACGTGAGGTGTACAACCACAAGAACACTGCAGCAGCTCTTAAGCATTGCTATGGAGGTGATAATGGGGTCGTGCTCTGGGGCTGTTTTGCTGCCTCTCGAGGTGGTGCATTGAAACAATGAAGAAGGAGAAGCTCAAAATTCTTCAGTATCACTGGTCATCACATAGACAGTGAAACTAAAATGAAGGTTCCAACAGAACAACGTCCTGAAACACACATCAGTTATATAAGCTTATAAGTTCAGCCTTTATTCATCACTGCAGAGTGAAATTCTTTATTCTGCACACATCCCAACTTTTTTTGGTAGTAGACCTGTGTCAGAGCAGGATATACAGTAATAGCTTTGCTCAAGGCTCCAACAGCAGCAACTTAGGGTTCCAACCTTAATACACTGAGCCACCACCAACAAACAACTAATTTGTGGAATTCACAAATTAGAGACTCAACCCTGTCGAAAAATTTGAGCACCAGCCTTGAAGCACCACTTAAAAGGAAACCAACACAATTACCTGTTTATTAATTAAAGTTATTAAACAGGTAATTATGCAAGAAGAGTTGGCGAATATCCAAACAGAAGTTTGCAACGAGCTTGTTGATGTCCGCTAATGAACGTTCAAGCCGTGCTGTGTGAAATAAAATTCTATTAAAGATGTCTCAGAAAGAAAAAAAACCCCTGATGAGTGTAAACTTCCAACCACATCTGTACATTTGACTATATTAAAGATATTTCCACTCGATAAGATCTTTCAGTTGCTAAGTCGTTTCTCAGCAAACTTTCACAAAGCATTCATCCGATGTGCTCAGAATCTGGTGTACTTTGTTTTCTTTCTTTTTCTTAAATCATCGACCGTGGCGAGTATTAGCCGTGTAGCGGCGGTGGCGTGACCGGCGAGGGGGTGAGGGCACGTCAGGACACATGCTCATGTCCTCTCCTGATTTGTTCTGATCCAACGTCAGAGGGCTGTGTGTATGTTTCAGTCTGAGTGTGTGTTTGCAGGTTGGTTGTGTTTGTTTTAGGGGCAAGTTAAGTGTTGCATGTGTGTGTGTGTGTGTCTGTGTGTGTAGCGGATGGTGTGTGGGCAGGCCGAGGGGCGGAGTGAGCCTCCTGTCTGACTCCGCATGTCAGAAGAAATTTGTCTCTTGAGTGCTGCACATGTTGCTCCTTGCATCACCTGCACAGGCAGACAACAGAAACACACTTGGTCGTGGCGTGCGAGAGCGAGTCCGGGCTCGGGCGAGCCACCCGTGTCTGGACTGGTTGGTGAAGTTTTTTTTTCCGACTTGCCGGTGCTCGCTGTTCCTTCGAGGTGAACTAGGAAGAGATGACGGTTCATATTTTCTCTCTCTTCCCTAGAAGAATGTGCTTCAAGGCCAGCATGAGAAGGACAACGTGTGGAGCAACGAAGGCTTCTACGTGGTGGTCATCTTCCTCACGATCTTCATCATCATCGTCACCTGTTTAATGGTAGGTTTGCCACGGTTTCTCTTTCACTCCCGTACGCACACGCACACTCTCACACACACACACCGTCACTTTCTTATAGACTTCACTACGGATTCGGCGTAATGAGGATTGAAGTTTGTGTCAAATTAGGCCACCTTCTAGAAGCTTGTGTACGTGTGTGCGTGTGCGTGTGCGTGTGTGTGTGTGTGTGGCATGGCCTGAAGTAAGACGTTGCCTAAGACGCTGAATATCCACCCACGCTTTGCACCTCTACCACTTCCTGCTTCACATGAATAATACATGCCTGTCTCAGAAGACGCTGATGTTTCGCAGCTCGAATCCAAAACTCATCTCGGATTCTTGTCCCGAGGCGCCACGCGCTGATATTTACGCACGTTTGCACGTACACGATTTTTTGCCAAATCGCACACACCAGAGGTACACCTGAGTACAAAATGAGGAGAGAGTGTTTGTGTATGTGTGTGTGTGTGTGTGTGTGTGTGTGTGTGTGTGTGTGTGTGTGTGGCAAAGAGAGAGAGAGAGAGAGAGAGAGAGAGAGCAAACAGAGAGGAGGAGAGCGAAAGCAGAAAGAGAGTGAGAGACTGTGAGAGATAACAGAAAGCGAAAAAAGGAAATGTGTGGTTGTACTTGAGAGAGAAAGAGAGAGAGAGAGAAGGAGAGGAAGTTAGTGGTCGGGTCTCTTCAGCCTCTGTGGTGATGTGACTGAAGCTCGGCTCAGGTCGCGATCAGCGTGACATCTCCTGTAGTCGACGTTCCCACTCTCCCGCTCGGCTGTTCCTCTTACTCAACTTGTAGGATGACATAAGAGGAGAGCAGCTCACCTGATTGGCTGAGAGTAAGTCGAACAAAAGTAAGCTGGAAGCTTAACACCGGATATTTTACTTACTTCTGGTCAGAGCTGTTCACTGAGGTAAGGACGGATTAACCCCCCGAGTTAGAATTTCATGCAATTAATTTTCTGGACACCTGCTGTAACGGTGAGATTTCCATAACTCAGATCGCCGATTAATATTGCGCACATAGTTTTTCGGGTTTTAATCTCACTTACTCCGAGAAGCATTTCCAGCTATTAAAGAAGGCGATTGATAAGCGATCGACAATCTGTTATCATAATTAAAACATCTTAGTGAAGCAAATCAAGTCATGCAGAAATACTCATCATCATGACATTATCCTGTGACGAATCTAATGAAAAGTGATCAGGCCATTTCTAGCATCAGGACTGAATGAGCTGAAATGTGTAAAGGAGTATTTGGAAACAGGTTTAATACGCTTGTACCGTATCTGTTCATAAGCATGCGTTCATGCGTTGAAGATATTTGAACGTCTGCTTGGGTCGTTCTGTTGTAACACAGGTGTTGCTTCATCAGTGTGTCTCAATGGAAACTTAGAAAAGTTAAAGTTAAAGACTCAAGCTAATGTGGAAGTACTAAACAGAAAGGGGAATTAAAATTCTCAACTCGCGTAGAAGTTATGAGTTAAAACATACAGTTTAGGCTTTTATTCAGGTTTTTTTTTAAGCGATTTGTTTTCATGATTAGTAACTTGTTAATTTTTTCCCTTAATTAGTAAGTAGTTCATTTATTAGTATCCGGATGTGAGTAACTTAGTAACTGAAATGACTTCGGCAGGTTTAATAAGACAGAAATACATGACGCGCAACAACAACAACAGCAACACAAAAAGCTGCTGCTCATGATATTAGAACCTCAGCAGTTCATATACATATACAGTACTGTGCAAAAGTCTTAGGCACCATATTATCTGTACTACAAATTTTGTTTTACAAGTTCATTATGTCTGCATGTACAAGACCATTCCCTACAAAGATACACTCAAACTAATGAATAAATAACATTACAGAAGAATATTTGCATGCCTGTAAAGAAAGCGACATATTACATGACAGATGAGTTTTCAGATGCGGAAAAAGAAAAAAATCAATAATGTAGACTCCTGGGTTTTGCAAGAAAATAGAAAGGAGCGAGTGTGACGAAGTTAACAAAAGAACTCATATTCTCCAGCATCCTCAGTAAAACCTAACAGCTGTTTTATTTACAGTACGGTTCAAAAGTCTTGGGAACATCCAAAGAAAAGCCATATGCAATGATGCTTCTGAAAACATTAAAACATCTGCATTAAGAGAAGCTTCTATAAAAAGCACTAAGTAATAACATAAACAATAAACAGTCAATATTTGGTGCGGAAACTCTTTGCGTGAACATAAGCGGTAGTGTTCGATACAGATGTGTGCGGTATTCTAAATAAAACAGATGTTAGGTTTTACTGAGCATGCTGGAGAATATGAGTTCTTTCCCATCTGAAAACTGGTCTGTCATGTAATATGTCGCTTTCTTTACATGCAAATATTCTTCTGTATTGTTATTTATTCATTAATTGTAGTGTATCTTTGTAGGGAATGGTCTTGTACATAATAATGCAGACATAATAAACTTGTACAACAAAATTTGTACTACAGATAATATGGCGCCTAAGACTTTTGCACAGTATTATATATATGAATCTAAAAACATACAAAACTATACAAATACTAACACCTGCTCCGACCAGCGTGTTCTTTCCTTCTCCAAAAAGCCAGATAGAAAGCCTAGTAAATAACACGAGAACAACAATGACAACACTACACATATTCACCAGTCATCAGACCAGTAGTCTGACTCATGGCGATGCTACATGGAGTTGATCTTTATCTGTGTCTGCATCATGCTGCATCTGCATTTCTACTCTGCGCTTACGATTCTTTTTTTTCTTTTTTAGGTATTTTTTTATTCAGGATTTTATGTTTAAATACAAAGTCCTGGTGTCATGTTCATTATAGCAAGCGAGGTAGCCTAAATTACACTACACTTACACTACAGTAAACCACAGTAAACTACACTTCACTATATTTCACTACACTTACACATAGACTACACTACTGTAAACCAAACTACACGAAACGACAGTAAATTACACTACCGTAAACGACACTACATTAAACTGCATTACACTACACAACAGTAAACCTAAGTTCACCACACTAAAAAACAGTAAACTACACTAACCCATACTTAACTAAACTACACTAAGCTACACTAAAGCTCACTAAACTACACTATACTATATTATCCTACACTTAAGTACACTAAACTATACTAAATATAGTAAACTACCCTAAATTAAACTACAACTACTCTAAACTACACCACACTTTACTGAACTACATTAAACAAAACTACACTAAACTAATGTCGATATAAACATGTAATAAAATAAATAAAATAATAAATGAATGAGTGGATGAATTTAGAATAAAATAATTGAATGTAGAATTAAATAAATAAAGTAAGATACACAGTAAATAAATGATTAATATAATTTGAATAAAATAAATAAAATAAATAAATAATACATAATGAAATACATCAAATAAAAAAAATGAAGGAATTGATTAATTAATAACAGTTTAATTAATAAATTAATGAATGAATAGAAATGTATTCAATAAATAAAATATAAAATGAATGACTACATAAATACTATAAATAAAATCTCAACTTAATAAATCAATAAATTATGAATGCTGTTCCTAAATAAATAGATCACCAAGTAAAAAAAATACAAATAAAGAAAATAAAATGGAATAATCAATTTAAAAACTTACTTTATTATTTTGTGACCATTAAATTATTGCGTGTATACTGACTTTGGTTACCACAAGGTGGCGATAGTTCCATCACTTTTGACCAAAGTTCTCATTGATCAACACTACTGTCCGTCCCCACCGCCCCTCAACCCTCAAAAAAGGAAGAAAGAGGCTTTCTAACACGTACTAGTTCCGTTGTTCATGGTCTATCTGATGAAATCCACTGGTAACGCACATTTCAGCTTTCACATTCTGTTTCACGTTCATGACTGCAATCACAGGACATACAAACCACTTCTTTTTCTAAGCCTCACAAGCAGTGTAATATTTTAATATCCAGTATGTTGTATAGATTCAGGAGGAATTGTTAGTTATAATAACACTGGATATTGTAGCTCACTGATAGATTAAAAGTTCTTACAAACAAAACTGTTTCTCGGTGTGGCAGGCAGAGTGTCCTGTCGCCTGTAAAATTTGTCATTTGCACTTTGCATTTGTTCCGCTTGCTCCTGCTGAGACGCGACACTGTTCCCTAAAGTGCTATATGACATGAGAACACTGCTCGTACCCCGTCTGTTCGAGCTGTACACAGTATAAACTAGCTGAACAGGTCCACTGTGTTTCAGTAACTTTCACTTTGATGAAGTCATGATGTGAGATGAGACACAGAGGCAGGAACAGTCACTGAAACGCAAATATGCAGCACTTCCTCATTTTCTTACGTCTTTAGAGACTTTCAGTTCTTTCATTTTTCTCAATGTGGAATTTATAGGTTGACTGGACAATGTTTAATTTAAGGATGTAACCCATCACATTTATATTTATAGCTAGATAGATGCTTTGTCTGCATGTGTATTAATTACTACATGATTATGCAGTAGCAAATAACCTTCGGTGCAAATGTCAGTGAGCATGATAAGGATTAAGATGATAATGCGCAGAATGTTGATGAGGATGATGAGGGTAATAATAATGATGAGGAGGAGGGTGATTATGATGATGATAATGCTAATGGGGAGGATGTTAATGGTGATGAGGATGATTATAAGGAGGAGGAAGGTGGTGATGAGGACGATTAGTATGAGGAGGAGGAGGACAAAAAGGATGATGAGGATGTTGATGAGGAGGAGCAGAATGATGATCATAATGAGAGTTATCTGCATAAAGAGGAGGATTGTGATGAGAATGATGGTGAACATGACAAAGAGGAGGATGAGGAGGAGGATAATGACAATGAAGAGAAGGAGTATAGTGATGATCATAATGATGATGAGTAGGAGGAGGATTGTGATGAGGATGATAAGGAAGAGGATGATGGTGAGGATAATGAAGAGGATGATGAGGCGGAGGAAGGTAGCAATGAAAACGATGATGAGCATGATTAGAATGAAGAGGACGATTGTGATGAGGATGATGGTGAAAAGCAGGAGGAGGAGGAGGAATATGTTGAGGAGGATGGTGATGAGGATGATTAGAATGAGGAGGAGGATGGTGATGAGAAGGAGCTGAACGGAGGATGAGGATGATGATGAGGAAGAGGCAGATGGTGATAAGTATGATGATGATGAGAAGGAGCAGGAGGATGAGGATGATTAGAATAAAGAGAATGATAGTGATGAGAATGATGATGGTGAGGAGGATGATATTAATGAGGGAGAGGTGCAGCAGTACAGCCAGGTGCAGAATAACCTGCTGAGTACTTCAGCCCTGAGGGAGACCAGATCACTGTGTGTCCTCCTTCCACATCTCACTCACTGATGCACTGTCTGGCTCTCAGGTCTGCGTCAACTTTATACCACGCTGTGGATTTTTTCCCTACAGCTGTTGTTGTTGTCGTTGTTGATCTTCATACTGAATTCAGATGCTTGTCTAAGTTCGAGCTGTGTGTCTCTCCTCAGGTGCTTTACCGACTCAAGGAGAAGGTCGAGTACTCAGACGGGCAGCTGAAGGGGCTGGGTGCGCCCGTGTCTGTGCATGCCACCCAGCCGCCCCTGACCCTCACCAGCAGCATGGTGCAGGCTAGCCCAGCCCCCAAACCAGCCTGCACCACTGCGACCAGCGCAACCCCCTCTAACACCACCACCACATCCACCACCGTCACCACCCTTGCCGCAACAACCAGCACCAGCACCAACACCCAGATCAACCACAACACACACCCTACACACCCCAGTGCCTCCAGCTCGGATTCTCAGTGCCCTCCGTGCCCCCCTGTGGCCGAGTTCAAACCCTGTTTGTCCTCCAACCCTTCGCCGTTTAAAATGAAGCCTGCTGCCGGTCTGCAGGAGAGGTGAGGGGCCAGTCTGATTTTTAATACATTTTTATCTTCTGATATTAATTTGATAAGGAATTCCTTTTCATATTCGTCCCAGGCTGGCCTGGAGTGCGCTGACGCCCAGAGCCCTGGGACTGGATTCATGATTGCTCCATTTTATCGTCAGCGATTTTAAATGTTTTAGCTTTGCCATTATCCTCTTTACTGATTACGAGTGCACAATTTCTTTCTGACTTAAATTGAATCAAAGGAAGCCATGTTACAGTACGTGACGATATCAGCTCCCACACTGCCATCTTCCATCTTACATAAGTGTTTATTATTTCAGGGAGGTAACCAGTGAGGCTCTTTGGCCTGTACAGTCTTAAATAATGATAGGGGTCAGACGTTACTGTGAGAGTACGTGTAGCCTGCTGGGTAGATCATAATTCCTATCAAAGGATTTGAGTGATGAAGTCCTAGAAAAATTCCATTGTTCTTTGTTTAAGGCTTTATATAGTCCACTAAGAAAATGCTTAAATGATAGTTTTAAAAAACTACAGGAAGAACAAACATGCTGAAATATAGGACTGTAAGTCATTCATATTATTGATGATAGTAACATTTAGATGAGATTTTAATATTTGTTATGATTTGTTATTTATATAAAATTGAAGGTTTGCTGGTCATACTGTAATGCTACATTACTTTGTTTAATAAATTAATCAGAAGTGAAATATCACACAAGTACCCAATATTTACCATTAGCTACAATCTGACTTCCCACAGTAGCTACAAGGGGCGTTCAAATCAAACCGGGACTTGTGACGTGAATGAAAACTGATTTATAGAACCTCAAACACAGTGTGGTGATGAGACTCTAACATGAGTAAAACATGGCCTCAATGGTACAAAGCTTTTTAAAGAACAATCAGCAGGCGGAACACGTGATCTTTGAAAATCGGTGCCGCCAACTTGCGGAGCTGACGCGGCTGTCTGTGGGAACTGTACGCACAACCACTTGCACTGGGAGCTATTGCCACATCCCCAGTACAGTCTTGACCTCACTCCAAGCCATTTCTGCATGTTTAGTCCATTAATGGAGTTCCTGGGAGGCTATATATCCAAGCGGCTAGTGAAACACTGAGATAAGTGCATTAGTGTAGCAGGGGATTATATAGAGAAATAAAGGGAGTTTTTACTCTCAGAGCTGTGTTCTATATCAGAAGGCCCGGTTTGACTTGAACGCACCACGTAATTAAGTCAGCCACTGTAATTATAAGTATAGGCTTATCTGACATTAGCAAAGAAAACATGCTAATAGGTGTCCCCTCTCAGTAATTAGAAGCAACAGCTTATGCATTGTAATGAATATTTTGCACCTCTGGATATATGCACACCAACACAACCACACACACATACACACACCTGCACACACCCTTTACTGACTTCCTGGGGCAGTCTGTACATTTATACCTTCACACCTTCACAAAAAAAAAAAAAGCTAGCAAAGAAATTAAAATCCTGAGGTAAAGTCAGTGAGGTGATTAGCAAAATTGTGCTAATCACCTCACTGACTTTACCTCAGGATTTTAATTTCTTTGCTAGCTTTTTTTTTTAAAAAGCTTTTTTTCCGTGCCATCTGACTCACTCATAAATGTCTGACTCCCTCATAAATTTTTAATAACGCTATTTTATAACAAGTTTTATAAAATATAAAATGCTGCAGGATTTGTCTAAAGGCTCATAACAAAAACTGGTCAGATTACTAGCTACTAGCTACCAGCTACTAAGAAGAGAGCAAAATGGCCGCTTTTAAAGACTGGATGTTTTAAAAAACTTAGGCTGATTGCTAGCTAGAGTGTTAAATAAGCTTGTTGTAGATATAATGAAATCAGTCGTAAAGGGTGTTAAGATTCCTATATTTTTTAGTACTCTAAAGCTACTGTAATGACTAATGTTTTATTGTATATTTGATTATAAACAAACTTTTTATAAACTGATACTGCTTTGTCATTGCAAAAACATGGAACAGTTCATGTTGACGTGAGTATATACTGTATATGGTCATTCTTTTATCCCTAGACGAGGGTCTAACGTTTCCTTGGTGCTGGATATGAGCGCACTGGGCTCTGTAGAGCCTCTGAACTGTGGAGTGAACACGCCACGCGAGCGGGTGGCTCAGGAGTACCTGCAGTCGGCCACTCGGGTCCTCACACGCCAGCAGCTACGAGACGCCACGCGCAACACCCAGGCGCTGCACGCAGAGTTCGCCGTGAGTCCCGATGCAAAGCGTTGAATTTATTTAGTGTGTGTGATGTGTACAGAGATGAATTTATTTAGTGTGTGTATTTAAATGAAAAAAAAAACGTATATACCTGCATGTTTAAGAGCAATAAAGTAAATCTATCTCTGTGTATTTTCCTTTGGCAGGAAATTCCCATGAACTTCGTCGATCCAAAGGATCTGGACATTCCCAGTCTCGGGACCAAGAACCGATACAAGACCATTTTGCCAAGTTAGTACTATGGACCCAAATTCCAAAAATATTACATCATCATCATCTACATGATATTTTCCGACTAAGCCAGAAGAACTTTTATTTCTCATGTACACAGCCATATATATAGTGAAATGCTTATACCTTCAACTTTCAGGAACCTAAAAATAAAGGATTTTACAACAATGAAAAAAATGCACTAGAGAGTACAATTAAACTAAAGGTAGAATTTTCAATACAAGTAAAATAAAAAATGTACTGTAAATAAATAAAAATTCAAATAAAAAACGGCAGCTCAGGGCTTAATGGTTAGCACTGTCTTCTTGCACCGCTAGGGTCCGGGTTCGAATCCTGCAGGTCTGTGTGCCTGTTCTGGAGTTTGCATGTTCTCCCCATGCTTGGTGGGTTTCCTCCCATAGCCCAAAGGCATACACATTAGACTAACTGGTATTCCCAAATTGCATTTGTGCAATTTCCCAAATTGTGTCCTGCGATGGATTGTAACCCTGTTCAGGGTGTACCCCACCTACAGTAGGCTCCACGCCCTGTACACTGAATACACGGCATAGAAGATAAATAAATGAATAAAATAGGCTGGGAATTTACAAGTTTACAAGAGTTACAAAATAAAATAGAATTAAAATAGAAATATATAACTCATGTACCAGTTGCAGAATGTACTAAAATAAATAATAAACATTAAGGTATAGAAATATAAAAATTAAGAAATTCTAATGCGTTAATAAGTCACATCAGATTAAGTAGGTTTTTCATTATTAATAATTATGTCAAAGTGACTGAAAGTCAGTATTACCGACCACACTGAGAGAGAGAGATAGAGAGAGAGAACATATTAGGGTAAACTCCATACAGTGATCAAGCTTCATTTCTTCTATGTCTTATATCCGCCAAGGTCCTTTTTTACTCTTTGTTCCTCGCTTTTCTCTGTTTGTCCCTTTATTGGTCTGGAAATGAGGCTATAAGAGGCCTTGGCTCAAAAAAAATCTCCTTCTCATGTACCAGTTGCTCAACTCTATGGCACAGTTGTATTTTAAAACGATGGAATCAACTATACACAGATTTAGAGATTGCTCCCATGGTACTGTAGATTTAAAGACTTTTGTTTGATTTTGTACCTTCATAAGGAAATGCCCAGGACGCAGTTACACCTCGTTCCTGTCCTGACGCTACATTCCATTTTTGCTCTTCCCAGGTTAAGGTCTAAGGACTAAGGTCACTGATGCTAATTATCTCACGACCGTACAGTAGGTTGGTTTTGAACAGTGGACTGCCCTTAATGCTCTTCCCGGCTCTTATCCAAATCTCTAGAGGAAGCCCTGACTCCTCCCTGTTGGCCGAGAAGGTGTATTGTAGGTTTTGGGGGCTTCCCCGTCTCGTATCTTGAACAAAGCCATTAGAGTAAGGAACAGCTTGTTCTCTGAGGCTCTGGTGCATTAATGATATTTGCTGCCTTATATAATAACCTTCTGGGTCACTTGGCTGCTAATAGCTTCCTGTTTTGGGAACAAATTCTTCACTGAGCAAGCATGGGAGGAGTTCCCTTATCAATATATACAAGGCAAGATTCCTTCCGTTCCCCAGGAGACTAAAAACTCAAAACTGTTCACCACAGGAAAAACGCTCTTAAAGAAATCTCATTCCTGGGATTGGTAGGAATAGAGCTGGGTGTGGACACTAGCTATAGCAATATGTGTGTGTGTGGATACACTCTGCTTCATGACAGAGTTACAATTCTGCAGAATGCTCATTTCTTAATAATTGACAACTCTAGATGTGATGAAGCTCTAGCTTGAGTCATTTACATCTAGGCATTTGGCAGACGCCCTTATCCAGAGCGACTTACATTTTTATCTCATTACTTCTGAGCAATTGAGGGTTAAGGACCTTGCTCAAAGGCCCAACAGTGGCAACTTGGTGGTTGTGAGGTTTGAACCTGGGATCTTCTGAACCGTAATCCAATGCCTTAACCACTGAGCTACCCCTGCCCATTTCCTGTCATTCTTGGAGAGACTGCTCCATGGAGACCTTTTCAAGCTTCTGTTTATTCTCAGGTTTTTTGGGGCGTCTTGCAATCATGTCTTTGTTGATTTTATTAAATATGCAGTAGAAGGTTTTAATACACAAAAAGTAGGGCAAAAAAACAATGAACCAAAAAAGAAACTGGATCCCGATAAGCAGCACGCTGGTGTAGTGGCTAGCAGTGTCGGCCTGCACCTCCAGGGCCTGGGTTCCATTCCTGCCTCGGGTCTTTGTGCATGGAGTTTGTATTCTCTCCCTGTACTTAGTGGATTTCATCCCACGGTCCAAAGACATGCAGATGATAATTATTTACTGTAACAATTTTCATCACAAAATATATTTCTGACAAAACATAATTTTTTAAAAATATCAACATATAATTCAGAGTTTCTTAGTATTTGATTCACCCCTTTTTGCTTTAATTACAGTGTACCCTGGAGTTTTGACTTCACAAGCACCTCTTAAATCGGATCCATCAGAGTGTCGTCTGATTACGTGCTTCAACAGATTCAAGAGATTAGATGTGGGAAAAGTTTTTACAAAGCGGTTATCACGATCAGTTATCCAATACTGTATTCGCTTGCATTTAAATAGGGATGGTGAAACAGTGCAGAAGATTGAATATTTACACTGTTAAAAGGTTGCTTTTTTAAATATTTAAACCAATTTTTACCAATATAACTTTGGTCTAAGTCTTCTGCATACCACACAAGTCCATATAATGAATATTCACTTTTGCTGTATTTATTTAAAAATTTGGGCGTAGTGGTTAGCATAGTCGTCTTGCACCTGAGTCAAGGGTTCGATTCCCACCTCTGGGTCAATGTGTATGGGATTCCTCTGGTTACTCCGGTTTCCTCCCACAGTCCAAAGACATGCAGATTAGGCTAATTGTCATTCCAATTAGTCCAGATCTTGTACCACAGTCATAAATTGGGAATAAATAAAATGATCACCACTGGCCTTAACAACGCCTAATTGGTCTATAGAGGTGGATGGATTGAAGATTATAAGGACCTCCAATCATTCACGATCTACCTACAGTCCACTCACCCATTTGAAGCTTCATGTTGTTCTGCATTTCATTTTTTAAACCATTAAACATGCAGTTTTATTCTTTTTTTTTTTTTTTTGGATTATTCCCCGATTTTCTCCCTAATTTAGTCGTGTCCAATTCCTCCCCGTCACTAGGGGGCTCCCACATTAAGGCTACTACTACCACTCAGCCGGGAGGGCCGAAGACCATCACGTGTTTCCTCCGAACCACGTGACGCCAGCCAACCGCATCTTTTCGAACTGCTCGCTCGCGCACCGTTGGGGGCGGCGTAACACACTCGGAGGACAGCGCTATCCGCTCCCTCCGCTGCGCGAGCTCACAGACGCCCCTGACTGGCTGTAGAGCCGTGATTAATGTCGGAGCACAATGTACCTCTCATCCCTCCCCTCTGAGAGAGCTCGGCCAATCAGCTCTCTCTAGACCTCCGGCTGCGAGAGGTTACAGCACCACCCGGGATTCGAACTAGCGATCTCCGGATGATAGGGCGAGCGCTTTACCCACTGCGCCACTCGGAGGCCCGCAGTTTTATTCTTAATATAATGTTAAAACCATTTCTTTGTTTGCAGATCCACACTCCAGAGTCCTTCTGAAATACAGGAATAGCTGTGATTCTCTCGGCAGCTACATAAATGCCAACTACATACGGGTAACCCATTGACATTAATATTGACATTAACATTTATGCAGATTGCATTTCAGTTCTACTTGTGTAAAACTGTGATTGCTTTTATTCTGTTTATTTATTAAATTATTTTTTGTATTTATTGGATTATTTCCAGCTCATTGTTAATTGTTAATAGAAAAAATCTGTAGTTAATTTATAGGTCATTATCTCTACATCCTTTGCAACCAACTACAAACAGTAATGCGCTTAAAAATGATTCTGCCATTGTGCAGCTTTTATATATTGATATGATGTTTATTTTACATTAAAGTGGTATTATCAAAATAGTTTAATGAGTACATGAGCCTTTTCACTATCATTTTTTTAAATACTTATAACTCGGGTCTCAGAGCTCCCATAAGTCAAACTTCCTCTGTTTTACTTCCTCCTCCAAACACACGGTTTCACCACGCCCTTAAGAGAACAGCCGAGCTGAGCGACAAGCCAGAGAATGGTGTCTTCTTATATGAGGTCACAATAGGGGGAAATCTGATTTGCTTGTTTAAGCCCTGGCTAATACAAAATGGAAAAAGGACAAAAAGCAGGAACTGAGTAACAGGGATTTTTTTTTCTCATGGTACACCCATTTGAATGTTGTATCTATACATCCAGGGAATTTTGGTCCCCTTTAAACACCCCCCTTAAAGAATAGATCCATAAGTATTACAGGAACTGTTATGAACTTTTGGCCTTCTCTACAAGATGTTCATGTTCATCTTTACACTAAAAGAATCGATCTGTATTTCTTGAATCTGAACAGATTATATATAATAATATATATTAATATATAATAAGTTATAATAATATATATAATAAGTTTAAGAAAATCACCATGTCTAATGCCACCATGATATGAGATCATCACCCTAATTAAAAAGCTTTGCTTGTTCCTCACTCCTAAGGGTTACCTTGGCCATGAGAAATCCTTCATCGCCACACAAGGTCCTATGATCAACACGGTTAACGACTTCTGGCAGATGGCCTGGCAGGAGGAGTCGCCCGTCATCGTCATGATCACCAAGCTGAAGGAGAAGAACGAGGTGATGAACACATTACAGCTTCTTATGCATTGTATAGGATTTCTGTGCGTCTGAGGATTAACCCTGCTTCTGTGTCGGTACAGAAATGCGTTTTGTACTGGCCTGAAAAACGAGGGATTTACGGCAAGGTCGAGGTCCTCGTCAGCAGTGTCCGGGAATGTGAACATTACACTGTCCGCACACTCACACTCAAAGTACGAACCTCTCTTTGTTTCTTATTAAATTGGATATTGTTGAAATGAGTGACTCAGGAGTCCTTCGAAATAAAAGTGTCACTGTAACAATATATTATTTCAGAAAGTCTCAAGTGCGTGGTTATGTGCATGTTATATTATTTCAGCAAGGTGGCCAAAGTTGTAAAGTCCAGCATTACTGGTACACGTCATGGCCGGATCATAAAACCCCAGACAGCGCCGGGCCTCTGCTGCAGCTCATGACTGATGTCGAGGAAAGCAGAGAGGCTTCCGAGTCTCACGGCCCCGTCATCGTTCACTGCAGGTACACCGCTTAAAACAACATTCTGTTGTACAAATATGGTATATCGGTTGGAAGGGGTAAATGGAGTACCTTGGTGGAAAAGCAGTAGGAGAACTTTAGGTTCAGCAGAGACATTCTTATACTGTACACATTAAAGAACCATGTACAAAATATACGGCATCCTTTTCACTGAAACTTCTGTTTTGACTATTTGCAATATTATTTCTGACTTCCTGACGTTCTTCGTAAATAAGACCCCAACTTACGAACAAGTTCCCTCTTAGAGAATGTTTGTAAGTCAGATTTGTTTGTAAGTCCGGCAAAGTGAGGTCTTATACACCTTAGATATAAATATTCAATGTAAAGCATAAGAAAAAACAAATACACAGGTTTGGTGTTTTCCCTAGAGCCTATCCCAGGAGGCTTAGGGCATGAGGCGCATACACTCACTCACACACTACGGGGACACCAGTTAGCCTAATCTGCATGTCTTTGGACAGTGGGAAGGAACCGGAATACCCGCAGGAAAGCCACCAAGCAAAGGGAGAACATGCAAACATACATCCACGAATGTTTGTAGAAACCGCGGGCAATTCGTATCTGTGGAAATTCGTAAACCAAATGTTTGTAAGTGGGGTCTTATTGTATAATCATTATGAGATTTGCTTTAATGGTTTATCATGAAGAGAGAAGCTTGAGGTGTTTGCATTCCTGATTCCTTGCTTGATGCTTATTGCCAAATGGTGGTGCCCTAAGTTCGCCTTGTTTTTGAGCTTCCTAAAAGGAAGTTAAGCAGCTAAAAGTACGAGGGGTGTTTAAATTTTTAAGGATCAGGCATTCCGCGCTCTTAATGTATACAGAATAGAGTGCAGTTGCTACTGAGGCTAACAGTCTAATCACTGTACTGTGCTTGAAGTCTTTTGCAAATGGTCACTGGTTTTCCTTCATCCAGTATGAAATGTCATCAGAGATCCCGGTTTGACTTGAACGCACCTCAGAGATCTGTCTAACAGTGAAATTTCCCGTCTGTGGCCTCAAAACAAGGACACACACCCTTAAAAACAGCCAACATCAAACCACAAGGCAAAAGGATCAAAACACTCTCTTTAGTTGACATCCTGTGTGTGTGCGCGCCATCATTGTCCTGCACAATAGAGTCTTCCTTTAAGGTGTTTAAGTGCTTCCTTAGAGATGTATCCAATGTGTTAGTGTGTAAAAGCAATGGTGTGAATGTCCTGTCTGCTTTCCTCCAATAGTTCCTCCAGTAGTGAACTTGGTCTCCAACAAGAGGCTAAAGTCTAAATTTGTCCTTTCTCGGTCCCCGCTGGCAGTTGGATGTTTTTGTCAATCCGTTCTGATCGCACGAGAATGCAGTTCATAAGCTGTTCTCCATATTGTGGATGGGGAATTGATCTCATCTCTGAGAATTGTCTGTTTATTGACTTTTGAAGACAAACCTGTGAGGACACTAGAACATGGACACGGGGATCCACTCAGGGACCCACTGCTGCACTTTAACTCGAATGAGTGAAATTGGAAACACACAAGAAAAGACAGACCTTGCGATGACAATTTTAAGAATTTTACTCCTAACTGAGACAAAGACGTAAGACATACTGTACCTGTAAAAGCTCTTAGTTCATGTTGTTGTTCATGTTCAAAGGAATTTCAGATAACAAAGCAGTGAATCTACAGGAAACTCATTGCAATGGCGTCCAGCAGTAATTGACTAGAGCAGTCTTGTGACAGAGGTGTACTGTCCCTGTACCTGTCTTCTGGAGGTATTGGATTGCCTTGCTTCTTGTAAGCCGCCCACAACTAGCGATTCTCAGTGATCAGTTCCTCCACTGAAACAACCCACTACTAGGCGTTTTGTTTATTTCCACATAGGTTACCTTCCGACTTTTGGTATGGCTTAGAAATATTGTAAACCTGAGTAATTATTTGGATTATAGTATAATATTAACAATGCTAGTGCTGTATTAGCTGTATAAAGTTCAGCTTTATCACTCTGAGCCAAAAGTGGCTCACTGTTTACCCCTTTAGAATTTTCTTTTGCTTTCTTTTTTTTAATGAAATCTAGACACTTTTAGAGCAGGTCATAGTGCTTATTATAGACTTGATGTAGTTCTCCAGTTTAAATCACAGCTGCTGGTAGTTCACTCAAGAAAACAAGATCGCTTGGTTCTGTATCATTGTGTTTCCACTAACTAATCACTGATCCCCGTCATTCCCAATGATCAATCACTGATTTCCAATCATTACTAATAACCAGTATTGTGTCACCCTCATGACTAACAACCAATAACTTATCATCTACATTCCCAATGACCAGTAACTTATCCCTGCCTTTTTTCCAAAAACAATCACTGATCCCTATCACTGCTAATAACCAATCACATGTCACAATCATTCCCTAAGACAATTACAGATCCCCATCATTTCTGATGTCAAATCAGTGATTCTCATCATTTCCAATGTCCAATTACTGATCCCCATCATTTATAAGGTCAATCACTGACCCCCCCCCCAATCACTCATCCCCATCGTTCCCAATGATCAATCACTAATTTCCATCTTTACTAATAACCAGTATTGAGTCACAATCATTACTAATAACCAATAACTTATCAGCATCATTTACATTGACCAGTAACTTAACCCTGTCTTTCTTAAAGATAATCAATGATCCCTATCATTGCTAATCATGAATAACATGTCACTATCATTACAATGACCAATCACTGATCCCCATCATTTCCTAGGTCCAATCACTCCATTTTTACTAATAACCAATGTTGTGTCACCATCATTAGTAATAACCAATAACGTATTATTGCTAATAACATGCCAATAACATATCACTATCCTTACCGATGACCAATCACTGATCCCCATCACTCCAAATGACAATCTCTTATTCCCATCATTCTCAGTGTCCAATCACTGATCCCCATCATGTATAAGGTCCAATCACTGACCACCCCTTCCCTCCCCATTGGACAATGTCCAATCACTGATCCACATAATTCCCAAAGACAAGTACTGATCCCCATCATTCCCAATGTTCGATCACTGATCGCCATCACTCCCATTGACCATTGACACATCCCCCTTATAACACAATGACTGATTCCGTTCCTTGCCAGTGACTAATCATTGATCTCCACTAGTTCCCAACAACCAGTTTCACCATCCATCTTACCCTGTGATTAGTCACTAATTACCACCGTCCCAATTCATAATCATGGTCACCATCTTTTCCAGTGACCATTAACTAATCGCCATCTTTCCTAATAAACAAGCATGGATCAGAAGTTTTCATAATTAATCACTGATGACTGCTGTTCCCAATAACTAATAATCGTTCATCAGTATTCCAAACAGCCAATCGCTGACCACCATCTAACCTCACACAGATCATCATCTTTCACAATAACTAATCACTGATGATTATATTTGCTCCTAAATCACTGAATAAACACAATTCTTTATGATACACATTATGTGTGTTGGTTTCCTTTATCGCTACCCATCTTAATGACTAAGCACTGAGCACCGTCTTTTCCTGTGACTAATCCCTGCTTACCATCTTCACACTTCAGTGCTTTCTATCACTGTTCTTGATAAAACGTAAAAACGAAAAATTGAATGTGTTGAACCTGTATGGTACCGTGTTCATAGGAAGTTCACAATCAAGGAAGATTATTTAATTGGGAGAAGGTCCAGGTAGAATCAGGGGGTTCGATAAATCCTGGCAGTAGATAGATAACAGTAAGAGGAGTGGTGGCTCAGGCGGGTAAGGCCCTAGGTTACTGATGTGGGGATCTGAGGATCCGTGTCTGGTGGGTTGCCACACCCTATATTTCCCAGCCTCTGGATGCAGTGCTGGTAACGAGCCTAGATACAATGGGAAGTTTGCATCAGGAAGGACGTACAGGGTAAAAAATAGATATTGGAAATACTAATGCAAATGATTATTTGCAATAATAATTGTTCACCTGTTAAACAGTACAGTGCTTAAAAATATACTGTACACAGGATGTCACAACTCTTTAATGTACAGTATCTGTTTTTTTTTTTTTTTCACACATTTAGCAAAGCCTGTTTTCTGTCTGTCAGCAGAGAAAGAGCTGTGGCCAGAGTGTCTGAGAGACACCTAAACCACAAAGCCTCTGCAGTAATAAACAGTGCACAGTGGTTATCCTTGGCCGGTTATTATTGTACGCCGGTTTAACGCCTTTCTTTCTGATTCACAGTGCTGGAATCGGTCGTACCGGCTGCTTCATTGCCACCACCATAGGCTGTCATCAGCTGCGTCGGGAAGGAGTGGTGGACCTTCTGAGCATCGTGTGCCGCATGAGAGTAGACAGGTACAGGCATTCGTACTGTACATCATGTCATTTTTACACCCCTGATATTTACCTTACGTTAATTACATGTACTGTAAGTAACTCTTGATTGTGTGGTTTAGGGGTGGAATGATCCAAACCGGAGAACAGTATGAGTTTGTCCACCACGCTTTGAGTCTCTACGAAGGCCGTCTATCAGCAGACACTGAGCAGTGAACCCAAAGGAAGGCAAGAGGAAGATGTTACGAGGAAAAGTCCAAGAGGTCGAATTTTCCAGACAATCTAGAATCTAAAGGATTGTTATAAAGATGTCTTGCACTCGCGCTCTCAAACGGCACTGGTAGTAGGAAGATCATACTTCTTCAACGAGATGTGCACTTGACTCTAAAGAAGCGTGTTCGCTCTGTCTACATCGATTAAAACCAGTATACGTTTCTACCAGTATACCTGCCCTCGGCGCTCTGACCTCCAGTTTTGGACGCTCCACGGATCCACTTCATGCCCAGTATTTGATCCAAAAAGTGTACAGTTAGGTACGGTAGATTAGCACTTTTTTTCTGTTTTTCGTCCCTTCACAGAGAACTCTCTTATTCGAAGACTGTTAGACTCATCAGCTGGACTTGTGTGTGTGTGTGTGTGTGTGTGTGTGTGTGTGTGTGTGTGTGTGTGTGTGTGTGTGAATACTGTATGTCCTGACCGTTCCTCTAATCGTTTTAACAAACACCTACTCAAGATTTCAGCATGAATGTAAAAACGTTCAAATCTGCTCATTTCTTATTCTTCTGTATTTTCTTTGTTTATTTCTATTTGTAAAAGACGAGGTTATAAAGTACAACACATCACGACACAATAATGGTGCAGTCCGCATATAAATGTAAGTGTACTTTAAATATCAGAGTTTGAAATATCTAAATATATTAAATATAATAATAGTTATTTTTCTACTATCTTCCCTGAGTAATTGTTGCTTTAATAATTTCTTTTCTATTTAAACAAGGCAACGTCCATCCAAAGTGAGAACGTGAGACAGAAAAGAAGGGGGGGAAAATAATAATAATAATTAATGTTCCAAAAATATCATGTTCTCATATCATGTTACAGATACAGAGATACAAGTTGATGTTTGGGGGAAAAAAAACATAGACAAATAATTTTTGAACAAACTGTTTTTGTTTTGTTTTTATAAATTATGGATTTCTTATGGAATCATTTGGCTCAGCGTGATAATCAGGATGAAATCCATTGCGATTTGGTTCATTTAAGAACCTGGAATCACCACGTACGGTATGTTGTAAACCATGAAGCGTCTTGACAACTCCAACAATTTTGCTCAATCTTGCTTTTTTTTTTTTTATTTCACTAAATTCCAACACTTAGTTACACACATTTAATGCGCTAAATCAGGAAGACACCAAATTTGAAAAAGTAATGCTGTCGATCAGCCATGAAGTTATGACCATTCACAGGTGACGTGAATAACATTGAGTATCTCATTACGTCTGCACCTGGAAGTGAACATTTTGTTCCTGAAGCAGAAATAATGGACAAGCTTGTGATGGCTAGACGACTGCAGCTGATGGATGTTCCTTTGGCCAGGCCAGACTGCGAGATGCTTCGTTAATGGTTTGAGGAACATAACAACATTTTTTTTTTCTTTTCGTTTGTACCCAATTGTTTTTTTTTTTTTTTCATTGAAAACTTTATACTGTACATCAGAATTAAATGGAAGTGAAGGCAACAGTTTAGCCGAGAATTACGTTACAAATCAGGAGAACTTGTATAAAAATCTCTTATAGCTTTCAATCTCTTCACCCTTAACCAAATCTTTCCTTTTTTAAAAAAAAAATTTTTTTTAGAGCTTGTATACTGTAAATCATACAGTTTTTATCTCATCGAGGTACATGTATATCATGGTGAAGTGTATAAAAGTGCTATTAAAGCGTCTCTGAGGATTCCGCTGCTTCAGTTCAGTGTTCTGTTTTACAGTATGAGGTGGAAAGATGATTGTTGTAAAACTTTTAACATTTCTTACGTTTTTTTTTTTTTTTGTATTGTCCATTTTTTATGGGGAAAAACAAACAAACAAACAAAAATTCTGATTATTTGTGATACAGAGGTTTTAATGATACTGTATATTTGTGGATTTCTATTCGATGTGTGTAGCATAGAAAAATCCGCTCAGTTTCTCGTCAGTGTACGTTGGCTTACTGTTTCTAGCTTTTTTTTTCCCCACTCTTTCATATTAACCTGTCAATAACATATTCCTCCTTTTTGTATGGCTAATCCACGATTGTTGTGGGGGATAAACAAAGTGTAACTTTCAAACTTTTCAGACCTGCTACAGTAGAGAATTCTATCTAGTATAATCTGTACATATCCTCTTTCTATTACTACAATACGTCAAGTCTGAGCCGGAGGTTCGCGTGTCATGTTCAGCAACCACGACTGTCCGTTGGTTCATCTTGTGAAAACAAACCGGACTTATTATTATTATTATTATTATTTTTATAATTATCCGAAATTAAAACATACTGTTGATGAGAGCGCTGGACTGTGCCGTGATTTCAAGCTGTAATATCTAATGTTGAGGTACTTCACCACGTATGGTACGTTCACATAAATGTGAGTCCTGTTTTATCTTTATAGAGAGCCTGTAATGTGGAGAAATGTGTTCTTGTGTATAGAACTGAAATAAATATTATTATTATTATTATTATTATTATTACTATTGCCGACTCAGACTGTCCTCTAACTGGTAATAATATACCTAACCCTGTGACTCTGTGCTCTTTACAGCCAATAAATCATTCATACCCAGTGATTGTGGCATTGCTGTGGTTCTGTTTTGCATGCTCATGCGTAGCGAGAATCAGTAGTGAGATCATGCTTGTGCTGTATAGTGTATGTTCCACCTTTAATATAAATCTAAAAAGATTTTTTTTTTTTTAAATCTGTCTTCAATGCATATAAGGACATTACATTACCGTATGGACTTTATTACCTTTGAACTTTATTTTTAATGCCTGGTTACTGTAGTGTACTGGAACTACATTGCAATAAGTCTTGCCATTATAAGTTTACCTGCTTTGCACAAGTTCTTCAAGGAATGCAAGTTCAGTGTACTGTAAGTGACCAAGGCCAAATTCCACAGCCCTCATTCATGCAAAAATACATTAGCCGTGACTCGTTAAGCTTCTGCAGTCCCACTGTGCTAAATCCCACTGTGCTATCTTTCAAAGTTACAGCATATTTACAGCTCTTTTCTTTCACTAGAGCTTTTTTTTGGGGGGGGATTTTTTTCCCAGATTTTCTCCCTAATTTAGTCGTGTCCAATTCCTCCCCGTCACTAGGGGGCTCCCACATTAAGGCTACTACTACCACTCAGCCGGGAGGGCCGAAGACTATCACGTGTTTCCTCCGAACCACGTGACGCCAGCCGACCGCATCTTTTCGAACTGCCAGCTCGCGCACCGCTGGGGGCGGCGTAACACACTCGGAGGACAGCGCTATCCGCTCCCTCCGCTGCGCGAGCTCACAGACGCCCCTGACTGGCTGTAGAGCCGTGATTAATGTGGGAGCACTATGTACCTCTCATCCCTCCCCTCTGAGAGAGCTCGGCCAATCAGCTATCTCTAGACCTCCGGCTGCGAGAGGTTACAGCACCACCCGGGATTCGAACTAGCGATCTCCGGATGATAGGGCGAGCGCTTTACCCACTGCGCCACTCGGAGGCCCCTTTCACTAGAGCTTTACAGTTCAGTGGCATGATAGTGGCTTGGTGGTTAGCACTGTCTCCTTGCACCTCAAGGTTTTGGGTTCGATTTCCGCCTCGGGTCTGTGTGCATGGAGTTCGCATGTTCTCCCCGTGCTTGGTGGGTTTCCTCCGGGTGCTCCGCTTTCCTCCTACAGTTCAAAGATATGCGTGCCCTAAGTCACCTAAAGTAGGCTCCACCCCCCCCCACCCCCCCAATACCTTGTATCCAGGATAAAGAGATATAGACGATCAGTGGGAGTGAGTGTAAAGTATAATCATCCCTACAGCTGGGAAATGAGGGTGGTGGATTTTGACCTCAATTACTTTACATTGTACTCGTTTTCCGGGTGACAAACCTCCCGGTCGGTGTGCGGAGCAGGACAATGTATAACGACCGAGACCTACTGTAATATACTTACATGCACCTCACCTTAGTTTAAAATTAAGTTGGTTTAAGATTCAAATGAACTAGCAGTCAACACTCACTCTGTGTTTTTAGGGAAGAGTCTACCACCTGGGCACAATTTAGTTTGGGAATTTTATTCCTGAAATCCTCCATGTCTGTCTTTAAAGGCATCTCCTCTGCACAGAGCTCCAAGTCACTCCACTGGCGTTCAGTAGGATTAAGATCTGGACTGGAATGTTCCGAAACAGGGTCTTAATTGACCTAATATACCTCCAGTTTCAGATGTATTAGTGCCAAACTAGACTAACTAAACTATCGTTAGGAGAATAATAAAGTTCATGATCTTGACTAGAATTAGCTCCATGGCATGATGCTCCCACCACCATGCTTCTCCAGGAGTATAGTATCCTTTGGGTGCACTCGTGTACTTCTTACATATCGACATTATGTCTATAATACTAAAAGAAATAAAGTTTTTAATGTACCTATATCTATTTAATTAGTTTAACCGTACACTTTATTCGACTTATATGACTGAGTAGTTATTGAGAAAAGGTTCTTCCTTGATTCACATACACACCGTAAACCCGATTAAGTTGGCAAAACTCAAAATATTTGAGGTAATCAGTTACATCATTTTTTTTTTTAAAGTAATGATGTTTCCAATTTAAAGTAAACAGAGCTATCAATTTTTGAGTTTGTTGAACTTGTTGCAAATCAAATAAATCGTTGCCCAGGAGTCGAACCCCGGCCTTTCGCATGGCAGGTGAAACACCTACCACTGAGCCACCAGTGCTCTATAGAGGTTATATTGGTGGAACTTTAAGGTCAGTTACTGTTACTTAAGAACTTACGATTACAGTCCTTAAAATATCAAATTTGATCAGCTTGAAAAATGTCATTTCTACAAACTGCCCAAACGTTCTGAATACTCAAAAAGGTCTATAAATGATGATGAATTATTGAAGTTGAAGTACTCAATGTGTTTACTTACTTTGAGCATTAGGCTTTACAGTGCAGTATGTTGAAACATGACTCATGGTGGCGTAGTGGTTAGCACTGTGGCCTCACACCTCCAGGGTCAAGGGATCGAGTTTGGCTTCTAGTCTGTGTGTGTAATGTTTGCATGTTCTCCCTGTGCTGGGTGGGTTTCCTCTGCGTACCCCAGTTTCCTCCCACATACAAAGGCCTGCAAATTGGGCTAATTGACGTTTCGAAATTGCCATGTGATGGATTGGCATCCTGTCGAGGGTGTACCCTGTCCTGTAGCTGAGTCTCCTGGGATAGGCTCAAGGCCTGCTGTGATAGAGAATGAGTGATGAGATGCATGAATCCTTTTTTTATTTTTTAAGGAAATAAACGTGTCTCAAAGTCTTGTTTTTGCACCAAACATATCTTTCAGACAAAGTTCCTCCTTGGTCTCATCAGTCAGTTACATATTTTCCACAGGGTTCGGGGTGGTCCAGGTGGATTTGGATGTTTTCCTTTAACTGCGAATGGTCTTCCGTGTAGCCATCCTACAGTACTCACAGTCCAGGCATGTGAAGAACACGGAGTGATTGCTACTTGCGCAATATTCCTCCAGCTCCTTATTGTTTTGTCTTCGGTTAAGTCACTGTGGTGCTCCAGTTTCTCCATCTGTTGATATTGGCCTCCATTTAATTTTGGCACCCCAGTGAGATCCTGTTCATGCTTTCTTAGCTCTTCAGTACTCAGATAGCAACAAGGTGTCAAGAAGATCCTATGTTGATGGGAAGTGATCAGGGCTATGATAATTACTTTTGGACATGAGTTTGAATGTGATTTTGGGTAATTATTATCACTTATGCATGCATGTCAAAGTTTTTTTTTTTTTTCACCAAACCAAAAAACATTTTTATTTGTTTTTTCATAAAAAATTATTACATTTAAAGGTATGATATGATTAAGCTTGGTTCATTAATTATGTGTAGACCTTTCGTGTTTACGTTTATTTAATCTAATAAGCTTAGTTTAAATAATTAACTAAATTAATTTCTAAAGCTGCATTAAAGGTTCCATATATTGCTACTTCCTCGACCACTAATCACTGACCTCAGAGCTCCTCTAATGTGTCTGTTTCTATCCCTCGCACATATCATACTGCATATTAAACTCCATTTATTTCACTCCTCCTTTAAACATGCTGTTTTAGGGTCTATGTACAGTAAATGAGCCACTTCTGAGCCACGTCCCCGAGGAGAATGGCAGAGCTGAGCAACAGATAAATTGCGGAGGTGATCTTCTTTTGTGAGGTCACATTAGGGGGAAAATCGAATTGGATTGTTATATTATATATTTTTTTGTTTGTACATGCACACTGGAGATGGAACCAAACGTCTACAGATGACGAATAAGCAAATATCGCATATTAGGATCCCTTTAAGACAAAATAGCCCATTTAATCTTATTAACAAATATGTTCCATGTGGTCAGTTTATCCCAGTCAGTCTGCCTGCTGGTGCAGGGAACATGCCAAACTCCACACAGAAAGTCATCTGATATGAGTAGTGAGGCAGTAACACCAACCAGTGTGTCCTGTTTTATCTAATGTGAGAAGTCATGAACTAATCTTTAATCATAACTGTTGCTGCTATGAATTTTTTAATCGAATACATCTGGCTTGGAATTTTCGCTATTTAACCAAGTGAACTGAAATTGGTTAAAATAATACAAAGATGGTTTAATTTCTGAAAAGTTTAATAGAAGAATGTTAAGTCTTGATTCAAACTATAAAGGGTATTGAAATAAAAAAAAATTTAAAAAAATTTTAAAAAAGTAACATTTAACATTTCCAATGTTACTTTGGAACGTGGACTTTTATAACTGTACTTTCTCATTCTGCTTTTAATTAAATTCTTTTATTCATTCTGTTAATTAATTATTTTGTTTTTGATTTTAATTATTTCAGTTATTCAAGGTTTTTCTTTCTTATTTCAATTTATCTTAAAAAAAAAAAACTTTAAAAAAAAATTCATTATGTAAAGCACTTTGAATTGGCTTGCGTACTAAGTTCCTATTACTTAATTCAGATAAGTGAGAAAAGTGACATAAGCACATTTCAGTAGTGATTACTCATTTCATTCAATCATTTCCACTGTTGGGCGTCAGTCACTGCTAAGATAAACTCCTCACGCCTAACGTTAGAGAACTTCCTGTCTGTTTCTGTTCAGTTTCCCTTCTCTGTCTTTAAATATTTGACAGATCACAAAAGGTCATTCTGAACTTAAGGTATTTCAGCTCAGGACTAAAACCTGGGATATCTTTCTAGAGACTTGCTTTTATCACCAGAATTTTTCAATGTAGAAAAAACAAAAAGTCATTAGGGGAAAAAGGAAAGTCCTTTAAACTGTATCAACAAAGCATTTAATGGTATATAATAGAAGGAAGTGAAGTGAACTGGCCATGGAACTGCTTTAACCCGAGTGTGTACATGGTGTAAAAATCAGTGTGGCGTTAACAGTCCGACTGCTCGGTGGGGTATACAGGAAGGAAAAGGGGTGGGCTGCCTAAAAGGGTTCGAACAACAATAGCAGCTCGTAGCTTAACACTTGTCAGAGATCTAAAAACAGGCAGAAATAAAAAATCTTAGTCCTGGATTTATGTGAACGACATGTGGTTCTGAAAGAAGCCTGAAAGAAGTTTCGGATTTCAGAAGAGAGGTATCCAGAGACATCAGACAGACGTCGCCTCCCATCACTGTCATTGTTTTGCTTGGTCACTGAATTTGAACTTCAGACCGATCCTGATTGAGGAAATCCGCTGGAGACTGAATGGTTTGCTCGCACGCATTCTCGACCAGCGCTGGCCCATGAGTGTCAGAGGCTCAGACGCAGGCCCGAGTGGATCTCATGAACTTTGGGGAAAAACCAGTTTTAGACAGATATAGCCAACGCATGGGGAGCCTACATTTCCAATCTTTTTCAAATCCTTTGGATTATCTTTTCAAGCGTCTCTTCAAGTTGAAGTTCTATTTATTAACAAAAATCATCTAATAACCTGATAAATCGAAAATGCTGAAGCCTGAAGCTGTTTCTGTAGCCATCTGGGTAGCATGCGGAGTAATGGTGAGTGAAATCCAATATAAATATAATTCATTAATAATAATTATAATATATATTATAATTGTGCTAAAAATGTGAAATTTCTGGAAATTACAACAACAACGAAAAAAAAAAGAAAAAAAAAAAGAATTTCACCAATGAAACAGAATTTTGCCAAATTTGCCAAATTAGCTTTTAGCATGCAAGTACGCTTTATTAAAAACGAAATGCCGTCCAAATTACCAGCCAAAAACTGTAATGATATAACAGGAACAAAAGACACAAAGACATACTGCAAAATAGTTATATAGTAACACATTAAAATTCTTCAAATTTAATATAACTAATAACCTTTACAAGCTGCATATTAAGGATAATGATATAGATGCATAGGGATGAGGAGGAGGAGGAGGAGGATGAAGCTTAAAAATCTTTAAAGCTGCTTTGCAACAATATTCATTGTTAAAAGTGCTATACGAGTAAATACATTTACTTTGAGGATAATCACTTTACAAATGTTTACATTGTTTAAACTGTACATTTATTTCCAGACTTTTTGTCTACGTAAAGATCATTTGCGACAGTGTCCCCTGTTAAAAGTGGCAATAATATTGAATTACACTGACTACACAATGCTGATGATGTTGAAGATGAATGTTGATTGTTTAAAGTGCTCCAGTATATGAACCTATAAATGTAACTTATTTGGTTAAAGATGATGTTAATGATGTTGATCAAGTCATACATTTTTACATTGTTTAAACTGGACATTTATATCCAATTTGTCTATTTCGGTACAGATAATGTACAAAAATGTCTACAGTATTATCACTGTAGAGTTGAACAACGGAGATGATGGTGAAACCTGCTTTACAAAAATGCTCAATGTTAAAAGTTTTACACAAATTATAAATGAACTCTACTAAATTACATTAAATTTAATTGGATGATGATGATGATGATGATGATGATGATGAAGATTTCAGATAATTACATTTGACTCCTTTCTTCGTGTACTGATTCAGGGTGTGTTGCTGGCGGATACTCAGCAATGTAGCATTAGCGACCTCAAGGACGTCGAAATCCTCACCGATTCTATTGAGTTCGCACTGAACACCTCAGCTGTGGAATGTCGATTTGGAGTGAATGTTTCGGAAAGACCCGAGAGCTCGACACACTGTGATCAAGATCAAGAAATGACCAAATGTAAACTTGTGAATTTGGAACCAGGAACATGGTACCGCCTGACGATTACATCACAGACAGATCAATACAACGTTTCCATGGCAACAAGTAAGTGATGTAGTTTTTATGACTTCTATGGAGTGGTGTGTGTGTGTGTGTGTGCGTGTGCGTGTGCGTGTGCGTGTGCGTGGACGTGCCAGGATACTCATTAAGAAAATGAACAGGAGACCAGAGCTGTGATGTAACATTCTATACAGTAGGATTATGATTTCAGTTTGTCTGTCTCTCTAGACTCTTCATGTTTCTCTGTTTAACGTGTTTCTGGTTTATTTTTACCAACATATTCAGGACGAGATCTCAAATTAAAAGTTTCATACATCACTATTTCTTTAAACATTGGTCTCAGTGCTCCCCCAAGGTGTGTGTGTATCTGTGTGATTTAATACCACAGCTGAAACACACCTGAGATAATGCATTTTTCATACCCGAAACTAGTTTTCCTCCTGCTGCTAACATGCTGTTTCAGTGTCTATGTAAATAAGCTACTAATGAGCCACGCCGCTCCAGAGAACTTCAGATCTCAGCAACAACCCCAGGGGGAGGGGCTCTTCTTATATGAGGTCACATAAGGGGATTTATTTATTTATTTATTTATTTATTTATTGTATATGCACACATAAGTAAATACTGACATTATGACATTATGTTCTAATCTGTATAAAAAGACATCTTGCTAGATTTTGTTATAAGCATTAATATTTTAGACATAAAAGGTTAACAAGAATATACAGTATGTACTGTACATGGATATGTGCATCTCAAAATGGTATCAAAGATATTCCGGATTCCATTACACGTGATCTATTTTTGTTTGTGTGTGTTGTTTGATTCTTCTTCTTCTTTATCTTCTTCTTTTTGGTTGTTTGATTGTTTTCTTATTTTCATGAAAATTCAAAATCCAGTATCTCAAAAAAAAAATTTAATATTATATTTTGCGGTAAAGTAAATTACTATTCATACAGTATAAATACAGAGTATCTCATGAAAGACTGCTGACTTTAACAGTTGTGCAGAAGATCATTGACACCCTTCACAAGGAAAGGGAAACGTGTGGTGGGAAAATATACACAAGCAAGAGGGATGTCAGAGGCTTTAAGGACATTTCCAAGCAAAGCCAGTTCAAGATCTTGGGAGAGCTTTATAAGGAGTGGAGTGAGTGCATCTAAAGCCGCCACGCACAGAGGGACGTGCAGGAAAATTAGCTACAAAAGTTGCATTCCTGCTATTAAACCAATCCTGAAACTAGTTTGCTGAACATATTACGTATTACTGTCCTTGATGGGGCCGCGCGGTGGTGTAGTGGTTAGCGCTGTCGCCTTGCACCGCCAGTGTCCGGGTTCGATTCCCGTCTCTGTGTGCATGGAGTTTGCATGTTCTCCCCGTGCTTGGTGGGTTTCCTCCGGGTACTCCGGTTTCCTCCCACAGTCCAAAGACATGTAGGTTAGGTTAATTGGCGCTCCTAAATTGCCCGTAGTGTGCGAATGAGTGAGTGTATGTGTGTGTGTCTGTGCCCTGTGATGGACTGGCCACAAGTCTCCTGAGTCTCCACATGTGCCACAAGTCTCCTGAGATAGGCTCCAGGCCCCCCCGTGACCCTGAATACAGGATTAAGCGGTATAGATGATGAGTGAGTGAGTGTTCTTGATGGGCCAGCCTATCCCCCTGACCTGAACACTAAATTCAAATTCAAATTTTATTTGTCACAAACACAGTCATACACAGTACTATATGCAGTGAAATGCTTAGGCAGCTGCCCGTGACCTTAAAATAAAAGACTAAAGACTATTTATAGGAAATAAATATAAAAAGAAAATAGAAGTAGATTTAACTAAGAATAAAATATCTGTACAGTACAAAATACAATAAGAAAAGTATAGGAAAAATATAAGAGAAGAAAAGAAGAAAAGAAAAAAAGAATATAAGAAAAGAAAAGAAGAAAAGAAAAGAAGAAAAAAAGAGAAAAGAAAAGAAGAAAAAAAGAGAAAAGAAAAGAAGAAAAAAGAGAAAAGAAAAGAAGAAAAGAAAAGAAGAAAAAAAGAGAAAAGAAAAGAAAAAAAGAAAAGATATATGAAAAGAAAAGAAGAAAAGAAAAGAAGAAAAAAAGAGAAAAGAAAAGAAGAAAAGAAAAGAAAAGAAAAGAAGAATCTATGAGCTGCAGTCAAGAAGAAGATGAGAAACACCCGACCCAGCAATGCAGATGAGCTGAAGGCTGTTATTTGAGCATTCATTCAAACTAAAAGAGCCCCAACCAAGTACCGAATGCATAAATAAACATACTTTTCTGAAATTTCTAATATTTTTTCGATACTGAATTTTTAATTTTCTTTATTTGTAAGCTGTAATCATCAAAAGTAAACTGAACAACAAAAAAAAAAGGCTTGAAATATTTCACTTTACATACTGTATACTTAATCTAGAATATATGAGAATTTCAGTTCAGTTTATAATACAGTAGTGGACAAATATTTTACGCACTCGAAGCTCCTAAGACTTTTTTTTTTTTTAAATACAAACTTTGTTATACATGTTAATTTTATGGCATCATTATTAAGTCAGTCCAAAAACCATTTCAGATTTTCAAGCAATATTATTCCAGCAAGAACGTTAATGTTACAGGACAAAATCTGTACGCCAGAAAAGAAAGCAAAAAAAAAAAAAAAGCAAAGTTTTCTTATGTGTTGGCCATGTGTTCCCGAGGCAGCTTCGGCCTCTGGGGCTGTGCTGTGGTGTCTAGACCGGATGTCCGTGGAGGAACCTTGTTGGAACCTTGGGTGCTGTGGGTTGTGTGATTGGTGGTGTTAATGTTATGGCTGATCAGTATATATATATATATATATATATATATATATATATATATATATGTATATATATATATATACACACTCTACAATACTATAGATGTCAAGTCGAACCACAACAGAACACTGTTTTTCTGTATATAATCCGCTGCTACTCTAATCAACTTATCCCAGTGTTTCACTAGTGTTTCAATACCTTCAAGGTAGAACGTTTTCTCAGAATGCCGGAGCCATGATTAGACTGTATGCTTCATGTCCGAAACCCCGGCCTCCCTGGAACTCCTTTAGTCGCCCAAACATATGGAAAAGGCTTGGAGTGAGGTCAGGACGATACAGGGATGTGGGAATAACTCCCAGCCGAGTTCCTGTAATGTGCAAGTGGTGCGGTGGGCAGAATGAGGTCGTGTCTTGTTCTGCAAAAACAAAATGCCTTTGATGATCAAATGTAGGCCAGAATTCTTTTATGGCCTACAGATATTTTCCTGGAACATTAACATTCTTGCTGGAATAATATTGCTTGAAAATCAGAAATGGTTTTTGTTCTTTTTTTTTTTTTTTTCATTAAAGGAAGTTACGGAGAGACAAGTGGTTTAGCAGTCCAATCATATACTGTATACTGTATATTCTTACTGTAGGTCCTACAGTATATTTGTTGTGACTCGTCTACCATTTGTGATGTTCAGAATATGACATTTTAATGTTAAAGCTATTTTCTTATTACGCTGTCATTTTTCTTTTCCGTAACTGTACAAATGATGTGTCTATGTGATTTCCCAGTAAATATTGTATTGAGAGCTGAGGCTCTGGATGCTGCCAGGAAATATTTCATGATGTATGAGGCAGAAAGATTTACACATTGTCCTCTGAGACACAATTAAAGCACTAAATCCAGGCTGTTTTATGAAATGGAAATGCGCTTCTAAGGACTTATTGCTGGATCTGGATGAACATGTACAGGATGCAGGATATTATTATTGTACATTGTATACTTTTTGGTATATCGTGACAACACCAAACGATGATAAACAAAAAAAAAACAAACAAAAAAAAAAGTTTTTTGTTTGATGCAGTTTAGAGGTGTATGTACTGTACGTATGCACTGAGACACCTTTAAAACAACATATTTTGTTTTGTTTTTTATTAAAAAAACATTTTAAAAAAAACTTTCGATTGTGTGAAATTTAGGGTATTGGTTCGGTTTAGTCAAAGGATTTTGAAAGCACGAATGAAGTCAGTGAAAAAGCAGGATTAAGACAGCTAGCTCAGTTTAGCGTAACTAACTTAGTGATTTAAAAGAAAAAATATTCAGATGGGAAAAAAAAAAAAAAAAAACTAGATAAATGTCTACCACCCATGCATAATTGATATACAGTACAGTGACTGGTATCCAGTCACCAACCACGTTAAGCGAGACCTGTTTTCCCAGTGTAAAAAAACAAACAAACAAACTTTACTTAGATTTAAATGAGATTTTTAAATACTAACTACTGTACAGTCAGATTTTTTCAAGCTGGGATAAAAGTTGTGTATAATGCATAATGCATAATAATTAACGAGGTTCGTTTTCTAACGTATAAAGAGAACCGTGCTACATGTATAAGCCAGATCTGAGTTAAACATTTAGAAAATATGCAAATTAGCAAAAATATAAAACTTTTTATTAATCTACATTTGATCAGCCATTAGGATCGCTTTTATCTGGTAAAGCATTTTTCAAAAGCCTGTGTGTGTGTGTGTGTGTGTGTGTGTGTGTGTGTGTGTGTGTGTGTGGGTAACATTGTGTCTGATGTTTGGCTTGGCTCCAGAACAGCAGTCGAACGCAAAGTATTTCCAGACAGTTCTGGCCTCTCCTCTCCCCTGCCCTTTCCCACCCCATTGTTCTTGTGTGCTAGAGGAAATGGGGAGGCGGGGGGACTGCGTTCTGTTTTGATTGGAGGCTTAATCGGGTCCAGCAGCACAGCTTTGCTCTTGACCCTCGCGCTGATGCCATCACCTAAACCCCTCTGATATTTGTACATTAAAAGGTGCAACACCCAAAGGCTAAAAATAAAAGCGCAAAAGTGTATCGGTGCACTTTCAAGCCTAAGAATGTACAAGAACAATCAGAAACGTCCATCTCAACTTCAGCGGCCGATCGACTAATGAACGTTTACAGGAATCATTGTTATAATTTATTTGAGCTTTCTTTGGTGTTGTTATAATATATACTTACATTCTACCACAATCCATGTTCATGCATCATTCGTTATTAAATTTTATTTTTACATAAAATAAAAAAAATAATAAAATCAATAAATAAACACCTTTTTGCAGCTTTCGCCCGCGTTCACAATGAACGTCGGGAAGCCGTGTGCACCTGATGAACCCTGCTTTCAGGAAGAGCTGCTCATCTGCTTACATGTTTGGCTTCCTTAAATAGCAAGGAATTATTTATGCTCTGCAGGAAAAAATACAGTAACGTAAAAAAAAAGAAAGAAAGAAAAAAAAGAGACAGTTATCCCACACAACAAGTAAAAACTTCCGGGTCACGGCACTTGTGTCCTGAAAAAAACAGAATGGAATGCTGAGAGTTTTTTTTTATAATTTTTTATTTTTTTTATGTAGTGATGTCAATTAATAAAACAATTGAATCTAGTTAATCACAGTCATAGTCTGAGATCAATGACGATTGATCACAATTCTAAGATGCTCAAATTTACTTGTATTATAAATGTGCACATGTTGGAATAGAGAAATGCACAATAAAGAAACTGGTTAGAAGAAACAGCTTACACAGTTTTATAATATCTCAAACGTTAACATTACAGTCTCTCGACTGCATGCACTGGCTGGTGACGGCGGAGCTCGAGGCCGGATCCTCAGATCCGAAAATCAACAAGCTGACGCCTCAGCCGCCTGAGTCACCACACCCACATCGTATGTTACAGAAATCACATGGCACAGATAGTATATACTGTATAACCTGGTAATAAGTCTGATTCTAAACATGGTTTGGTTTAAAACATCTCAAATTTTTAATACCCAATTCATTTTTTATGTTCTGTTGTAAAAACATTGCTGTGAGGTTAATCACGTTACACATAACGTACTGTAGGGACAATATTTATATTCGGTTGCACTTGAATGTACAGTACAGTATGACTTTGATTAAATGAACTTGGAACGACGTCGACTACATGACAATGGAACAGCGTAGAACAAAAGCCCCTAATACAATGTTGCACAAAAACAACTTCAAGACCGAATGAATAGCAACCTGATGGTGTGAGTGGGACTCGAAATCCGGTCGCTGGGCCGCTGTTGCATGTAACAACAAGTGCAACAAAACAAGAGCACATCTGAGATGCAGTTTGGATGCTGTGCAAACACCATATCACAGTAGAGTGAGTCTGGAGGTAATATGGTAATATGACTAAAGAACATGACACAGAGCGGTAACATTACAACACTAAGAGATGCGTGCCGTGCCATACACACTGGGGAAGCTGTTGTGTCCGTGCTAATCTGTAATCAGAATTCTAAACCCTGTTATAAACTTAAGGGACCATTTGATGGGGTCGGATGCCATGCTAATGGTTTTTATTAATCCACCATAAATCATTTAAAATAAGCTTCAAATTTCATTTTGAGATTTGAGGTTCAAAGAACTTTATTAATCCCAGATGGAAAATGCTTCGTCTTAGTAACAGTTGTCAAAAGAGTACTAAATTAAACAAGGGGAATAAGAGTAACTTATATAAAAAAAAATTTTAAAAACTAATTAAAAATAGTAAACAGCATGTACAGTACAGTAGGTCATGACTGAATTCACACATATTGCAATTAGAAGGAGCATTGCACATTTATCACAATTAACAATATTGCACGTGAAAAATGGTAAGGTCCAATAGTTTTGGTAAATGACCAGGGGAACAAGTGACATATTAATGTCATATTGTAATATTGTACCAATCCACACAGTTAGCGTTGGACAAACGACTGGAACATAACACGCTTTTTGTTTGTCGTTGCTGCTTAGGGAAACGAATGCTTAGACCTACTGTAACGTGCAGAGCGAACATACAGTACCTTACGGAAGAGCCGTATAAATATAAGCAGGAATTGTGTAGCTCATTAATAAAGGCCAGTTGCTTTAACAGCGTGCCACATGTACTGTATGACTGTATTAATATGAATGTAGTATATGGAGTTACCCTGCAGTCTCAGCAGCTATTTAAACTCAGGTCAGAACACGGCAGCATTGTTGTGATCAACTCGCACAAGTTAGATCTGAACGAGTCACCAGGGAGGAAAGAGCTGCAAAACAAAGCAAGTGCTCAGTGGTAGCTGATGTCTAGCCTCGGCCTTCGTTGCTAAAAGGTCCTCCTTCCGCTACTCGCTTTCCCACAATACGCTCTCCACGGGCGGCTTAGCATCCAGCCAGGGTTGGCATTATTTAAATGTCCTGAAAACAATCCTATCTGGGTTGTGCATCAACCACTGGCGTGGTCTTATAGAAAAACCCGTTCAGTCCAGAGCAGCTTTGTGTGATTTCTTTTTCTCTCTTCACTGTTATAATATGTATATTTTAAAACCATGAAATATGACATATGGCATGAGGTAAATAAATATCATAAACGACGGACATAGAGATATTGGTGGTTCAGTAGGAGATCTTTTGCCTGTCACATGGAAGGTCCGGGTTCGATTTCCGGCCAATGGCCAAAACCCAGCCACTGGATGTACTGTAGTGCCGGTCGGTCCCAAGCGCAAATAATATCGAAGGGGTTGTGTTCGTAAGGTGTAAAACCGGTGCCAAGAGCTGGCAACGCAACGGGAGCTGCCGAAAGACTAACAATAACAACAGTCAATTGTTACTTTACGACATAAAGGTCAGCCGTTCTTGCAGGTGCATTTGTGAAACCCATGATGGAACTGGCTCTCATGAAGACCTTCCCAGGAAAGCAAGAGCAAAACTTACCTCTGCTCCAGAGAAGAAGTTCATTTAGAGTTACTAGCCTCAGAAATCACCCATTAATGATGAAAGCTTTTATACTGTAGATCATAAGTCAGGACAGACACATCTCAGGATCAACTGTTCAAAGGAGATCATTGCATATTATAGATGTTTCAGTATTGTTTTACAGTGTAGAACGAAACAGACCTCAGGAAAGACCATGGATTTAGACGGTGTGTCCGATATTTTGACTGGTGGTGTATTGCTATCAGTGAACCATGTTGTGTTGGAATAACATTTATATTTCAGCCTTTATCAGATAATTATAATTATATTACATTGCACTGTATATCTGAGCTGTTGAGGGCCTTGCTCAAGGGCCCAACAGTGACAACTTAGTGGTGCTGGGGTTTGAACCTGGGACTATACCGTAGTCCAGTGAATGAACCACTGAGCCTACCCCTGAATAACTGATTACTGGTTACTCAGAAATGCTTGGATCAGTGTAGTTTCTGATTCTGTATTTGTCTTCCAGGACCTTCAGCGGTGCAGAGTGTTCAGGTGGTTAGACACGCTGAAAGCCTGAGCATGTCCTGGAAGCCCGGCCCAGGGAGAGCAGAGCAATTTCGGATCCTGCTCAGAGACAGCGATCAGAATCTTAGCTCCACCTGGAATGCTACTTTGGACAACACTACAACATCATACACGATAGACGGCCTGACTCCTGGTCGCGGCTACAACGTGAGCATCGTCACCGAGGCAGCAGGGAGGCAGAACACCGTGTGGCTGCAGGAACAAACAGGTACATCATGGCAAAGCTGTGAAACTCATCTCATAGCTCTTACAAGAGGTATTAAGGGAGATGAAACGTCTGTGCTACCTTCATCCTTTGCTTTTGTGTGTGTGTGTGCGATTGTGTGTGTGAGTGTGTGTGTGTGACCTTTTACACAATGTGTCAGGCAGTTCGGTGAACGCCCTGTCTCTTTTTCCTGCTGTGTGAAGGGAAAGCTTGGCCTTCACTCCTCATGTGTTATATCACCCCCTGCACCATGTCAATCATACCGTAACGGTGTTTAAAAACCACTAACACACACGCACACATGTACAAACGCACACACGCACACACACACACACACACAGTAGATTAAATCAGTGCTCAAGTTCCAGTTCCTTTCTTTGAGAACGTTCAAAACCAGACTGTAAACATCCTGAAACTAGCCAACTATTTAAACAGTCCCCTACTTGTAGGTACCTTTTGTCACTCGAAGTACACTTAAAAGCTTGAATCTGTCAACAGCCGCTTTTATTTCCCCGACGCAGATATACAGAAAGGAAATTCACGGCTATTAGTGCGGAAAGTAAAAGTGTTTCAGTCGGTGAGTGTACGGTTAAAGCTGAAAGGAACCTTTGATGAGCTTTGCCTCGTCTCTCCACTTGCCTTGTGGTAGAACCTTACATACAGTACGTAACCACAGGTTCTTTAATTCAGGGCAGCTGCCATTTATTATATATAAACCGGAAGTTGGCTGTATAAGGAAATCAATATTTCAAACGGTAGAACCAAAGGTAGAGTCAGTTCCTCGATTCCTGGCATTTTGTAATCAAGAGTTGACTCGAGTGGAAATATAATTGTCCAAAGATTTCCCAAGATATAGTCACATCCAGCTAACTACAATACCGCCGCAATATAAACCAACCTGCTGTTCTACACCCGCAGCACCGGGCACGGTCCTCAATCCACGCATGGAGAGCATGGGCAGTCAGACGAGCCTCCGGGTCTCTTGGGATCGAGCTCCCGGTCATGTGGACTCTTACCTGGTCCAGCTACTGTCTAATGATTCGGCTGTAAATTCATCTCTGTCCCCGAACACCACACAAGCTCTGTTTGATCATCTGACTCCTGGGACCAGCTACCAGGCCAGGATCTACACCAGGAGCGGCGATCTCAGCAATCACGTCAATCTGACTGCCACAACCGGTATGTATACTATAAGACTGATAGAACTGATAGAGTAAGTCTTATCACGTAAAGTCTAGCAAGTCTATCATGACTATAGCAGGTTTTTGATTAAAGCTTAACTTGAGGAGGTCGAATTAGTCTTAGGCTTAAATAAAAGCATTTAAGTTCAGGCACATATTTATTCGTCACATATATCCATCAGTGCACAGTGAAATTCTTTATTCTTCACTTATCCCAGGTTTTTTTGTTAGTACGCTGGGGTCAGAGCACAGGGTCAGCTATTATACGGTGCCCCTGGAGTAGACCGGGTTAGGGGCCTTGCTCAAGGGCCCAACAGAGGCAACCTGTCGGTTTTGGGGCTTGAACCACCAACCTTCCTGACAGTAACCCCAGGGCCTTAACACACCGAGCCACCACCCCAACTTGAACTATATTATTAACTGTGAAATGTCTCTGGAGTTCAAGTCGACAAAATATCGGTGGCTACAGGTTCACAATAAGATCCCTTGAATGCTTTCACACTAGGGACTCCGGCACGGATCCAAGTAACGGACAGCTAACCCCAAAGCCTGGTGCATCTCTAAAATGTGAACACTTTGTACTGGATCCGCATAGTGCACTCGGATCAGCATGGGATCTGCATGGACATGGCGGATAAAAGGGAAAAGGAAGACGGGCGGGGCGGCGGTGGTGGCTCAGTGTGTTAAGTCTCTGGGTTACTGATTGAAACGTCAATGTGTCAAGCCCCAGTTCCACCAGCTCAGGCCCTTAGTTCTGTCTTCTCCAGGTGTACTGTATAATGACTGACCCTGTGCCCTGACAAAGCTGTGACATGTGACGAATAAAGGATTTCACGCCGCAGTAATGTATATGAGCCCTGCGATGGATTGGCATTCTGTCCAGGTTGTTCTGGATTTTGCTCGATATTTTGGCATTTCTCAGGCCAGTAAATTTATTATTAATTAATTATAATTAATTAGTGATTAATGCTGTTTGGAGGGGCTGATTGCACATTTCCGCCTAGTGCCGCATCAGATTCTACAATCGCCTTGTGATTGACAGGAAGAAGGAGGGACAGGAAGCATGTGGTCACCCAATAAAACTCCTGCCCATGGATGACTTTGATACTGTCAGGATTTAAACGCATCATTTCCCAAGGTTTGGTCGCTCCACCCAAAAATCTTTGTCCTGTTTGGGTTTTGAAAGGGAACTGACACATTAACAGAAATCAAACACGTCTTGTTTCCATCATGTTATCAGCGTTAATCACTTTGGCGAAGAAAGGAGGCCTTTTGCTTCCACTCATGTAGAGGAATCTTTCATGCGTTGCTTATAGAGTGCGGTTTCGTTCTGACATCATTCTGACGCACTGTCTGTCTGCACGTCTCACTGTGTGTGTGTGTGTGTGTGTGTGTGTGTGTGTGTGTGTCTCTCTGTGTTACCCTCAGCTCCAGGCGAAGTCTCTCAGCTGAAGATGGAGAAACCTGCTGAGTACGGCGAGGTGGTGATTAGCTGGCTGCCCCCTGTAGGACACTGGGAGCAGTACAGCGTGACGCTCTACAATGGCAGCGAGACACTGTTTAACACATCGCTGGGTAAAACTGAAAGGCGGTTCAGGTTCCCGGGGTTAAAGCTTCATCCTGGCAGAGTTTATAAAGCAGCAGTGAGTGTGGAGAACATGGGGCAGACCAGCACCGTCTACTGCCCCGCAGAAATAGGTAGTCCATTTTATTCTATTGTTTTATTGTGTAATTATTTATCAAAGCCATGAAACCTACTGTAATATTCCACCATGGACATGATGTGCCACTGAGAACTGTTTAGATTTCATCAAAAATATAAAATAATGAAAAGACTAGAATAATTAGTACTTATAATATCACACTGCATTTAAAACAAATATTTGTGTGTGTGTGTGTTATCTTGATTTGTATGTTGCTATAGATTCTATTGCATTGTGAAGCACTTTAAGCTGCATAATAATAATAATAATAATATAATAATAATAATAATATGTCATAATAACTTCAGACTTATATAATAATATAATAATATAATAATAATATAATATAATATATATATAATATAATATAATATAATATAATAATAATATAATTCTTTTATTATAAGAGTCAATATAAAGTTTCAGTTATTACTTTAAAAAATAATATTGTTTTAGGATTGTGTTTTTGGGTTATAATATAAAATATAAAGTGTTTATGATTGTAATCAATTTATATTAATGCAATAAATAATAAGTAAAAATTTAATAAATTAATTAATTAATACAATTTTAAATTATTTTTTTAACTGGCATTTCAATTACTTGTAAAATAATTTATTTTAAATTAATTTGGAAGGATCTCACAAACTATGAAAATTATTGTAAAAGTGAAGAAAAAATTCTTTTTACAATTGCTGTAGACAAAATGGAATGAATTAAAAATACAATTATTTTTCAGTCTTTTCAGAAGTATGACATTTGGTTTAAGCTTGGAATGACTTCTGATCTTCAGATGATATTGATCTGCCTCCCTTCTCTCTCTCTCTCTCTCTCTCTCTCTCTCTCTATCTCTCTCAGGTCCACCTCCTGTGTCGCAGCTACACATCCGCCATGCAGACGAGACGTCCCTCAGTGCCTTATGGGACCACAGCTTTGGCTCAGGGTCTCGTGACGGCTACACCGTCGAGCTATACTACGACACCGGTTCTTCTCCCATTCAGACACGAACGCTATCCCGGGACATGAGAGAGTGCACATTTAATGTGCTAACACCTGGTCGTCTGTATAAAATAGTGGTGACGACCACGAGTGGAGATCTCAGCGGTTCTGCTGTAGTGACAGGAAGAACATGTAAGCCTTTACGCTGGGTAAAAAATCATCTCATCATAATGGGGCAAATGGAGCGATGTGTATGAATGGAACATGGATAAACCTTAATAACACACAGCAAAGAAGTCTGGGATTAATCATAATGATAATAATAATAGTCAGGGCAGGTTAGTCCTGATGCCATGTCTTGGGCATCAATGTGGAATTTTTGGGGTTGTAGTCAAAATCTGACAATGGAAGGAACATACAGTAGAACCTGTCTGCGATGGTACAGTAGATACACCATAACTGAAAGGCATTGTTGAGTATGTGAAGTTAAAAGTACTTAATGACCCTGTAATCCGGTAACAGAAACTTCACAGCACTTTTGTAAATCGCTCTGGACAAAAGCGTCTGCCGAATGCCTACATGTAAACATAAACGTAAAAGTCTGTATCTTCCTCTTTAGTACCTCATGAAGTCACCACTCTGAAGCTGAACAATATGAGAACCACAGACTCTCTCAATGCCACCTGGGACGAGCCTCAGGGAGACCTCGACTCCTATGAACTGCTGCTGATATACAATGAAGAGCTTGTGCATAACCTCAGTGTCCCGGCTAACACCACCACAGTCCACTTCCCGCGTCTCAAACCCGGGGCTCTGTATAAACTGCTGCTTAGCACGATCAGCGGTGAGCAACGATCCAAGCAGATGGAGGCCACATGTTACACAGGTACCCGCTTTACATTAAAAAACAAAACAAACATGATTTGCGTCTATGCATATACAGTGCATAAAGAATCAAAAACCATAGTCTTTAACTAAGCAAATATCAAGCGTTAATATGTATTCGGCCAAAACACAGTATTGGTGCTGATTTACAGTAGTGGTTTTTTTAATATTATAATACAGAAAATGTGTGTGCCAAAGAAGTTTATGCAACATGGAAGTGACGAATCTTGCTTCCCTAAAAATTCAGCCGTTGATGTCATATGTGCCCCCAAAATAGGCATTTTTCAGTGCTATCTGTTTCCTGTGTAATCGCTCCAAACGCTAATCATTTAAAATGAAAATGATTCATATTGTTTATGAGTATTGATACTAAAATTGGTGTGAGAACTTCGAAGCATATGCCCTGTAAAAATGGCTGCTTAAATGAAAGCATTTTGGTCCGTAGTGTCCGTAACCATGTCAAATCCATGTTGCGATATCGTTACCATTTTGCATTTTGGACTAATACACTTTATCTGGTTTATATCTTTTCATCTTCAATTTTCATCTCTATGGCAATTAAGATCGTTGAAAGATTTTAATTCGAAAAAAGTTTCAGACGCTAAAACATAAAAGGGCATGAAACTGTATTTAGCAGGTGTGTTTCCTTTTATCTGATAAAAATATAAATGTGCATGCATATTTACAAAAGAACTAAGCATGGATCAGGAGATAAGAAGTATTATGAGAAATTGCGTTATATGATCCTATCTGATAATTCACTTTTTTTTTTTCACCTACTGTAGGCGAGACACTTTTTAGCACCGATACCATGTTTTGCCCGATTGCTTCTGAATTAATTAACTTAAAATTGCATAAAATCTTTCCAAGTACTAAAATCTATATATTAACATCCCATTAATAATGTTGTACGTAGTGCTCAGTGGTACTGTAGCTCTTTTGCCCAGAATGCTGAAGGCCCGGGTCCAATTCCCACCCAATGCCCAAACCTCAGCCACTGGGTGCAGTGCCGGTCCCAAGCCCGGATAAAATGAGGAGCTTCATCAGGAGGGGTATCTGGCATAAAACGTGTTGTCGGATGGTCCTCTGTGGCAACCCCTCGAAGGCAGCTGACGGTGGACTTGCTGTGTTAATAAACACTATTTATATTACACTACTTAAATTTAGAATGAATCACTGATAAGGTCAAATGATCAGCAATTCTAATATGATCTAATATTTATTTTCATTTTATAACTAGTAAAGGTGGTAATCTCAAGAATTCCTCAATTAGGCCTCCCTCCCGGGTTGTGGGTTCGAATCCCATTTGTGGTGTGTGGCGCTTGCATGTCCTCCCTGAGCTCGGTGGGTTTCCTCCAGGTACTCGGGTCCTGGACGTGTGGTGTAGGCAGTGTGTGGTTTGTTACTGCGCGTATCTGTGCCCTGAAATGGGTGGGACCTTGTGCCCCGTGTATCCTGAGATCATGAGGCTCCAGGCCCTCTGTGCAGTTATTACTGCACAGGACAATCGGTATAGACAATGCACTCATGGCTGGATCCACAGCAGCAGGTCAAATGTCTCACCATGTGAACAAAAGTAATGCTGATGTTTCTTTTTCTTTCTCTCTGGATTGAATTTTATCTCTGTGTAAATTCTTTATATAAGGCTAAGTGTCTGCCCTAATAAGAACTTAAACGAAATAACGGTTGGCCCGAGCGAAATTAATCATGTGATAACATCGCCGTGAAACAATAGCGCTGCAATACAAAGGGAATCTGAGGAATGTCAGGAAGCTGTGCATAGAGGAAGAAAGCAAAGAGCTTATCAAAGTCTTGTCGGCCGGACCCAACTGTTTTCCCATGGAACAGAGAGGCTATTTTCAGCTATGGACTTCCAGCGTTAATGAACTCAAGAAGGAGAGCACGAACAATGGAGTACACCACTGAGACTTTCAGACAACTTTCTACTGAAATACAGCCGATTAAGTGCAATTCGGTTTGCGGAGGGTGGAGCTGTCGTATAAGCTGCCAATGTTATCAATAATGTTGTAATATACATGAGATCTTCTTGTTTGTCTTAAAGTGCCAGCAGCTGTGGCTGAGGTCAGCGTCACGAATGATGGACGGGCAGATTTCCTCAACGTTTCATGGAAAGCTGCACCAGGTGATGTGGGCAACTATCAGGTCAGCCTGAAATACCGTGAGAAGACGATGTACACGCTCAGCGGGACCAGACTGAGCTCTGAATTCAGCAGTCTTGTGCCAGGACGACTGTACACCATCTCTATTAGCACCTGCAATGGCAATTTCAAGAACACCACCGTGGTCCAAGGAAGAACACGTAAGTTTACTCAGCCAATTAAAAATGAATATACAATATATGGACAAAGGCACTTGGCCATACCTGTTAAATATTGAATTTAGGTATCCACAGTGAAGGGCAATCTTTATGCTTCAGCATACCAAGACATCTTGGACAATGCTATTCTTCCAACTTTGTGGCAACAGTTTGGTGAAGGTACTTTTCTATTCCAACATGACTGTACCCTAGTGGACAAAGCAAGGGCTAAAAGACATGATTTGATGAAGAACTTGACCGGCCCTAACACAGAGCCCTGACCTGAACCCCACTGAGCACCTTTGGGATGAACTGGAACGGAGATTGTGAGCCAGGTCTTCTCATCCAACATCCGTACCAGACCTCATAAATGCTCTACAGAATGAATGAATTCCCACAGAATAACTCCAAAATGTTGTAGACGGCTTTCCAAGTAGAGTGGAAGCTGTTGATGCTGCAAAAGGGGGACCAACTATATTGAAGTATATGTATTTGATACAATGTCATTGCAGCTTTGGCCAAAAGGTTTTGTCCATATAGTCTATTTTCATAGCTGATCCACTGATTAAAATAAAGCAGCAAAACAATCCGAGTCTTCATTAGTGCGTCACAACGACAATCAATATACTTTATTGTTTTATAATCCATTTGAATCTCCTCCTCCATCCAGAACCAGCTGCAGTGCAGAACACCAACGTCATCCATTTAGCCCAGGAAACTGTTCTGAAGGTGTACTGGAACCATGCAACTGGAGATTATGATCATTACAACGTCGAAATCCTGCACAACAACACGATCCTTCAGAACCAGACGGTGGAGAGGAGCAGGAACGAGTGTGTGTTTAGTGACCTGGTGCCTGGGCGACTCTACATGTTCACTGTCAGCACCTGGAGTGGAGAGTATGAGTCCAGGATCTCCACTGAAGGCCGGACCCGTGAGTGACACCGTCCATCCATCTTCAATCTATCCTTCAATCATTTATCTGTCGATTTTTTTGCAAAGTTTTTATTATTAAGGGGAAAAAAAATCCAAAACTACATACACTAGCCCTGTGAGAAAAAGTGTTTGCAAACGCTTGATTGCAGTTGTTGCTGGGTGGCCCGACAGTATTACCAGGTATTAGTGTTATTACACTTTTTCACACCACACATACATACATACATGCATACACATGCAACTGTGCATCATCCATCACACCAATCAATCCATCCATCCATTGATCAATCCATCCACACATACTGTACATTACATACATACGATACATGAATCTGTGCATCATCCAACACATCAACCTTAATCCATGCAGCCATTAATCCATCCATATATACATACATTTACATACATACATTCATACATCTGTGCAGCTATCCATTCATTTGTGAATTCATCTGTCTATTTGTCTATTCATCCATCCATTAATTGATGAATTAATCGATCAATTCATCTATCCATATCAATTCAACTGTGCACCAATCCTTCCATCAGCTAATAGTCTATTTATCAATCTGTCCATCCATCTATTAATCCATTCATTCAGTCATGTAACAATCCATCTATCATTCATCCATCCATTTATTCATCTTTCCATCAAGCAACCTATCTTTAAATTTTTTCCTTCTATGATCCATGTGTCCATCTGATCATTCATCTTTCTGTCCCTCCATCTATTTTTAAGCCTTCCAGTCCATCAATCTTTCCATCTTTTCAACAATCCACACATCTATAGGTTCACACTTTTTCCCCCCCTGCTTTCTTTCAACACTTGTTAATATAAACTACACAACAGTGCCCCCTTGTGGTACAGAATATAATGTTTCTGCTAGGGGAGGTTAGTATAAGATCTGAGTGGGATTCAGGTTATGATCACATTCCTGAACATAACTCATAATGAAGGACAAGCCTGGGCCTGAATATTGCTGTATGTGTTCATGAAGTACATGAAAGTAATGCCAGGCGTGCGATTAAGAGTCATCATGTCCGTGCATCAGCTTTGTAGTCTTACACTAGCCGATTGATTTTTATTATATTTTACACCTACTGTAGAAGTATGTTGTTTTATTTCACTGCATAAATCTGACTGAATCTAACGTTAGCCCTGTTTGCTCTACAGACCCCGCAGCAGTACGCTCGCTGGCTCTGTCCCAGAAAGGAACCACTCACCTGTGTGTGAGCTGGACCTCTGCACCAGGAGACGTGGACCGATACGAGCCCCAAATCCTGTACAACGACACCAAAGTTTTCCCAGCTGCGAGACTTAACAACACGGCACGGGAGCACTGCTTCTCTCCTCTCAACCCAGGATTTCTTTACAAGATAGTCGTCTCCACCGTCAGCGGGTTGTTCCTGAAGGCCAAGGGCATAGAGGGCCGCACCGGTGAGAGACACCGCTCTGCATTGTGAACTGTTATATACCATACAAGTCAGATCAATAGATTTATGCATTTATATTCAGAATACATACAAAATTTCCTGCCTCACTTTGTCACAATAGGCAAAAACATGCAAAATTTATATCTTCCCCTACAGCACCCAGTCAGGTTAAGAACCTCCAGCTTCTCCCTGAGACCCTCAGTGGCAGTCTCAGGGCATCCTGGAGCGCCGGCGCAGGGGATGTGGACTTTTATACAGTCTTCCTGTTCCAGAACGGACATTTAGAGAAGTCCAAACGTGTCCCTAAGCAGGACAGCATGACATCTTTTGAAGATCTCGTACCCGGGCAGTTGTACACGGTTAAAGTACAGGCAGCGAGTGGAGAGCTGACTAATGACAGCTGGGTCAGCAGACGCACAGGTGAGACATAAGAAACGTTGTGTCCATAAGTGGCATTGTGAGCCACATCATCCCAAAAAAGTTAGATTGGATTGTGCATTTAAAAAAAGAAAAGATCATCTGGCGCAACTCTTTTAAAAAATACAGCATTGTTATAATAACACTAAATCATGATGGCGGCACAGTGGCTTAGTGGTTAGCTCTGTCGCCTTACTCCTCCTTGTTCGATTCATGCCTCTGTGTGTATGGAGTTTGCATGTTCTCCCCGTGCTTGGTGGGTTTCCTCCCACAATCCAAAGACCTACAGATTAGGCTACCTGGCTTTCCAAAATTGCCCGTAGTGTGTGAATGAGGGAGAGAATGTGTGTATGTGTGTGTGTGCCCTGTGATGGATTGGCACCCAGTCCAGGGTGTACACCACCTCATGTCCTAAGTCTTTTTGGATAGGCTCCAGGCCCCCCTGAATACAGGATAAAGTGGTATAGATGATGAGTGAGTAATAATAATAATAATAATAATAATAATAATAATAATAATAATACTACAGTGGAACCTCGGATTGCGAGTAACGTGGTTTTTAATAAATTTTTCATCGGAAACCGAGCAAGTATTAGTTTGCGAACGCCGAGTATCATGTATCACGCATGCGACTCTTATTTCAAATTCAAATTCAAATTCAAATTCAAAATTATTTTGACACCAAGCGGCAAGTGATCACAACTGAGCCAATGATTTTTCTCTCTCTTGCGATAAATACACGGCGCCTGCGCGCACAAATATAAACACTTATCTGTCTGGATTTATTTTTACTTTTTAAAAATGTTAAGTCCAGGTTAATTTGTTTTATTTTTACTTTATGTTGTATTAATTATTTTTATATATTTATTGTTTGGGGCTGTAGAACGAATAATTTGAGTTTTCATGATTTCTTATGGGAAAAGTCTATTTGGTTTACGAGTGTCTTTGGAATACTTCCGGAACGAATTATGCTCGTAATCCAAGGTTCCACTGTAATATTGTACAATGAAGTAAACGCTGAGGAAAACATCCCAAAATGAAATCATGATTATCACTTGCATTTGTTTATCAGTTCCTCCACCAGTCAAGGGGCTCCAGGTCGGCCGAGAGCACACCACACACAGCCTGTCTGTTAACTGGGATGCGCCAGTGGGTGTGTACGATGGCTACAGCGTCCAGCTTTTAGATGAAAATGAAGTCCTGGTTGCCAACGTTTCACTGCCTGCAGGCGTCACACATCACCTGTTTGAAGATCTGGTCCCGGGAGAAATCTACACAGTGCACCTTAAGACCATCAGCGACACTTCTTACAGCAAGACCGTCATTGAAAAAGGCCAAACACGTAAGATTTTCATCTTCATTTCAGGTTTAACTCAGAAGTAAGAGAAGTCACATGATTTTTTTGACTTTTTTTGAACAATATTTTTTTGTTCCCGTCACCAGTCCCAGCGGCTGTGAAAGGTCTCCATTTGATTTTCAAAAACACCACTGAGCTCGTGTTCGGCTGGAACGTGTCTGAAGGCAGGGTGGAGTTCTACGACCTCCATCTATACACCCAGGACACAACAGCTGTACATCTCCAAGAAAACAAGAAGGTGTGGGAAAACGAGACGAGCTGTGTCTTCCCTCACCTGCTGCCTGGGACACTTTACAACCTGGTGGTGTTAAGCAAGAGGAAAGGAATGAGCAGCAAGTCCTCTCTGCTGGCACGCACAGGTGAGACGCAGTACATCTGGTGAGGCGCATTAAATCGTGCAGAAACAGTGTGGTAGAAACAACTCAAGTCAAGAACCAGATCAGGGTGGTGGACGGGGTTGTGAGCTGTATAAGTAAAATAATGACTCTTTACAACCATGGTGAGAAGAAGGGCATCTCAGGACGCTTTAGACGCTGAGCCTTGAGGTGGATGACCACATCAGACCACATCAGGGTCTAGTCCAGACCGGACCGGAACAGAAATCCAAGGATACGGTGGGAACCGAAACAAAACCTTTCCAGTGTTTCAGCTGTCCAGAGATCCTCTTGCTGGAACGATGCTGAAAATATTTCTAAAAGAGTCAGTTTAAGGACTTGAGTGTAATTCAGGTATATTTGTGTGGCAGATTAGTCTGTCACTCTTAAACCAATGCACTTCTCCTCTGCCGTACTCACAGAGTCGAGACAGTACACATTTTTAATTTCATAGCTCAGTAAACACTATCTAAATGCAAATGAACGTCAGGTCATTAACACAAAATTATTTACTTTCCAGTAATTTCTTTCGATGTATATACTTTAATACATTTGAAAATATATTGTGATTTATAAAGATTATACAGGAACAGCTTTATATGTTGGTTAAAAAAAACACTTGTATTTACGCTATGAATCCTTTAGAGTAATTCGAGACAAGATGAATCGCATGTGTAATAGGATGTGATCTCATAAACACACTATTCTCTCTCTCTCTCTCTCTCTCTCTCTCTTTTAGTTCCCGCCCAGGCTCGAGACTTGCGGATCGATCACGAGGGTCACACAGACACTCTGTCGCTGACCTGGAGACGAGCTCCTGGGAGACTGAGCGGCTATGTGGTTTATCTGGAGGACTCGGGTCAGCCGGAGCAGAGACTCGGACCCGAACACACTTACACCATGTTTACAAACCTCCGGCCTGGTCAGTTGTACACTGCTGTGGTGCGCAGCCTGAGCGGAGACCTGACAAACACCGTCTCTGTAGTGGGCCGTACAGGTTGGTGTAACCAGCTCGGATACAGTTAGGGATAGATTAGGGAATGACCATATATGGGCATCCATATTTGTTTGCCCTTATAATGCATATATTATTTAAGTTCCAAAAGTGTATACTTGTTTAGATAAAGATTTGCTTTATCACTTTCCAGTTCCTGAGCCGCCCACGTCTCTGAGCATTAAAGATGAGAATGGCACGGTGGAGGTGATGTGGAACGCTCCTGCTAACGGGGACTTTGATGACTTTGAGGTGAAATGGCTGCCACGAGACGCCCTGCAAATGTCCACACCGAACCAGATGCGACGCATCATTTCTGGTCTGGTCCCCGGCCGGCTGTATAACATCAGTCTGTCCACTGTGAGCGGGGGACCACCAGGGCCTGTTGCCTTCAGCTCAGCTATTTACCGCTCCATCCGCACAGGTGGGTGCACACCCAGCGACATGTACAGAAGACACCAAGCACAGTACGGTGATGACACTTCAGCACCTGATCCTTGAAAATCAATAAATAACTTGTCACCAATCATACACCACATGGACATTACAGGAACTCGTCTGGGAGTTATTGCGACATCCCCCGCACATTTCTGACCTCACTCCAAGCCATTCCCGCATATTTGGGCTATTAAAGGAGTTCCTGGGGGGCAAGTGCAATCAAAAGTCCCAGTTTGACTTCAAACGCCATTTGTGACATAGCTTTTCTTTCTTTTTCTTTTCTTTTAAGTCAGCTGCTTTCTCACCCATAGGTGCAGCCACAAGAGGGCATGTTTCACTGGGAAAGTGTCCATGGTACCAGAGACATGTTTCATTGGTAAACAATGAAAAGTGTTCAAATGTAGGTCAGTTTAGCGGAAATTTTTTTAAAAAGTTGCTGGGTTTTACAGCGCACATTTTGATGCTGACCCAAATTCTGCAGAACTTTATATTCATAAAACCCAAAGTCTGGACCACGGCATTAATTAGCTGCAGTTCCAGCTCCAGTGTGGCGTCCTCAAACAGACGGCGAGTCCAGTTTATGTGCGTTTAAAGGTTTTGTGATGTTCTAAATAAACTCTGTCCAGACTCTGGGGAACTGGACTTGGAACATGATAAGTTCAAGCCCAAGAAACAGACTTAGTGATCAAGGTCCAGGAGTCCTGTCCTAGATTTCACGAAGGATTATTTATTTTTTTTAACTTGCTGTGAAGTTGTGTTTAAGGAGCAGAATTCAGGCTGGCATCTGTGGAGCGCAGCGGGTGCTGGATAGCGCCTCGTTTGTGTCTTGGCCCCAAATGAAGAAGCATACCGTTGTCAGAAGAGCTCATGTTTTATTCAGCGCAGCAGATCCTCAGTGGTTCAGCTGGGGAGAGGAAAAAAAACAAAAACAAACAGTACGCTCTGAGTGTGTATCATAATGTGGTCTAGTGGGTTGAAGACGGATCGAGTTGGATATTGTATTAAACCTGTCATATAGTTAAATGAGATACACAATGGCATGCTTTTGTTGCCAAGTCTCCTCCTTCTTTTTTCACTGTGACTTTTTGCATTATTCATCTCGGCATTGTGAAAAAACAATTACTGTCATTACTCATGGAGAGTCATGGAGAGTCTTTTGCTTCTGATCGCGCCTCACTTCAAGCGTTTCGCTCCTGCTGACTGAACTGATTTGACTGATGACTGGATACTGTAGCAGAAGCTCTTACAGAACCCGTCTCTCTAAATCATCTATTCATCCCCGGACGCTGTTCTCGAGCCGTTATCAATCCCCGGGCCAGGGAACGCTACACTGATCTCACCAGATCAATGATCGGGTAATATCGCTCCAGAATTGCAAATGGACTCGACTAGACGGTTTCAACCCGTTCACCCAATTCGTCTTTTCGTTCTTCTCCTTCCTGGTTTTGATGATTTTTTTTCGACAGTGTTCTTCATCGTAAAGACCACTTGAGCTTAATGAAGTGCTTTAAGTGGGTGATCGAGCAATGACGCTCCTTAATTATTCCCATCTTTACACTCCTTACAGCAGCATGGTGCTGAAGAATGATTGGTAAGAGCGGGTCCTATAAATCAAGGGCTTGGACACGGTCCATGTCCATTTGTTAGGCTAAACCGATCTGCGTTCCTCACCGCTGGTGTTTACGCAGCCCATGAAGGAGAAATCCTCTATTTGCTGGAGCAAATACACTAAGCTAAACACTTGCACCTCCAGGATCTGGGTTCGATTCGCCCCTTTATGCACATGGAGTTTTCATGTTCTCCCCGTGTTTGGAGGTTTCCTCCAGGTACTCTGGTTTCCTCCCACAGGAACGCATGAATATCCATGAACATAGTTTTGTATTCAACATTTTTATGATGTTCTAAATACTTCCCATGCTGGTATTTATTTTTTTTTACTTTGAAAGGTGTATGAAGGCTTGATTGTGATTGGTTGCATCTCAGTCATTACATATTACAGTTACAAAAAGAGCCAATGACTGACACGAGGCGTTTCCGAACACAAACAAGTATTTTGGCCTGGAAGTCGGTTTTCCAAACAAGTTTTCTCGTTTCTCATTTTTCTGACATAATACAGACCTGTGCATACTGTAGTGCATCGATTAAATTGTCGCTTTTCTTTTTATCATTCTCTAAATACTTTCCTTGTTATTTGTACCAGTACAAAAATCAGTTACTGCAGCTTTAATCGCTGTCGTGAATCTCATATCTTTTCTTTCAATAATCTTCAGCTCCAGGACCAGTCCAGAACTTCCACTGCCATCCCCACAGCTCGAAGTCTCTCTCGTGCTCCTGGAATCCTCCAGCATCTGATTACAGTGCTTATTACATAGCCTGCAGGAGGCACGGCACCAAAGACCCCGTGCACAATTGCACTGTGGAAGCTCAGGCCAAGTATCAGCACTTTGACAATCTCGAACCCTTCAGGAACTACACCATCTCGGTTACGGTCATCTCCGGAGACAAGAGAGGAGCAACTATGCAGTACAGCACCTTCACCATGATCGACCGTAAGTTACTCCTTACAGTAAGCTACCCCTTACAAAAAGTTACTCCTTATAGTAATTTACAATTAGTTACCCCTTATAGTAGTGTAAATGGCCCCTTACCAAACATTGCCCCTTATAGTAACTTAAACCCCACAGTAAGTTACCCCTTACAGTTATTTACAACTCCCACCTTAGAATAAGTTACCCCTTACGATAAGTTACGCCTTACAAAAAGTAACGTACCCTTTACAGTAATTTACCCATTAAAGTAAGTTACAGCTTATAGTAATTGACCCCTAACAAAATATTACCCCTAGTAACTTGCCCCTCATGTTAAGTAACCGCTTATGTAAGTTACGTCTTACAGTTAGTTACCGCTTACCCCTTACATTAACTTACCCTTACAGCATCTTCTGTGTGTAAAGATCACACCAGTCTATAAAAGACTTAAACAGCTTGAGCAAAAACATCTTTCTTACTTCTTTTCGTTTACTTTCTGTCTTACTTTTTTAAGCATATGGCAGATAACGAGTGTTAGCATACAGTATATGTAGAGAGTTAGCGAGTTAGCAATTTAGCCATTCTGGACTTCAATTAAATGTAATCAACTGTAAGTAATTCACTGTTCAGCGACCTGAAGAGCTTTCAGTTAGAAGACTCATGGTGTTAAAAACGTTTCCCAAAGTGAAATATTGGCTACGAAAGCGCCTCTCAAGTTTCGCATTCTAAATCTGTCAGCGTGATTTATACAAAGAGTTCAGAGGAACGAAATGAAAAATAAGCGTCGAAGCTGCGCGACGCCGGAGTTATACAGTAGATTTCAACTTGTGCAGCTTTCCAGCGGCACTGTAAAGGAAGAGGTGAAAAACGTCTTGTGACTGATGCAAATTCCTCTCCGTTTGGTTGATTAAAACCATAAACATGATGATGTCGTTTTCCTTAAAGCTCTAACAAGCAATCAAAGCTGAACTCAACCACTTCTTCCTCTACGTTCAGGATGCGGCACTGTTACTGTACAGGGAAATAAACAACAACGATATATAATTATGATAAAAAAAAACTGTGCCGGTGCATACAGTGCCAGTTCCCTTTCAAGAGATTTTAATTTAATATTTGTTCAATTTTAATGTTTGAGATATTATAGAACTTTATAATCTGTTTGCTCTAACCAGTCTGTCATGCATTTCTTTATTCCAACATTGCACAGAGTATTTTAGAATTGCAAACACACACACACACACACACACACACACACACACACACACACACACACACACACTCAGTTCAGGACCACATAACTGCATTATCAGACCAGTTAAGGTGCTTTAAGGAGTAAAGTGAGGTCTGACGTTAAGGACCAGTGCAGAAGGACAGGACAGCTCATCACACCTGAGCGGCCGGAACAGACTTCTCCTGGGAGAAGCTCCACAAGCAGACTTGAATAAAGATTCACTCAAATAGCTCAGGCCACCTGGGAGAAGGAGCGAGCGAGTGAAGAGAGAGGGGAAGTGAGGAGAAGTCAGCGAGTGGAGAGTGACAGAAAGAGGGTTAGATGACTGCTGGGAATTGGGGTGTTTGAGCTCATCAGCCTGGAGAGGGACAGCAGGGGAGAAGACTGAGGGCAGAGCTAACAGAATTAGACCGGTTGAGACAGAGCCGCATTAGACCACAAATCCTCCAGATGGCTGCTGCGCAAATCTGGAGCAGATTTACGGCTTTGGCGTCTGTGTTTAATGTTTTCTGTCCTCTTTTACACAAGAGTTTAGTAGCCAGATGCGTGCCTTTAATATTTAATGTTTAACCGTAATAAAATGTAATAATATTAAGGCTGAAAAGAGGATACATTTTTTATTTAAAATTTGGTTCAAAATCTCATTTTATCTCATCTTACTGTACATGTCGGCATTAAATTGGAAATGGCCTGAATGTCAACTAACCTTTACGAAGTTTTATCCTGACTCATGATCTGTCCTTTCTCTAAGCCTGCACATTTCAGCTAAAAATTCTAACAAATGTAAACCTGAAGGTTGCCTAGTGATGCGGGTCACTTTATGAAGGTGGTTATGTGTGCAGGGCCGCCAGTGCCTCCACCCACAGTACGCATCAGTGAGAAAGCAGCCCACATCACCCCGACCACCATATTCTTCAAGTTCAACTGTAGCTGGTTCAGCGACACCAACGGGGCCATTCGTTACTTTGCCATCATTGTAGCCGAGGCTGATGGTATGTCTACATACTGACCTTGTGTAAATGTTGCCTGATCTTTACCAGTATGATGACTGTACTGTACATAAGATAATTACAGTATACCTATATTGCTAAACAAAATAGATTCATCAACATTGGCTACTGTAGCTAACAAATGGTAGCTGAGTTGGTAATGACCTAACCCCTTAAAATTCTACTTATCTTTTTGGTAGAGCACATTTTGTTTCTTATTGAAAAATGTGTCAGATATAACCTGATCGAGCCATCTCTACCATTTGGTTGAGGTACGCTACAGTATGTGAAAAAAAGTTAATTACATGGTGCAGTGTTGTCATACACTGTACTGTACAACAGCACTGCAAAGTGCACTTCAGTCTACACAGTGTACAGTATACACCAACAGCAGCATGTACACAGCAGTGAGCCTGTACGATTACTTTATAGCATACGATGAGAAATGAAGTGGATCTAATCCCCAAGACATTAGTGCTGTTCTACCATGAAGCAAAAATGCAGCATTTCTTACTTTTTGTATTCAACTATTTTTCGTTTTTTTGAGGGGGGTTCAGTACTTGTTATATTTTAGTGAAATAAGTGTTAAACGTAACCTGATTGAGCCAACTCTACCATTCAGTTGAGATCTACAACAGTATGTTAGGATCAATTCAATGTTGCAGTGTTTTTATATAGTTTGCCTTTTCAAATACAGTACTTTATAATACACCATGTAAAGTACAGTAAGTGGATCTAATACCCCCAAATCTCCAAGCAAAATCTTATACTTTTAACATAAAGTGGCATCTCAACCATTTGGAAGTGATTTCTGTTTTAAAAAAAGAGAGTAAATTGTTGTTATTGTAGCCCTAAGAAAATTAAAGTCCTTTTTCTACTGGGGATGATAAAGGGTTAAGGTTTTAAATTCTTTTCTAGGCACTTGTAAAATCAGAGTAGTGGTGGGAAATTATACGACTACAGTTCAGAATTTTACATTAATGAATAATGCTGTACCTACCACTTTGAGCTAGCGTTCGACACACCATCTTAAGATGTACTTCAGATGATATCTAATAATGTCCTTAATCCAGGCAGGAAACATGATTGTCCGTGATTAATAATGGCAGGTGACAAGCTGAACCTGAAAAACGCTCTAAGACCACACGCTCCGAGTAAATGTTGCCAGGCTGCCTGCTTATATAGACAGTACAGTCATTGGGTACTAGATGTACAAAGCTCATATTGCCTGTACACTCAAGCTCATGGTGATTCCCAGGTTCAGAGGCCGTGTTGCCAGAACACAAGCATCCTCTGCCATCTTACCAGGATTACAAGCACAACAACTCTGTAGTGGCTTACCAGACCAAGCCATTTCCGAGCCAGTGCGGCGACGATACCGATCCAGCCACCCCCTCGGTGTTTGAGATCAACCTTGGGGCCGGGATGGACCGTCTCGGAGGAGCTTGTGAGCAAGACGTGGAGCACAAACAGCAGGGGGGCTATTTCTGTGATGGACCCTTAAAATCCCGAACAGCCTATAGGTAACGTGAGCCTTAAATAATTCATGAAGCACTGGTGTGTTTAAGTGCCTTTAACATTAGCGCCATTATTGTTTTTTGTGCAACAGTAAAAGTTAATAATGCATTGTTCAGAGTGTAATTACACTGCAGCCAGTGAAAATAATAATGTCCCATTAAGTCATTCAGGCATGAAGTGTAAAAACAATTCCAGATTCTGTAGATGGTTTTATTACTCAGTAATGGCATGCAAATTGAAATGAATTTTTAATTTTCTGAACAGAAATGATGTTCTTCTTTAAACACTGTTCTTGACGCAGACACTTTAGTCAGAAATGCATAAGATGTGCTTCTTCATTCAGCATCATCATGTTATATGCTGTAGGCAGAGTGACAATAAAATCCTTTTTTTTTTTTTTTCAACTTTTAAAAATTTTTCTAAAGGTTGCTAAAAATTCATAACTTATGATGAGCTTGGGTAGTCTATAGTCATACTCCTTAGAAAGGTTACTACGGTAAGTACTATAATCCATCCATTCAATCAAATGCCAGTTAGCAATTAAACTAATCTGCATGTCTTTGGACTGTGGGCGGAAACCTGAGAACCAGGAGGAAACCCGACAAGTAACGCCAAACAGAACATGCAACTTCTATGCACATAGACCCCGAGGCAGGAATCAAACCTGGACCCTGGAGGTAGTCCACTAAGCCACAGTGCTGCTATTTACTATAATGCACTATAATAAACCATAGTACATACTGTATCATAATATGCCATATTACTACCATGGATCGTTCATACATTACCATGGTATGCACCATTCCTCTAAGCTATAGAGTACCACGGTACAGTAGGTACTGTGGCACTTTACTTCCGGAACCCCATTGTACTGTAGGTATAGTGGAACCTCAGTGGGTACAATGGGAGAACTATGGTCTGTACCACAATACTTTGGTGAATAACATGGCACGTATTGGGTACCACAGTGGTTACCAAAATTCAGCAGGTAACTAATACGCCACTGTATGTTTGTACATACTATACCACTGGATATGTATCATACCACTGGTGGTATACAGTAGTACTTGCAGTACCATATTATTGTATTTAATGTTAAGAGTTATGACATACACTTTGGTATTTTATTGATGTTACATACATTCAGTGGTACCATACTACAGTATATAAATATTACCCTTACGGTACATACTGTAAACAGGAAGAACCATGTACCATAATACATTACATGTACCAAAGTATACAGTATAATAGAACCATGTACCGTAGCGTGTAAATAATAATCAAAAATTCCTTGGTACTATGCACCATGTTGAAAAGAATGTCAGGGTGAACTGTAGTAATCCGCAACTTGGCAGTATGCTGGACCTACATCTTTTTATGTCCCGCTAATGTTCTCCTTATGTTTTCCTTAACCCTATCAGTAGTACGTTGTAGGCCGCTGTAGCGAGGCTATGTCATGCGACAATAAGGATTTTCCAGAATGGTATCTCTGATAACCCTTAAAGTACACTGTAGAGTTATTTCTAAGTAAACATCGTTATCTGACCGTATCAGGTATTAGGTAGTGACACAGTATTTCACCAGAGCGCTGCCTTAGCGCTTCATGTCTAGGTAGTAGATAATGATATCAAAGCATCTTGGAGCCATGGCATGCACTTATTTTTAACCCATATCCATTTGGAGTAAAAAAAAAAAAAAACTTTAAAGTTGGAACTGGGCTTTATTGAAGTACTACTGTAAAAATCCATATAATGGCATAGAGTGGTTTTAAAGGTCTCGTATTTTATTACTTCTTTAACAAGTTAGCACAGGTCCCAGAGCCCCCCGCCCCCCAGAGTGTGCATTAATGCTCCAGCTGAAATTCCCCCAAAAATTATTATATACTATTTTATACGTATTATTTTATATTTCTATGTTCCTTTATTTAACTCCTTTTCCAAATGTGCCGTTTCAGGGTTTATGGAAATAAGATGCAGCTGATCCAGGGGAAGGGGAACTTCTTATATGAGGTCACATTAGGGGGGGCCTCTAATTACTTTGCTTAAGCACTGGGGAATTAGAAAAATGGGGGGGGAGCAGGGAATGTTTTTTCTCATGTTCTTTGTACCGGCAGCCTGGGGAGGCACCTGAATATCTAAAAAAGTGAAATTCATGTCTTTATTTACAGGAAATAAAATTGTAATTATTGATGGTTTGTTTCAGGCTGAGCGTCCGGGCCTTCACTCGGCTCATCGACGATGAGAACAAGGAAACATCTCATCATCCTTTGTTCAGCGACACCTACCTCTCACTCCCTCTATGGACGCAAGCAGGTGAGACTCGAATACTGTACGCTCCAGTGCTTCCTTTTACTCATGGCAGAACGTAAAGTAACTCGCTCGTTGTTCCGGTCAGAGCCGCTAGGAGGCGTCGTCGAGGGCATCAGCGCCGGCCTGTTTCTCATCGGGATGATGATCGCTATAACCGCCTTACTGATCTACAGGCAGAGGGTCCGCAAAGTGTAAGCGTGCGCACCCAAACACGAACACACACCGACACAGACGCATCCATTTCCTGCCGAAAGGCAAGCTATTAGCGCTGGTTAATGAGGGGACTAATGTTAAAGAGGAACAGGAACGCTGGGCATCTGGAACATGCAGATAATTAGATAATTAGAGCGAACGAGAGTTCCAGCTCCTGCTCGCTAATTGAATCTGCCTAATCGGTTGCTCGGACATGATACTCGTTTGCCGAGTACACACTGAACAGGTTTTCAGGCTGTGCTCATATACTGTATTGAGATGAGTTCAAAAGTTTGCATCCCCCTTGAGTTTAATCAATCAATCAATCAAATTTATTGATCAATCAATCAATCAATCAATCAATCAATCAATCAATCAATCAATCTAGGACAAACTTGTGCGTTCTTTATCCATAAAACTCACCAGTGCTGAAAATTACTCAACATTCTAGCTGCAAACTGATTTGTCTAAACACTCACACAGTGTTAACTGCTTTTTGTCCAGCCATGTATAAACCAACCAGGCAAATGATTAATATAACAAATAATTATATATATATATATATATATATATATATATATATATATATATATATAATAAAAAGTATTATATGTAAGATCATATAAATATTAAATCATCACATATACTGTGTTTTGGTTGAGTGGAGTACATTTTTAGGTTTGAGGCTTGAGTTGGTGTACTTCTGCCGCCTTTTTTGTATCTTAACTTTTTTTTTTTTTTTTTAGACTGATCATTGTTTCATCAATGAAACAATATGCAAGTTTGACTAAACTATTCGTTTGTTCCTGTGTGTGTGTAGAGCGGTGCAGGAAAGCCCTTTGGTGAGGATGAATATGTGGAAGGAGGTCCCCACCTCAGGGATGTACATGGGGGTCAGGAGGTACGAGATCCTTATTTCCAGTTTTATGAAACCGATACCTTAAGGTTTCTCTATACAGTAGGTAGTCATAATTGTTTCTCATACAGACAGTAACCTTTGGTAAGAACTGAAGGTGATGTAGAGAACTGAAAGCTGAGTCATGTCTCTTAGGTGATTCAGAGGTCTTAGGAAATAAATCCATCATCTTTATTGCCGGCAGCTTTGGAAGTTAACTTGGCTTGATGTATTGGGCTCTGAGACGAGCCAAAAGAAAGACCTTCATGGCCAGTGTCTAATTTGATTGGGATTTCGGATGATTCGACCTTTATGACTCACCTGGGACTCTGAATGCTGCCTTCTTTAAGGAAATGCTTCCACTTAGCATAAGAAGAACGATCGATCTGAGAGTGGAGAAGAACGTGTTGTGGCTCCTGAAGGCAGGGAGCGCGGTCTCTTATAGTCTTATAGTTTGGTGTTTCCAAATTGCCCCTAGTGTCTCCATCTAAGTGTCTAAGCCTCCATCCACCCTAGACAGGATAGGCGGTGTATGTCACGGATGAATGAATGGATGGATGGATGGATGGATTGATCTGTATATACTGTAGGTTTTGTTAGCAAAATAAATGGCACAAATGAAAAGAGTAATTCCACAATACATACAGTACAGATGGTTTCACCATCAGGCTTCTCAACGTCTAAGTTCTGTCTGCTTTCTGAAACATTCTACAAGTTTATGCTCACGTTCAAGACCTTTTCTACCAGCCATGATGGATTGAAGAAAACGTGACATTCTAGCCATATTACAGTACAACAAACATGGATTGATGGATAGACAGAGAGGTAGAGACGTGCTCAGAGAACGAGAGAGAGACGTCAGCTGTCCGAGTTATACCCAGGCAATGTTTACACACCGGTTATTCCTATCAGTGCGAGCTCTTACTCCTGGGCCTGATGTAAATAAATTATTGAAAGTGCTTACACTGAGCTTCGAGTCGATGCCTGATGAACACGGACAGCTTGCGAGATTAATTCAGGGCTGTAAAGCGGCAGAGTGAAACAGGCTAGACCGAGCGAGCAGCCGTAAACCCAATTTAATCACGCCTTTTTTTTTTCCCTCCTTCATTGCAGCAACCGGCGCCTATCCAGGTACGAACTTCCCTTCACCTTAATATGAAAAAACATCTGCAAATATTGATGAAGTTTTAGTTTTAGTTTTGGATGAATGTCCCTGTGTGTTTGATTAGCCCTGTCAAGGCAGTGCACTTCGAAGCTCATCTCGGGAAACTTCAAGCCGACTCCAATTACCTCCTCTCGGAGGAGTTCGAGGTATCGCAGACTTCATTTCAACTGGTTTCAGTGTCTCATGACCTGACCTCTGATGGCTAGTAATGTAGTCTACTCATAGCTTTGATCATACAGTACTTATGCTCTGTCATGTGTTTATCTTTGCGGCAGGATCTCAAGGATGTGGGACGGAATCAAGCGATGGATGCTGCACGCTTACCCGAGAACCGCTGCAAGAACCGATACAACAACATCCTGCCATGTAAGTCAGCTTAACAGTAAGGCACCATTGGTGTGGACTGATACTCACTCTCTCACTCGTTCACATTGCTATTGGAAGTCAAGACTGACGGAGAATGATATCGTTATTTGCAGATGATGCGACACGGGTGAAGCTCTCGTGCTTAGAGGATGACCCGTGCTCGGACTACATCAACGCCAGCTTCATCCCAGTGAGCTGATTTTACTTGCTCTTCATAGGTTTGATGAAACGACAAGACACATCGCTCAGTTTTTTGGTCAGATGCGATTGACGTCATGTTGGTTGACATTCATAATTGAAAGTGACTTTTACCAGACGTTTAAGCAACTAACACATACACAGGGAAAGGTTGCATGAATTCCAATCTGAGCTTTCTCATTCAAGTCACGTACGTATATATAGGGGCACTGGTGGCTCAGTGGTAGGTCTTTCACCTGGCATGTGGAAGGCCTGGGTTCGATTCCCAGCAAGTGTCCACCGGATCCAGTACCGGTCCCAAGCCTGGATAAAATGTGAGGGTTGCATCAAGTAAATGAGAAGGTTGCCAAGCTTGTATGTGTGGACTGGAAGGTGATGATAAGTAGCCTAGTACTTGTCTGCCTTTGAGGTCAAGTTGCAACTTGTGTTTCCCTTTCTACAACCAGCAACAACTTTCAACTTCTTCTCAAGAAGAAGATTCCTTTCCTGTTTACAGGGTGACGTCAAATCAACATGGCTGCTCACATTGTGAACTCCTGCTAAAGCTCTAGGTTGTTAAATTGAGGATTTCAGATTCCCGGTTCGAGCCCCACCCGAGCCCCGGGTTCATTGGTTGGTTGTCAAACCCCATACTATCCAGTGGTGGTCTCTAGTCTGCTTAGAAAAATGGGAGGGTTGTGTCAGGAAGGGCATCTGGTATAAAACCTTTGCCGTAATGGGAGCAGCCGAAAGAAAGTTTCAAGTTCTAACCCTTTGGGCTTTAGATCAGTTATTACTGTATTTAAACACGGTACTCGGTTAAATTTGTGAAAACAACCTTACTTATAACTTATTTCAAGAAGCTAATCATGGGAATCGTCTGAATTAGCAATGCTAGCAGGCTGGTTTGTTGCTACACTTCTCACTAAACATCTGTTGTAGCCATGCTAAATCTTTTTTTTTTTTTTTTTTTTAGAGAAATGTTGCCTGAATGTTTGAAGGTCAGTAGAGTAGAACAGAACCTGTAGCCTCTCAAGCCTTTAAGTGTTAAAGTGCTCTTAAGGTAGTGTTTCAAGAGCTTAACCATTTAGCACGGACAGAGCATCAGAAAAACGCAGCAGCATGGTTAGGAACGTTTTAGTCTGTATGCAAACCTCACCGATCGTCATGGATACGCCAAGTTACCAGAAGTTAGCAGAACACACTCCAAGATAACCCATATGACTAACCCTCACTCTTATTCTAACTTCTATGTTATTATTATTATTATTATTATTATTATTATTAATACTATTAAACATCTCTTATTTTGTGTTCCAGGGCAATAATTTCAGGCGGGAGTACATCGCCACGCAGGGGCCGCTCCCAGGCACCAAGGACGATTTCTGGCGCATGGTGTGGGAGCAAAACGTGCACAACGTCGTCATGGTGACGCAGTGTGTGGAGAAGGGCAGGGTGAGTAGCTGAGAGAGAGAGATATCAGTGGTGCCATAGAAACACACACACACACGCACACACACACAGCCAGGGGATATTAGTGACTGATCATTAGCATGAGCAGGCAGGGAAAATAGAGCTGGTGATTATGGAGTCAGAGGGGTCATATGGACCAATTCAGAAGCGACGAGTGTTTCTGACTCGTGCCTGAAAGTGTTTGTGTGTGTATGTGTTTTTTCAGTTGAAGTGTGATCAGTACTGGCCAACTGACAGGGAGCCGCTGTACTACGGTGACCTGGTGGTCCACATGCTCTCCGAGTCCGTCTTGTCAGAGTGGACGATCCGCGAGTTCAAGATATTCTGTGTGAGTGCAAGGCTGACCGTGTATACTGTACACTTTACACGCGTTTCATTTTCACCGCAATATTCACAAATGATACAATCTATATATCTAAGGAGACATGACACTAACCCTTGGCCACCAGTTACCCCGTTCACTCGTGCAGTTTTCCAATCAGCCCATAGTGTCCTGGCCACGTGAGTGGTTATATTTATCCACCTATCTTGCATGAACAGCCATGATAGAGATCCCTGTTCTAACAGCTTTAGGTTAACATGTATGTGTGTCACATAACCCTCGTACTGTATGTTCAATCTGTCAGGTTTTCTGTGGTCCCTGACAACATTTTAGGAGCATTAAAGCAACGTTTGGATGGTAATCTAGTTACTCGTAATCACCGTTGTAAATCTTTGGTCATTTTATATACTGTAAATCCTTACTAAAAGATCACGAGTTATTTCTCTAGCATTGTTAATAAAAGAACTATTTTTGTGTAAATTTAGTAATTCGACCTCTCATCAACATCAAGCCCAGTATTGTGTCAATTATCTGTGTGCCACTGGAGCAACTCTGGCACCTTGGGCGTGGCTCCAAAAGATCTCTGAAGGTGCTCTATAGTGTCTGGCATCAGGATGTTAGCAAGGGCTCCTCTGGGTGTTATGGGTTGCAGGGTTGGGACTTCCATGGATCAGATTTTTTTGTCCAGTACATCCCATAGATGCTTGATCGGATTGAGAACCAGAGAATTTGAAAGCCGGATCGACAAGCAGGCTCGGATGTACAAGCGGCATCCATAAAATTATCACTGATAAGAAATGATACTGTAAAATAACAAAAATAAAAAAAAACAAACGTTGGTCGCGGGCATAGTCGTTCTCTACATATCCTAAACCTACAGTAAGGGACAATTCTCCAAACGTTAGATGGACTGGTGGAGACCGTCTTTGAAGAAGCCTTCTTTATGGTCCTTGAGGAAAACGTCCACCTCGGTGATCACCTTGTCATCAAACGCCTGCCACAAAGTGGTTGTGATGGAGGAGTAAGAAGAGTCACTGGGTGCGAGGTCGGGGGGAGTAGGGGGGGATGGGACAGAATTGTGTATCTCAAGTCGACGGCAAGTTTCACCATTTTGAGAGCTGGCACTCTCTCGTAAAGAAGGTGCACTTAAATTTTTTCCACTTCTTGCACCATTTTGGTTTTGACCCTCTAGCGGCACCGTGCGTAACTTACTGTTTTTCATACCATGATACAAATTTTCTATCAAACTTTTTTCAGGAATTTGCGCTACTGTATATCGACTTTTCTGTAGGATCGGACCAGACCGTAGTCTTTGGTCCCCAGAGGCGTACAGTACATGAGCCCTGGGTCATCCTGTCACAAGTTACTGGTATATAAAAGATGATCAGTGTTGATCGCTTGACCTGGAGTGGTGCTAATGTTATAACTGATCGATGTACGTCTGTGGATTTATTGCGTGTCCACATCATTGTGTGTTCATTTATTATTAATTGTTATATAGGAAGGCCAGCTGAATTACCCCAGGATTGTGCGTCACTTCCATTACACGGTGTGGCCGGATCACGGAGTGCCTGAGACCACCCAGTCGCTGGTTCAGTTCGTGAGAACTGTGAGAGATTACATCGACAGAGTGTCAAACTCGGGTCCTACTGTGGTCCACTGCAGGTACGAGGAAACCGCACTCATTTATTACATACACACTTTATTACTATCTAAGTAACAGACTGGGAAACCCTTTATATCGTATATATTTTTGACTTTTTCTACTAGAGAGCCACTAATCTACTCTAGACACGTCTGAAACTGTACAGTCAAACTCATACTGTATACCTGTTCGTATCCAGAGACCACAATGCTTGGCTTGGCAGGCGCATCTCCGTCCTCCTCCGCCGTGGGTGTAGTTAATGTTATTTTGTAGCTAATGTTAGTTTGACCTTGCTGTGATTTACTTCATTACATTCTTCATCTTTTATTAGTTTTCCTCTCATCCCGCACTGCACGCAGCTCCGCCCTCTGTGCCACATTAATGAAAAGTGACACACAGCCACGAACTGCTGATTAACCAAAATACGATTAAAATACGAAACATAAATCGCTCTTGCATTTGAAAGTCATTGGTATTATCGGTCTAGATGCCGATTAGCTATCAGCCGGTCCCTGAGTTTTAGATGACCGCAAATTATATTCAAGTATCTGGGAAGCGGCAGAAGGACAGAAGCATCGGTCTAAATTAGTGAAGACACGGAGCTTGTGTAGTAATATGCATATTTCCCAACATTAAAATGTCAGACGTGGGAGAAGGTAATCTATCAAATCTTTGCGTGTTGATCATCAAGCTCTAATTGCATTAGTCCCCTGGGTTACACAGGGCCTGGCGGCGTCTCTGCGGGAGATGATGGATCGATGATGGCAGCGAGAATCTGACCAGAGTCGACTTCTGATCCGTTGAGCGTTGTTAAGAGTTTGATTAAAATGGGGATGAAATAAGGATCAGGATTAGAGATGGAGTGTGAAATAAAGCCGGGTCAAGAACCCACCCTGCAGTCAGGGAAGTCACAAGTCATTAGGATTTTTGCAGCAACATCACAAGTGACTTTTACTTTGCCTCTTTGCTGTCAATAGCAACCATGCTAACCAAAGCTTTAAAGCTGTCATTACTGAGTGTACAGTATGTCTCAGTTTTGATAATAATGATGTCAAGGAGAGATATTTGATAACGTGATTATAATAGGTGAAACTGATTAAAAGTGTGTGCACTTACTGTAGCTAAACGTTTTCAGTCATATTCAAGTGTAGAGTCAGTCGTCCGTCACACTATCCTGCTTCTGCTCCTGACACCTTTGATATCCTGACACTTCTCTTGGACTCTTCTCTGTTGTACATTTGACAATCGTGACATTGCTCAGTCTCTCAGCTATATATATATATATACTGTAAGCATTTTATATATACAGTCGACCCCCACAAAGTCACGCTTTAGAGTTCGCGGCCTCAGTCAATTACAGATTTTTTCTTAGGACCTGATCTAATAATTGTTCGCGGAAACCCGCAATCTCCTCGATATCTCGCACGAATATCCCCTGAAATTTTTTAAATAGCTTTTTTTCGTTAATTTTATAATATAATAATAATATATATATATATATATATATAATTAATTATATAATAATAATAATTAATTTTATATATATCTATATATATATATTTATATATATATGATAATTAATTATTATTATATTTATATATATATATATATATATATATAGCCACGTAAAAAGCTATTTAAAAAATTATATATACATTTTAATGCATTTTAACGATAAACTATTAAGAACAATATAAATTACTAATTTATTGTTAAAATAAATATGAATGTAAATTTAGTTATATTTCCATATAAAATATAATACTGAATAAATCTTTTTGTGCTGTACAGAGAACACAACGTGACCGTAGAGGAAAAAGCGGTTTGGGATGGTGAATTATTACCGTATTTACTCTACAGTACTGATGCCAAAGAAAACGACAGCGAATACCAAAGAACACACGCTTGCGTGAATTACAGTAACATACGGTATACTGTAGGGGTGACGTCAGTATTTTACATTCTAGCGCTGCAGGAGACACAGCAGTACAGAACTGTACAGTATACTGTAAGGGTTTACCTTTACATACTATGAAGCTGAGCATATTTAGGGTTTAAACTATAAACATTTCGATCAAGCATTTGTTGACTCCAGACCTCTGACTGTTCCGTTATCCTTCATCATTGCACGTCTCTGACTTATTTTGACTGCATTTGACCCTGAAAATCTCACTCGTCCTCTTCCTCCTCAGTGCTGGCGTGGGTCGTACAGGCACTTTCATCGTGCTGGATCGCGCGTTACAGCAGGTGGACAGCCGCGGCACCGTCGATATTTACGGCTGTGTGTTCGATCTGCGGCTGCACCGCTCACACCTGGTGCAGACTGAGGTGGGCCTCCTGAGAGCTTCAGGCGGCAGTTAAACCGTCAAAACAAGCTTCTCAAATCAATACCAAAAATGTGCAATCGTGACAATGTGGTGTCTCTGCAGAACCAGTACGTGTACCTCCATCACTGCGTGCGTGACGTTCTGAGAGCCAGGAAGCTTCGCTGCGAACAGGAGAACCCGCTTTACCCCATATACGAGAACTTCAACCCTGGCTACTATCGAGGTGAGGACAAGCAAACAAAAACAAAGCATTTGCGCTTATTTATAACATTTATTTCAGATAAACACACGTCATGATCACATCCCACCACAAAGTCGCCCTTTTTGGATATTGAGCAGTTTTTTTCAAAGGAAGACCAAATTTGGTCGGCATAATGTTAAAATGTCTTAGATTGTAATCTACAACTAAAAGATCATCGACCAAAAGTTCTCAGTTACATTCAGCCATGGGTCATAATATACTTATGTCAATAGTTATTTATTCTCATAGCGCCACCACCTGGCAACAGGAAGTGATTGCAAGCAAAAAAATTGTGAAAGAGCATTTCATATCTTAAATGATTTACAATTGAAAGCATGGCATGGATTAGTATCGTGAGAGAATATTAGAATCTACATTTAAGTGAATACTGTATCTATCCTGCACTTTTATCTTATATTGCATTTAACGATTCATCTGGTATATCTCAGTGTGTTCATATTCATCTTACCCATGACATTCATTCCTGTAGATTTCATCTACACTGGACAATGAAGACTGCAGACCTCTTAACAAATCACTGAAGATGACTGGAGTTGCTTTTCAACATGAAATCTAACGTTAATAACTGGTGCACTTTTGCAAAAAAAAAAAAAAAAAAAAAAAACACTGCAAGTGGAAAAACTTGAATACGTATGCATCTACAGTAAATGCTTTCATTTATTTGCAGTTTTCATTTTCTTATTCGATTGATACACCATAAATACATTTTCCAGAAATAAATGCTGAAAATTAGAAAACACAATGGCTTCTTTGGCTAATATAACAAATATACCAGTTAATTCTTTGGCTAATATAACAAATATACCAGTTAATAAACATTGGATATATATATATATATATATATATATATATATATATATATATATATATAAATAAATTAAAAATATAATATATATATATATATATATATTTTATATATATATATATATATATATATATATATTTTTTTTTTTTTTTTTTTTTTTTGCAGTGCACAGGAATATAGCATTTATTTTTATACAACCTCCTCATGACATATTTAAAACATTAATGTTTAGTGTTTATGGATATTTATATCTTTTATCAGTGTTATCCTTTGGTCAGTATACTGTAGACTCTGATGCTTTCTATTACACATTTGCATGTTATCAGCTTCCTTGCTTAATTGTTTATTAGAAATGTAATTCTTTAATGTCAAGCAGACCGAATTGAACGGCCAAGCTAGAAGAAAATGGAATTGTTTTAGTGTCCAAACTGAATTAAGGAATTAGAGGTATTGCAGTAGTAAGCTTTGTAAATAAGGCGGCCTGTACTGTATATAACCCTGAAACCCACGTAACTCCATCCAGCGTTTCTGTACGCACTCTCTCTCTCACACACACACACACACACACACACACACACACACACACACACACACACACACACACACACACCTGTACATCTTACTAAACAGCTATATAGGGGGGAAAATGCCAGAAAAGCTGTAAAATGGCTGCCCTTGTTTGTTCCTTTCCATTTCTCTTGCCAAATTTGCATTTATCATGAGACACTTACAGAAGGTTAAACTGCCACCATCATTTTCAGAGAAACCATGCATAATAACACACTTTTGCATATTCATTGTATTTGACTTTATGCTGTATTGGGTCTGCTCAGGATCACAACAAGGCCAGACAGACACGACATTTTTACCCCAATTTAACATATGCCATAATAAGTACAGTATGAACCAAATCTCAGGATTAAAGCACTTACATGAAGCAATTGATTCGATTTAATATTATTAACATTTTAGATTTTCAATGCTTTAAATAAGCACTTCCTTTGGACCTCAAAACTGTGACATGAATTTATTTTTTATTTATTTAAAATTTCTACACTGGAAGAAAAAAGGGACTGGACTGAAAACGGGGGGGAAAAATGACATCTGGCTCTTTGGACACAAAATATAAAGAAATGAGGGAGGCTCAAGACTTTTGCACATTACTGTATAAGATTTAAAGAAACCACATATGAGTTAAGTGCACTTGTACTTGTAATGCACTCTAACGCTGCATGTGTAGCTCTTCAAAAAGATTTCATTGTCATGTGTCATGGAGGATGCACATGTTATAGTCTTCAAATTGTTATTTTCTGTTGAATTTTATTTGTATAAAAAGATCTGACCAGTAACCGAAGAAAGTCATGTAGCCATGTGCTTTTTTTTTTTTTTTTGCGGAAAATGTTCAAATGAATAAATAGGCCAAAATGTCGGCTGTAAGGGAACCGAAGGTGACAATTAGATTTTACATTTACATAAAATGAAATAAATAAATAAATAAATAAATAAAAGTATTTTCAAAGTAAGTGTAACTAATTAAACAAACAAACAAAAAAGTTATTCTTCATGATCGTTATTCATCATGAAGAGTTATTCACGAAAAGTTATTCATGTGTTGATCAAAGTCGTAATTAAATGTTTAGTCTGAAAAAGTTATATATTTTTATTTTATGACTATATTTTCAATATGTAAGAATTTTCCAAAGTTACAAAAATGTTTGTGTATAGAACAATTCGGTTACAGTTCTTGGAAAAAAATAATAAAATCAAAAGCGGCTGAAACCGGTATCGGCTGGTTAGACTTTTTTTTTTTTAAGTTGGAACTTGGTATTACATTTACCATTACAATTTTTTTTATTAATTAAAAAAACATGTGAACAAGGTTCGTTTTAAATTGAGATTGGTTTATAATGAGAAAGTGTTTTTCTTTTTGTTACCATACAGTAGTTAGTTATAAAACTACAGATCTGTGTGCTGAAGATGGAGGCGGTGTAAATCAATCTGAAAAGTCAGTTTCTGACATGGTTGTTGAAATGTTTTTTTTTTATTATCTATTTTTACAAACCATTTATAAGCTGTATATGCCAAACTGTCAGTGTCCTCTGCTGTAAGCAACAATACTGATGATATATTATATTATATTGTATTATATTATATTATAATTCAGATTGTGATGATCTTCCTTTTACATACTGAATAGTGTAATAGTTTTAATGTAGTGTGCTGTTATTAGAATTTATATAACTTTTTAAAACATATTTCCAGTATCTCTATAATTTACACTGTTTTATACTTACTGTATAAATTGCAATTTCAGAAAAAAAATCCCCCCCACCCCCCTTTTTTTTTTCTAAATCACCCACTTGTGTCTGTGTAACATGGTTGCAGAGTTCACGTGTGTAAATGAAATGGGATTAGGATCATATTGTAGCTTTGCATGAGATGAAAGAGATTTTATTTGACCTAGAATTTGGATTTGACTATAAACACTGCACAGATGATATGAATATTTATTGTGCCCTGATTTTGAATGTGGCTTTCGTAATGAATAAACCAGATGCCTCTGTGTGTATAAGCTCTAGGATACATTTTTAAATAATAATAGTAAAAAAAATACAAATAATAATAGTAATAATAATATGAATAATAAAAACTAAAACAAACCTGCTTATCTATGCATCCTGTTCTTTCATCCTGAGATTTTACAGTACATCATTCACTCAGGCATAAGATGTATAAGACGGTCACAAATACAGTACAATACATAAAGTTTCATAAGAAGAACACAAGGAGAAAAGAAATACAGAAATAAACATGCTTTCTCAGTCTGACCTCATTTCCTGTATGTTTGCAGGCCATCTGTCACTGATGTAATGAATCATCCCGTAATCAGTGCTTTTCCTCGTAGGAGTCATCCATTTCAAAAAGGCGTTTTAACAAAACTTTCCTCTTCATTGTTATTTTTAAGTCTTTATTTAAGGTGTCTAGAGCGACTCGGGTTGAAGGTCACAAATCCCTCGACGCTCGGCCTGATTTTGTTTCGTTTAATCCTCGTTTGTCACAACAAAGTATTTTATCATCTGGTTTCTGAAATTATTTCATAAGAACTTTACTTTCACTTTATATCATAGAAATAATTGTATTTTAATTATTATATTATATTAAATAATAATAATAATCTGTTTAATATTTATGATAGTATTAATAATATCCAATAATATTGGATATACAATAAGGCCCCTACATACGAACATTCGAGTTATAAATGTTTCAAAGATATGAACGTGCACATTACATTTACATTTTGGCTTATCCAGAGCGACTTCCAGTGCAATGCCCGGCGTACATGTGACATGTGATCTATGTTCTGCGAGTGAACAGTATCTTGGAAAGTGCATCCTCTGCCTGTACAGTACAAGCCCAGAATGCTTGGAAGCAAGCACAGAAGCATGGTGCTACTACAGTACGACAGCACCACGTAACAACGATGGAAACATACAGTAGGTGAAAACAATAAGGTGAATGGAGTGAGGTGCAAAAGATGGCAGACATCCATCGTTCTTTTAACAGAAATCATTCAATCCTCTAAAGAACACTGGATTTTACAAAACATGTTGCGAGTTAACCTGCCAGATATTTTATTTAGCTGTATGTCACAGTGCTTTGGGTATCAAATTTTCATTTGTTTATTTATTTATTTATTTATTTATTCATTCATATATATACACACACACATTTTTTTAAGTTAATGTATTGTCTTTGGATCTTGAGTTTTAAAAATGCCTTATATTATAATAATCATAATTTAATAATGCAATCATTTACATCTTTCAATGCAATGACCAAAAGTTAATGCCATGGTGTTCTTTAAAAACGTGCAAAATACACAATAAATCTCCTTTGAACAGTTGATATTAAGATGGATCTGTTACTTATGATCTGTAAAGCCTTCCTAACGCCTCTAATCCGAGGTGATGTTTTTCTAAACTTCAAGTTTATACTGTACTCAGTATAAGGCATTTTCAGGGCATTTTCTTATTAAAAATAAACACACTTCCAGATGGAGCCACTTGGAATACAGTCAGAGTGATGTACATTATTTACACATGGGCTGTGAAAGCACATCTTTTTTTTCTTTTCTTTTTAAAAATAAATAAATAAATACATACTTCATGCCCAACGTGAAAAAGCGAATTCTAAGAACGTTTAAACCTCTCACTCTCACATAAACCCGGCTGCCATGGAAACAAACATAAAAAAAAAAAAAAACACTTGTAATTAACATCATCTGCTCCGATAAATGAACAGGAGATGAAATCAGAAATGTTCACAGGAGCGTACACACATTCACACGTCTCATATACATCATTAAGATTCTCTTGAATCCTTTTGACAGAAATGAAATGACTGCAAACAATATACTTCCATGTTTTATTTTTCAGCGATGGGAAAATATGGAAATCAGGCACTACTCATTGAGATATAACACTCATCATCATCATCATCATCATCATCATCATCATCATCATCATGTGGATTATTCTAACTGTGTACTGATTGATATGTTAGGGGTTTTTTCCCCCCCCACAATATACCCTTTTGGTCCGACATGTCAGTAATATCAATACCAAAATAATTAATATTCACACTCTTTGGAATTTTTAATGTCTTGCAAATTTGAGTTACACGTTTTAAGCCACGATATGAACAACAGGAAGGGCAAAGCAAATCAGTTTCTGATTTGTTGTAAGAAGTCAAGTGTTGCTTGCTTTTAACATCTTGACGCTTACTCTTTATATATCCAAAAATATTCAAGAATGTACATTCATCAGTGCTTTTACGTAATTAAGGTGCTGCGTTGTAGCAGTTGACCGGATACCTACTAGGTAAATATATTCAAACAGGTAGCAATAGACAGACATTTGACTTGGGCATTATAACAATCGCACAGTGGTAGGAAAAAAAAAAACATTAGAATTTGCACAGACACGAAAGAATTTAAAATCAGCTCAAGTGAAAGTTCGGTCAGAAGATTTTAGACCAAAAAGTTTAGGAATTATGATCAGTAAAAAAAAATAAAAATAAAAAAAAATGTAAAAAAAAGAAGATCGTCCAATCTAACAATGATCTGTTCAGTTTCTTTCCTGAAAATTTTTCCGGTTTCAGTCTAAAAGCCCGATTTGGATCCGTTCCGATCGGTTTAATTCGTTTGCAAACTTTGCAAAAGCTAAACACACAGACTGCTACTTCACACTAATATTCACAAGCTGCTTGCACGTGGCAAGACAAAGAGCAAAATGACTTTGCAGCGTCTTTAAGTGCACCATTGTTAATGCAATTTCATAAACCTCTCGTCTCAGCAGTCGAACCTAAAAAGGACAGAGTGAGTACAGATTCACTAAACCGATGTAATACACAGTGACTCTCTCATGTTTAGTGTTACAACCTGGAACTTCACTGGAATTTAATTACAACTTAATTCGCACACTTTATTAAACATTTTAATGGTGTATTTTTACTGTGAAACAAATAAAATAAAACGGCATGTTGTCGCTTAATTATAGCAGTATATTTCAATAGATTTCACTAACCGTATTTTTACGTATTTTACTCATGACATCATCCCTATTAAGTCAATTTTAATTCCAGGTTACAACATAAAAAAATTGGGTGGGGGGGATTTATGCAAGGTTTTGTACAGTACAGTGTAAGACGCATAAAAGGACACATCTCTCTCTCTTGAAGCAACAATGTAAAGGAATAAGCTTTAAGCTTGAGGCATTGACACTGGAGACTCCTTCCATAAACAAGCAATAAACATTTCTGTACAGAAAACGTACCTCTAGCAAATATTATACATTTCTTTAATAAAGAAATAAAAAATGTAAAAAATTAGTCAGCCTTGAAGAAGTATGCGAGCATTTAAGTTTTCATAGAGGTATACTGTAGCACGTTGTGACTATAGAAGGATTTTGAATGAGCGCATTGTGATGTGATTTGCAGTACATCTGGCAACCAGAACGAAGAGCTCAACGGCGCTGTGTTAGTGTAGAAATAAAGAGTTTCAACTGATTTAAAGCATCAATTTCTGTGTTGTATAAAAATATTTAAATGAAAATACAGAAACCTTACGGGGCTTTAATATAATAAAATATTGCTCAAACATCAACATCAATGTCATTTCTTTTATACTTTCGAGAAATCTAAATAAATTAATTAAAGTCAATACATACTGTCCGATTTTAGATTAATATCACTCAAACACCAATCAAACATGAATAGCGTCATAATAATTATTAAAAAAAAAAATACATTAATTAATTAATTATTTTTATAGCTAGGACAACTCTTTCCCAGATGATGGCTTGACAGACCACATAATGGATTAAGAGATGCTGAGTGAGAGGGTGATACGGAAATTTGTGCGTGTCAGTATTCAGAAGATCTCTGAATTGATGCGTCTTAGTAATTTTGCCCTAGAGCTTAAGTTAAAATTTCTCATGACTATCTCTGCATAAATATCTCACTCTCCTGCCTGCCTGCTTGATGTGATCATAATACAGTGTAATATTTTCCCCTGGGGAATATAAACAAGGCTACAGAACAGTATATTGAGGGGCGATATTAAAACATGGAATTATGAAATTAATATTCATATGACTCATCACTCAAACTGCAGAAGATTACATCCTATCAAGTGAAAATATTTCAAATATACAGTAGTTGTGTGTATAGTTTAATAATTATTATTATATGCATTATTTCACACGTTATAATCTAACACGAGCATTAAAAAAAAAAAATACCCACGTTCAAAATATTTTACCTTAATACAAAGCTACAACAGGGTCTTTTTCGGGAGCATGTGGTGCAGTGTCTGAAACACTGTTTTATACACCAATCAGGCTTAAACATTCAAACCCACCTTCAGTATCTAATAATGTGTAGATCCCACTTGCGCCACCAAAACAGCATGAAATCGATGTGCGGCATGGACTCTCTACAGTAAGTCCTCTGAAGATGTCCTGTGGAATCTGGCACCAATATTTATTAGCAGATCCTTTAAGTCCTGTAAGCTGTGAGGTGGAACCTCCATGCATCAGATTCGTTTGTCCAGGACATCCAACAGATGCTCAATTGGATTGAAGCTTGTTACTGTGTTCCTCAAACAGTTCTTGAGCAGTTCTGCAGTGTGGCAGGGCGCATTACCCTGCTGAAAGAGGCAACTGCCATTAAGGAACACAGTTTCCATGAAGGGGGAGTGTACTTGATCAGCAGTAATGATTAGGTAGGTAGTACGTGTCAAAGTAACGTCCAGATGAATGGTAGGACCAGAGCATCACACCGCCTCCACCCGCTTGCCTTCTTCCTTTGGTGCATCCTGGTACCATCTCTTCCCCAAGTAAGTGACACACAAACACACCCAGCCATCCACATGACGTATATGAAAACATAATTCCTCAGACCAGGTCATCTACAGAACTTCCATTAATCATGGTCCAGTTCTGATGGTTCTGTTCCCATTGTAGGTGCTTTTGGTGATCGAAACGGTTCAGCATGGGCACTCTGACTGGTCTGCAGCTGCGCAGCCTCATACTCGACAAGCTGCGGTGCACTGTGTCTTCTGACTCCTTTATATCAGAACCAGCATTAATATTTTCACCAATTTGAGCTGCAGTAACTCGTCTGTGTGATCAGACCAGACAGCCGAGTCTCCACTCCCTAGACACCGTAATGAACCTTGGCTGCCCATGACCCTGTTACCAGTTCACTGATCGTCTTTCCTTGGACCACCTGTGCCCTAGGAACAACTTACAAGAGTTGTTGTTTTAGAGATGCTCTGACCCAGTCATTTGGCCCTTGTCAGAGTTACTCAGATTCTTACATCCCATTTTTCCTGCTTTAAACACATTAACTTCAAAAAACGACAGTTACTTGCTGCCTAATACAGTATATAGGACCAATGGACAGGTGACCCCGTAATGAAATAATCAATGTTTTTCATGTCACCTTTCAGTGGGTTTAATGGCTGATTGGTTTATCTAGCAGAAGTAAGGGAGACGCTATTAACTTTGTTAGTAGCCTCACAATTATTTTGTGAACAAATGTTTCCTCATGACAAATTAAGAAGAGCGCAGGTCTAGACTTGAGTCCAAGTTGTTGTTGCAACTGTTACAGACCAAATACACTCATGGAAACTGTATCCCCTGATGGCTGCGGCCTCTTTTAGCAGGATCATGTACTCTGACAGACTGCAAGATAGTGCTTCAAGAATGGTTTGAGGAACACGACTATGAATTCAAGACGTTAATTTGGCCCTCAAATCCAGAGGGATGTGCTGGACAAACAGGTTCAATACATGGAGATTCCACTTTCACACTTACAGGACTTAAAGGATACACCAACCTGCCGTAACTAAAACCTCACTACTAGCAGGTGACGTGAACAACATTGACTATTTTTGTACAGTGGCACCTGCCACATTGTGGGATGTTTTAAGCAGCAAAGCTTCCATCTTTGAAGATGATGTGTTGGAATGGCGAAAAAATGGCGATGTTTAAGTATATGAGCAACTCTGACAAGGGCCAAAATGTGATGGATTTTGTGAGATCTTGTGCGATGTTTCTGGTATGCAATACTCAGGACCTACCAAAAAAGACCAAGGAAGGGCAACTGGTGAACTGGTAACAGTCATGAGCACCCAAAGCTTGTTGATGTGTGTAGCGAGCAAAGGCGAGTCCATCTGGTCCAATAAAACAGAAGAACTACTGTAGCACAAACTGGTGAAAATGTTAATGCTGGTTCTGTTAGAAAGGTTTCAGAACATGCAGTGTATTGCAGTTTGTTGCATATGGGGCTGCATAGCTGTAGACTGATACAGACCCATGGCCACTGCCAAAAGCACCTCCAATGGTCATGTGAGCATTAAAACTGGACCATTGGACCATGGATCAATAGAAGAAGGTGTCCTGCACTGATAAATCACACTTTCTTGTACATCATGTGGATAGCCAGGTGCCTGTGCAGCTGTTACATGTAAAAGAGATGGCACCAGCATGCACTATTGGAAGAGTGTGAGCTTGCGGAGGCAGTGTGATGCTCTGGGCAATGTTCTGCTGGGAAACCTTTCCTTCATATGGATGCTACTTTGATACCTAGCACTTGCTTAAACATTATTACTGACCAAGTATACCTCTTCATGGAAACAGTGCTCCCTGATGGCAGTGGCCTCTTTCAGAAGGATAATATGCCCTGATACACTGCAAAATCAGTTAGGAATTGTTTGAGGAATACTGTAAAGAGTTCAAGGTGTAGACTTGACCTTCAAATTCCCCAGATCTCAATCCGATCAGGCATCTAATCATTCTTGTTCTCAGTGTATATTGGCTGGACACTTGAATTTACAAATGCACCATGGGTAATAATACTGCAAACTAGCGAGGCAATACTAGCAACTGTGGCTATGCATATCTTTTGGCCTAAAGTTACCAGCGTTAATCTCAGGCTCTGCGTACGACTTCAATATTTTAAACGACTCGTAAGCAATTCATGTTTTAGACACTGATGTTTGAGTGACATTAATAAATAAGAAATGTGTGTTACAATACCTCACGCGTAGTGGATACAAGGCAGAATTCAATAAACAACCAACAACAAATGTAGCATCACCACACGTCAAAGTGTATCATAAGTTAAAGGTGTGTCTTACCTTGCATGAGTTGTTAACGCTAAGTTTTACGACATGGAAAAGTTTAACCTAAGGAATGTTGAATGGCGTATTTGCCAGTGGAGGAGACATAGAAGAGGTAGTAAAAGGTGCCCAAATACATAGCTACTCAACAGACACTGTTTTATTTCTTGCTACATTAGCAAATGCTACTTAAAGCATCATACCATGCTACTCATAGCTTACTGATAGTCTTGTAGAAACTGAAATAGGCACAGATCACACAGATGGACGTGGTACGGCGAGACGAGCACAGAAGTGGAATGAACACAGATCACTGTTACACCAGAGCAACTGAGGAAGAACAACAAAGTTGCTTTGTGCAGCCTACGTTTTGTCTATATGGCTTCAATAGACATAACAACAAATACCACTTAAGGGCAGCGTTTTAGTTTCGTCAGATCAGCCCCACACACCTACGACAAACAAAAACCCAACAAGCTTTGCGTGGGGAGGGAGGGGGGATAGGGGTTTACTTCTACTCCTATGAAAATGATCGATTGTCCTCAGCTAGGCCTAAGGAATCTGGACCGGATTCTGTACCAGACCACTGACACCAGAACGGCACACACTCTCCAGGGCTTTTAGGCCCACACAGAACATACCGGGGGTTCAGCTATAGATGCTCCACAGCTTAGCAAGCGGTGTGCAGGCGCACCTCGGAAGCCAAGGAAATGTCTTTCGGTCCACAGTGGTTCTTAGGAGAACTTCCGCTTTTGAATGGCCTCGGCTCGTACGGCCAAACTGCGAGCGCAGACCGTAAGGAGCACGATGAGCGTCCCGACCAGAAGACTCAGCATCGGCCACAGCACGCAGTGCAAAAGCACGCTGGCGTCATGGGAACGTTGCCAAAGCACGTCGTCTGGCCTGCAGGGGGAGAGTAGTGAGGAATTATTCGGCATACATAAACGCTTTCAATAAGGTTAAAACACCCTCAAAATATTTCCCTCTTGTCATTTGTATGTTGCAAATTAAGGTCAGTCAAGTTACCACACCGATTCCTACTGGTCCCTTCTGATTCCATCCTGAAGGCGTCCAAAATGCACAATAATCTCCTTTGAACAGTTGATATTGAGATGTACCTAATCTGAGGTGCTGGTTGTTAACTGGTGATTTCTGAGGTAACTGGTGACTCTAAGTGAACGTCTCCTCTGCAGCAGAGGTACTGCAAGTCGTGGTCTTGCTTTACTGGGAAGGTCTTCATGAGAGACAGTTTCATCATGGTGCTTGAAGGATTTTGCAAATGCACTTGACAATACTGTTCTTGCAAGAACTGGTCCAGAACAGCTGACCTTCATCTTTTAAATAAATTGACTGATGTTGTTACTACCTAATTCAATACGTGTTGTTTCATAGTTTTGAAAAAAAATGAGTGTAGAAAATAAATCACAAAACAAAATACATTGAATTAAAGGTTGTGTCCAAACTGGTTCCTAAATGGAAACATGGTTCCCAGTCTGTCTACGATAAATTTATTTACATGAACTTAATTTAACATAAAAATGTGCAAAATCCAGAAATACAGTGCGACTTCGGCATTACAAATCGAAATTGTTCCGGCGGCGAAATTGCGTATTGCAATACACATTAATAATGTAAACGCAGATATTCTGTTCCAGCCTTTCAAATTTATTACCAATATTACCAATTTCCAACACTATAATCCTATTTTGCCTATAAAAAAAAACAATCAAAACATTTAGACAAAGACAAAGTAAATGAAGTAAAATATGGACAAATAAATAGACATTAAACCTTAATTTATGATTCCTTGCTAACATTCTTGTGACACGTGGTGTTATGTCTTCACTAAATCTTGCACAAGAGGCAAAAACCACCAAAAAATATGTAAATTCATTTAGTTTGACCTCCCACTGACGCAAACAAGATTGGTGCGGCTCCTGGGCGTCCCCGCGACTAGGCCGCCGTTCGTTCGCCTGTATGCAAAAAAATGCTTCGCATGCTGCGGCAAATTGCTTGTAAAATTTCAGTTTTAAGGTGAAAGTTTGTGATTTGTGAAAACTGTACTTACTTTCGACAAATATGTGTTTTTCCTGAGCATATATATTTTTAAAAAGCATATATAATCGAATACATATTTGAAGTAAGTACTGCAAGTAAACATTAAAAGTTAAACAGCAACACGTTGTGGTACAGTTTTATGAGAAATTCGACTTGCTTCCGAAGAATATTTAAGGGCACAAACACAGTAGGTACGGGTATCTCCAATTACCCCCAGAGCCTTGATCTTTTTGTTGTTGTTGAAAACCTAAAAAGTGGTCTACATAGGTGGTTTTATTTGAATAACTTACAAAAATTTTTCAGAAACTTTTGAAATGCGTGAGATTTCACAGCGCTGTACATAAAAGATAACAGGAAAGAGCTACAAGAACATTTAAGGGCAACTCTCAGTATCGTTCACACATATCAGAGATGCTAAATCTGTTCTGTTCTGCCTTGTTGAATAGAGCTGATTACTCTGGGACACAGCAGGATAAAAAAAGAATCTATACAGCACACATGAAAGAAGGAGTTTGCGGTGCGAGTATAAACAATACGACCTGATGAAGGATCATTCAGCCACAGCACGTAGAATCTGGTTTTAAAGCCAACAGCCCGCTCTGAACAAAGGTGTTTAATGCACAGACGCCATAACAGTGCTGTTTAGTCATGCATCAGAAAGTTAAGAAGGGTTTTTTTTTCTCTGTCTGTGAGGATCCGGGTTCGAGTCACACTCATTATACCCAGCTACTACATGCACTGCCGGTCCCAAGAGCGGATAGACAGGGGGAGAGTCGTGTCAGGAAGGGAGAAAGACATGCATATTAGGCATTTCCAAATTGCCGGTAGTGAGTAAATGAGCGCTAACCGGAGATCCTATCAGGCTCATGAAGTGAGAATGAACACAATGGTAATCAGCATTAGGGTGTCCCGATGGCTGTGTGAGTAGCACCGCCAGGTCTTTGGTTTGATTCTTGTTTCAGGTCTCTGTGTATGGAGTGTGCATGTTCTCCCCGTGCTTGGTGGGTTTCCTCTGGGTACTCCGGTTTCCTCCCACAGTCTAAAAGACATGCAGATTAGGCTAACTGGTGTTCCCATATTGCAATTTGATGGTCTTCTGGAGGAGGAAATGGCAACCCACTCCAGTATCCTTGCCAAGAAAACCCTATGGACAGTATCTAGGAAGGCCTGGAGTGATAACGGTCCATAAGGTCACAAAGTGTCTGACACAACTGAATAATTAACCAGAGCAAAATCACCATCTGCCTCCACGGTCCCTCGTTGGACTACAGATGTTCCTTGAGGGACGGATGCAGCATCTATATCCTGCTGTTTATGTGAGGTTAGTTTCATTTTATTTATACACCCAAAAGTGTAACTGTGTGTGTGTGTGTGTGTAAGGGAGCCAGAGAGAGAGAGAGAGAGAGAGAGAGAGAGAGAGAGAGAGAGAGAGAGAGATATGAAAGCATGCAAGACTGCAGTTAAGAAACAAAGCAAAAAATGACACTCTATGGATTAGAGTAACGTTGCACCAGGGAAAATGTGAAAAGACAAATATTGCATGCTCACTGTTCAAATAAGGCAGCATGCACACACAATCTAGATCTCCATGATGTGCACTGTGATGATGTACAGTATATGCACATCTCAAATCTACAGTATACACCATGAGCGAAAGGACGTGCAATGCATTTTACTGTTTAGCTGGAAATGCATGGTTGCACAGGATATCGTGTGCACACGTAGTAACCTGAACACAGCGGTGGTTTTCTCAGATCTATAGACCATGTATTAAATGTGCAATGCTTTTTAGTGTTTTTGATAGAAACTTAATTTGCACACATGCACTGGGGGTCAGAAACGGCATCACAGGAGCATGTTGTCAGTGCAGAACGTCTCCGATTTTATATCCAACAACACTTACTGTGGTACGTATTTCGGTTATGATTCTAGAGGTACTGTATGTAAATGGGGTCGATGGCACTCCTGCAGGTTTTTAAAGGGTTAACAGAATTGAAAATAAATGAATCACTGAATAAATACAATGAAATAAAAGCTCCACATTATGCGCACGAGCATGGCGATGTAGATACTGCAGAGTGCTCCTGGTGAGAAATGAGATGTGACTGAATATGAAACTTCTGAAAGTCCATCTGAATGCTGAGATTTTCCTTTAAGTGAACTCGTATTAAATGCAGCAGACATGCCTTAGCAAGAACAGTAAACAGAAACTAGGACAAAAGCTACTATGCTGAAAAGTTTTCGCAGCAGCTCTGAAAAATGAGAGACGACTCCCTTATCTAGGACATCACTCCAACACACGGCGATACCGCTTCGGAAATAAAGCTGGTGCGAATTTGTATTCTCGGCTTCCTGTCACACAACCTCTGATCAAATAAATCTAACGAAAAGCTCGACTGCTTTGAGATGTTTCTTTATTAGCCATTACGGCTGATTAATCTATTTTCATTTAAAGATATTGCCAACAATATGAAGCGGTGAGAAACCGTTCCCACGGGTCAAACGGACCACCCGGCCGGATAATACGAGAGAGGCGTGACCATGAAAAGCCAGTGGCATTTAAGCAAAGGTCTAGAGAAACTGCTGAAGCAACGATGAGATTGCTTTTTGTTTGCCAGTGAAGATCAACAAACCTCAAACCTCAGGTTCCACAAGCTGCTCGGCCCGGGAGCTCTGCGGTGTTGATAAGTAGCGTTTATGATGCTGGTGCGCAGACCGCTCGGCACAGGAAAGCCCAGTGGGCAGAGAGGAGCCGTAAAGGTGCCAGACACAGTAATAAAACACACCTGATGCCTCGGTACAGGACGAGTCTACATCAGTCCTTCTACCAAAATGCACTGAATTTTTTATAGTTCGATTCTTTTTTTTTTTTTTTTTTGTGGAAATATTTATTGAGCAATACAGAAATAGGCAACCCATGAAATGAATAAAGATTGTGTGACCCCTGCTGCAGGGGGTAATGTGGTGCAAAAATGGTGCACATGTATAAAATAAAAATGAATAAATGAATAATGAATGAGTACATCAAACTGTGATGTCCAATTTAATCAAATCCTCTTCTTCTCTAGAATATACAGTACTTCGACTTATAGCTATACGTGGCATAGCATGGCAGAGCGACATTTAAATACTGAAAAACTCGTACATCTGACTTACTGTACATTTTACACTGGGTTTTAGTGGCAGGCAGAAGCAGCTCAGGTTATATATACTGTATAGTAGGGATAGAAGCTCAATTAAAACCGCGATCCTTTAAGTATCGTGATTTTATAAATATCCCGATCTGATATTACATTTTCCCCCGATTTTGTTGCACGTTTAAACCGAAAGTTTAATGAGTATTAAAATGTCGCCTGCTCCTTATAACATTAGTTTCCTCACTTAAAAACAAGGTGGAGCATTTAAACTATACAAACTAACTGCAAATACAAGAGTTTAACATTCGACTTCAAACGAAATGAAACCAAAAAATAACTTTTTCGTTTAATGAGACACACGTATCCGCTTCCGTCATCCCACCTAATTGTTATTTCTAAGCAAACTGAGCAAATAATTAACTCTAACCACACGGGCTGTACAGTACAGTACTGTAGATGGGTAAATACTTCAGAGTGTATCAGCTGTACGATTAGTAAACGGTAACGTTTGACCGCCTCAAATGCCTCCATAGTCTCAAAACTCAACTTGACAGACATGACGTGGGTTAAGGGGACCTGCTAGCGCGGGTGCGTGAGGCTTCTAATGCGAGCAAGCGGGGCTTCTAACACACTAGACTTCAGATTAGTTTGCGCTCAAGGGATTTTGAGGCTGGTGTAAGTGTGTCGTTTGTTACTAATTTGCTCACAGAGTTTGAAGAGAAAGCAGATCGAATATGGTTTTTGACGATGTAATGCCATAAAAATGCATTTTGGGAGGTTGGTGGGGGGGTGGGGGGATGACCACTGACCCAACAATGCCCAACAAACTCTGCGCTTTGGATAATTTAGTAAATTTGAAGGTGATATTTTCTGTAACTTTACTCAGGTACATGGGTAAATGGGGGACATCTACTTTTACTTGAGTAATATTTGCCCCAGGGATCTTTACTGTTACCCAAGTACTGTACTGTATGTGAGATCCGTTGTTGAGCACAAGGGGAAATCTGTTCATCACATGGGACTGGGTACACTGGTTAAGAAATATATTGCAACTTACTGTGGAACCATTGTGGCTGGTGGAGATTTCCAGCTAAGAGCGCCTCAGGTCTTTTACTGTTAGTTGTATGAAGAGAAAGCAAGACCGTAGTATGGGACTCCACCAGTATTTGGATCTCAAGGTTTGTACAGGATGACCTGAGGCATGAGTGGGATGATGGATCTCGTTTTTAGAGCGGTTTTCGTCAGTCTCCTAGTCGATAGGACTAGTGAAGCATGCTGAGGGCTTGGTGGATTCTGGTTATGGGATGTTCTGTAGTACATGGTGGCTTTCACACACGCCTAGTATGAAAGTGCCCCAAGAGATCTTTCACTTGGTTTTGTTCTAAATCAGTAATAGGGCAGATTGGCTGACTCTCCCTGGATGACATACTAATGTTTGATTGTCCGATAATATTCCAAAATCAGGTTGTCCAGACAAATGGCCAGCTTTATAAGGAAGATAAGATCGGTGAACTCCTAAACACAAGCAAATGCAGTGATCACGTCTGAAAGAAGCCCGCCCCTAAACGCAATATAAATGCAGCTGTTGCCTTTATTCCAACTCCTGCTAGCAGTATGAGTGTAGAAGTCTAGTGAGTGTAAGGAAGCAGTCATTTGGTTTGATGTGTGAGGTCTTTTGTAACGGCTGTGAGAGTAGAGAGCTGCTGAGTAGTCTCGCCTGAAGCACCACAACCTCAGTGAGTAATTCAGAACCTGCTGTCTCCATGTGTTAAGTTAGAGACAAATGCAGATGAAAGAAAACTTATAAAATCACAGAAGTCTTTATGTAAAACAGGCTGAAGAAAACTGCTACGTACAGTATGGGCAAAATCCAGGAAATACATGTTCCTTATGTAGTAGGACCAGCAAGAGCATAAAAAAATCAATATACAGTACAGACCAAAAAGTTTAGACACACCTTCTCATTCAGCGAGTTTTCTTTATTGTGTTCTTTATTGTGTTCTTCAGCCCAAACGCGTCTCTTCTGCTTGTTGCCTGTCCTTAGCAGTGGTTTCCTAGCAGATCTTCTAGCATGAAGGCCAGATTCACACAGTCTCCTCTTAACAGTTGTTCTAGAGACGTGTCTGCTGCTAGAACTCTGTGTGCCATTGACCTGCTCTCTGATCTGAGCTGCTGTTAACCTGCGATTTCTGAGGCTGGTGACTGGGATGAACTTCTCCTCCGCAGCAGAGGTGACTCTCGGTCTTCCTTTCCTGGGGCGGTCCGCATGTCAGCCAGTTTCTTTGTAGCGCTTGATGGTTTATGTGACTGCACTTGGGGACACTTTTTTTTTTTCAATTTTTTTCCAAATTTTTCGGACTGACTGACCTTCATTTCTTAAAGTGATGATGGCCGCTCGTTTTTCTTCACTCAGCTGCTTTTTTCTTGCCATAATACAAATTCAAACTCTTTGAATGAGAAGATGTGATCAAACTTTTGGTATGTACTGTATACCATTTGAGTTCATCCGTCTGGTAGTCTATAATCTGACAAAAGCCACCAGACTTCTCCTGAAAGAGAAAGTGTTTCGAGTAGAACCCTTTGTTCTATTACACTCCTGCCTAAAGGGAACTCATGAGTCACGGTGACAGACTTGAAAGGGCTTAATATTGATGAGGCCCTGAACCCCAGTTTGGGGGACTGACATTTTTACCCCTCACACTGTCATCTGAACTTACTGTGACTGCCTGTTCTGCAGTGAATACATTCCTGCAGTCCAGATAAACAATGTCTTGGGCTGTAAAGCACCATGTTTATAGCCCCCATCCATTAACACCTGGAAAACGCCTAAAGAAATGGATTTAACATGCTGGAGAATGGACTTTCCATTTGGCCAAAGGCGCATAAGAGATTGTGCAGGCTTGATTTAAACATGTCTGGAGATGCAGACGATGCCAATCATACTGTAGATGCATGCATCAACCAGAAAGCAGCATCATGTTAAGTGCTTTGTACATGATGCCATCAAAAAGTGGCGCAAACGCTTCTATGGGCTTCATGTCAGCATCTAGTGCAATCGAGGAGTTGCCACACGCAAGAATTTTGGGACCTAGGTTTTATGCCAAGGATAGGAGCCCAGATGAAAAGTGCTCTCACCTCTGGTTTTATACATCATGTATCAGAAACTGTAAAGAAATGTGTGGCATGTAGGTGGCAGCAAGGGTGTGGTCAACTATCAGCTACGAGGTTAGAATGAGTCTGAGAGAACAAGCAGGTAATAAGCGATTGTTTACACCACTGCATTGATAATGTTAATGGCAGGCTTCCTAAATTCAATGACTTTTCTCAGCAGCCTGCCCATAACCAGAGAAAGAGGGTGAGATGAGCAAGGGGACAAAAAAAAAAAAAAACCCTTTTTGTTCTTTTTTAATAAGTGGCACTGAAATGACGGTTGTTAAGACTTACATTTAAGTGAATGTCTGCTTTTCATACCAGCCAGAGCGCAACATCTTTTTAAAAATGCTATTTTGGACCTGGGTTTGATAATGGGTTTGGATAGAGTTTAATCTGAAAATCTGAAAAGAAATTTAATTGGTGGTGTGTTTGAATGCGTCTTACAGCTGAAATGGACACAAGCTTATTAATACGAAAGCTTTCTCATTTAGTCGCCAGAGATGAGTTTTGTTTTTATTTGTTATACTGTAGATAAAAATGTGCAAGTCTTTGTATTTAGTTTAAATACAGGTACCTGTACAGCCACAATAGGGGTTGAAGTCAGCAGTTAAAATTATGGCATAATTAGGGGTGTGGCTTATATGACTGACAGCTACTGTACATGAGATGATGTGTTGCGCATGAATGACAGAGTTCACTCAAATGCAAAGTAACCTTGGCATATAAATTAATGCTAGGCGCAATAGCATTTTAATTAAGCTAAAGCTAAGCTAGCTAAGCATTTGCCCAGGTATTAACTAACCTGGGTTTGGCCATGAAGGCAAAAACCAGATTTGGAAACATCCAAATCGTTCTTCAGAATCTCTACGGGTGACGTCATGGTGGATTTCTCCAGTCATATACAGTTTATGACCAAAATACAAATGTAAGGCCATGAAAATAGCGACCAAAGAAGACAAAAATAAAAGCAACACATCGGTTTTACCCAGCGCTTGTTTCAGCACAATCCGATGGCATCCCGCATAGAGATTCTCTGTCCCCTGAAGAGCAATTACTCTCGTGGTTTTGCTTGTATATCTCACTAATACACACGCAACAGTCATCAAACACGGACTTTCAGCCTCAATTTCAAATCCCATTTGCTGATTTTGACTCGGAGAATGGTTAATCTACAACGTCACTACAGTTCACATTCATACTCGCTATTGCAGTGACTGTTTTTGACATGTATATAAATAAAAGGAAGGTTCTGTCTGTACATTGGTCAGAACTCGCTCTTTCAATTATATCTTTACGTTTCATACATTGGAGAACCAGAAACCAGACACAAGTTTGTCTGTCTGTATGTCTGTATGTCTGTCCAGCCTGATTTTGTCACAGCATCACGAAAAACTGCCTCGACAGAATCTAATGAAACTTCACCACTCCTTAGGTCATTGCCTGAAGTTAAACCTGCACCAGAAATGAAATAAAAATGGTGAGCAGAATGTTATGTTATGTGCCGGATTACAAACTGCAATTTTAATAGTGTACTGTGCATGCGTCAAACTGTGGGCGTGTCTTAAAGCGACCACTGGAAATAATTTATAATAAATATATATTATTATATATATATATAATAAAATTTATAATTTAATGAAACTTTTGCAGTATTTAGATATCGGTCATAACAGCAATAACAGTGCTGAACTAACTGGAATAACAGCACTGAAGTGGTATAAGTGAATTTAAATGTGCTGGAGTCGTTTAAAGACAAAACTGATTATTATCTGATTATCGAACAGGGAGTGTATTTGTCTGATGATGAAAGAAGCACAACGGAAAATACTCAACCTTACAAAATGTGATTCTTTGGATTAATAAGTTAGACAGAGAGTTCTTCTCTAGAGAGAGACAGCCAGACATGTATTTGGGCTTCAACCTGAAATAATAATAATATCATCACTGATTACATTAAAGATCATCTGTAGCTTTAACCTTTGAACTATTTCTACCTTTGAACTATTTTCCCCGTCAATGATGTGTACTTACTGTACACTAGTAATGAATCTTCTATTAATGCCAGAAACGAACAATCAATCGATCAATCAGTGCATGACCTGATGGAACGTTAGAGTAGAAATAGATGAGAGCTTTATTTAACGCTGCTTTACACAAACACAGTAAATTGAAGCCAAGAACTCACAAAACTGCTGAATAGAACAAAATTCCAAAGAGATATTTGAAATATTACTATTACTAGTGTAGGATACCTGACATACGGTAAAATCCTTCGAGCTTCAGTTCAATTCTTAGTCTCTAAGCGGCGAGCACGGGAATGATTTTTATTACACTATTTACACAGAGCTGTCTCACTGTGTGCAGAGTCAGAGAATGGGAAGTGTGTGAAGCGAATGTGCTACTGTACCTCCTCTGAGGATTGAAGAAGCAGGTGAAGGACTGGTTGCTACCCTCTTCACTCCAGAAGTGCTGTAACCTTAGGATGTCTTCTCGCATCTTCTGGTTATCTCGCTCACATTTGGGGACATAAGAACACTAGAGAGAGGAGGGAAAAAAAACATGATGAAGAATGAATCTTTACTGTACCGTCCTTGGAGGTTTTATTAATACACTGCCTGTTTTTTTGTTTGTTTTTTTAGGTGAGGAAAATAGCCTTAACAGCACTACTTGGCTGGATATCTATGACAAGTCTGATAAAAGGTAGATGCAGGTGACGGCATCACGGTGGAGTAGTGGTTATTCCCATCCCGATGCACTTCTAGGGTACGGGTTCGATTCCCACCTCGGGTTTGCATCTGGAGTGTGTCGAGTTCTCACCGTGCTTGGTTTCCTCCCAAAGACATGCAGGTGGCGTTCCCAAATTGCCCATATAGTGTGTGCCCTGCGATACACCGGCACACTGTCCAGCGTGTACCCCACCTCATGCCCTAAGTCTTCTGGGATGGGCTCCAGGCCCCCCCGCGACCCCCAGGAGAAAGGGGTATAAAATATGAGAGTGAGAGAGAGGGTTGACATTACAGTCTAACCTGCAACAGGAAAACAATGCCAGACACTCACAATGCACAGATTAAAAGATGATAAGGACAAGTCAAAGGTTTATGTGTCTAGACGTTATAACCTTAATGTGTCCTATTCTTTGGTGTCAGTTTGTAAAGTGTCTGCTAAGGAAACATATCAATTTGCACACATAAATTTTCACATATGCATATATGTTGCACATGCATGTATCATTATTTCAATGACCTTTTATGTTAGCATGCATGCACAAAGATAAATGTGTGAAAATAAAGAAGGAGAAAAAAAAAAAGAGAGAAATACAGTTACTATGCTGGAATACTGGTCTACTATCCCACTCTGCATTTTAAAGATCAGGGCCCTTGGGCTGGGGGGGAAAAAAAAAAAAAAAAAAAAAGCATACAGATATCTGATTGAATTTGCTTCACCAGGGCAACCAGGTTACCATGGAAATGTGAAGATAGGGGCAGTGTGTGAGAACGTAATGGGTGCAAGGTGCGGGCTGGGATCACCGAGACTTCTTTAGCTGTTGAAAAGTCATAAAAGACACGACTGTAAGGTTAGACATGGTGGATTAAACAGTGTTCTTATTAATTATACCTGTTCAGGTATGATTTATCTGACACCTGTCCAATAATACTGCCATAATACTGGGTGATGGTATTTGTTCTTATCTTCTATCCAGGATGATGGAAAGAAAAAAAGTGTTCATACGGTACATCTCCTCATTGTGTGTAAATGTGAGTATGTGCTCATAGACATGTTCATCGATCGACCGCCTGTCTCTATCTGAAATGTCTGCACTTCGCAGCAGCAGGGATTTTTAAGCTTTGAACACTGCGGTGCGTATACAGAGAGATTATGCACATAACAATATATTGAAATAATTATATTACGTTAGCTCCTATGTGACTTGGTTGTACCTCACACCTCTAGGGTTGGTGGTTTGAATCTTGCCTCTGGTGTGTGTGTGTGGACGTTTCATTCCCCCCCCCCCCCATTACATGCAGCAGCTGGGTAGTATGTGGTGACAGCATGGCTCAAACCAACAACCTAGAGCTGGCTGAACTCCCACTTACACACCAGACCAAAAAGGCTTTTGTTTGCTAGAATTGGTGGCTAACTGGTAGGTCTCTTGCCTGCCATGCGGAAGGCATGGGTTCAAGTCCCAAACCCCACCCACTGCATCACCAAGCCCGGATAAAATAAGTGGGGTATCCGGCATAAAACCTGTGTCAAGTGTCCGGATCGGATGGTCCGAATTGGGGACCCCTTGACGAGAGCAGCAGCCAACAACAACTTACAGTACATACCAGACCAGCTCAGGGCGGGGTATGGGTGGTCTCCTCAAAAACATTGTTGTTACTGTACATTTGGAAGATTTTGTCTTGTTTCCTCCTTTACTTTTTGATGTTTTCCTCTCCATTTTCTTCCCCATTCTACAATGTTTAGTCTTGATTAACCTAATGCATGTTAACTAGCGTGCATTATCCTGCGATTAGCCAGTGAGCCCAGTCCCGAAACACACACTCGGCACACTCTCATGTGCACCACGGATGACAGCCACGGACAGATGGGCCTTTAGAGAGACAGAGAAATCATTCTGGATTTGCTTTATTCGATTTCTCCAAGTGTCTAGGACACCACTGGTTTTAATGAAAAAGGAGCATGTTATAAGTAGTTTAACACATTGAAAACCTTTGCTTTTTTTGTACCTGTACCATTAAGTGTAAAATTGTGTGTCTGCAGGTGATCCTAAAAAAGTCTAGATAAGGAAACTCTGCGTGCTAGCGAGTGTAACACTCACGTTACAGGCTAACAAAAGTGTCCAGGTTTGTCGTTTGTTGTTTGGCTATAAAAGACTGGATTTTATTTAGTCTCTCTGTTCTTCTTCCCCAGGGGCTTTCTCAGTTGATTAGCAGTGACCATCAATCCCGCTGCAGGTGCTGCTGCTGACACTCTGATGATGGCTGTTTCTTTTTGAATCGGGAAGATGAGCTACATCACTCAAAACGGATCGTCATCTGGTAGCCGTCGCGAGAGGCCACTAAAGCAATACGTATGAAGATGAAGATAGATGGCCGCGAGTGAACCACGGGGCTAAAGGTCCTTCTGAGTGAAAACAATACAATATGTACAGATGAGTGTAAGCAGCACAAGCCTTGCATCCGTCAGACAGAACTTTAATCTGGATCTATACTTCGTGGTACCTTGGTGTTATCTGATAAACGCTGATTGTTCGGTCGGCAGTATAAAAACGTCTGACATATAATGGGGTGATTTTATGATGTTAGTAAAGCATCAGCATGAATCCAGCAGACGTGCGAAAAGCTTTCAGCACCGGTCGATATAGAACAGCAACAATGACGAGTAAATCAATATTACTTGATATTTTTTGCCAAGCTCAGTTTGTGGGTACAAACAGAAACCACATGCACACCTTTGCTACACAATTTCCTACATAGTGAGTGTGGTATACCACTGAGGAATGAGTACACTATGTACAGTAGGTCTTTTGTCCTTAGCACCATTTTATAACTGACTATATTTTAACTAGTGCTGTTAATCGATTAGAAAATTTTATCTAGTTAAATCACAGCTGTAGTTTTTGATCCATCATGAATAATCACAATAAAAATCATTAGATTTACAGATTATAAACATGTAATGATGGAATAAAGAGATAAAAGAAAATTCTGGGTAGTGTGGTGTGGCGACCAACAGACAGCAGGGGTCAAATCCAGATCCTTAGATCCAAACATTTACGTACAACATAGCCGCCTTAGCCACCTGAGCCACCGCTCCCACATCTTCCACATAATCTATTCTTGTAAAAAATAGTTCCCCTTGAAGGTAGAGCGAGCACATCAACTTAGATTTTCCTGATGTTGATGATCTAAACTTCCATGAAGAAACATTTTTAAAATGAAACTTGTGGGACAGCATCTTATTATCCAGTTCAGAATCTTATTATCCAGTTTAGAATCTTATTATCCAGTTTAGAATCTTATTATCCAGTTCAGAATCTTATTATCCAGTTTAGAATCTTATTATCCAGTTTAGAATCTTATTATCCAGTTTAGAATCTTATTATCCAGTTTAGAATCTTATTATCCAGTTTAGAATCTTATTATCCACGCTAAACGTGCCATTATCACCGACAGCCGGATAACAGCGCTGTAAATATGGGTAGCCATTAGGGTCAAACATGATCATGTAAAAAAAAGTATTCTGCGTTAAAATGTCTAGATTAATCACTGGCAATAATATTGACCGCCCTAGTATTTCACATCGCTGCCTGGTGTACAGTCTATGCACAAACATATACAGTAATATATACTAAATAGATCGCATTTTTAATAAGATATGGTATTTATTATTCATTAACTAAATATTTAACAATGTTAAAAAGAATAAAGGAATAAAGCCCTAAACATGAACGAATGACAATAAAAATACTGCAAAAAAATAAGACTTGGACCCTTAAAATCACCTCCCCCTCTCTTACCACCAATGCTAACTTGTTAGCATTGTTTATTAGCAATCGCAGTAACACAAAGCCTGGCTTCTATGGAAACTGAGCCAAGACTTATTCGTTTAATTCCACGGACACTAGCTTTCATGTTTCGCCGATGCCACTAAATTGAATGTAAAATATAAATGGCCTCATTCCTGAGAATTTCGCTCTGCGCCGCTCCAGCGCTTCCAGTACATGTGCTGAGAATTACAAATCATCCCGTTATTGTTGCTCAGAAGCAAAACACAGGCAAATGGATAATTTTCACATATTCTGAAAGACTTCACGAGGAAGCGCCTTCATAGAAACCGAAAGAGCAGCTAATATTAATGTCTTCAACGTGCAAAATGTATTTGTCATGGATGTCGTAATAAACAGAAGGCACTGTAAGGCAAAATATTAGGAACAATGAATAGAAACAGCACAAAAGCTGCTTCTGCATGTGGAAATGTTGCTCCGGTAATATCACAGGTCAGCATTTTAATCTGCAAATGTGACTGAGGATCCGTTGCGATCATGTCTAAGGAGGGAAAATGGGAAATACTGGCATTAGGTTATAAATGGAGGCATTTTTGTAAGAAAGAAAAACGTCAAGGCTAATGCAAGCAACAGTAGTAGCACATAGTGTATTTATAAAATGATATCTGCTGATGTAGCCATCATCATCATCTGAGGCTTTATTATCCTTTACTTTTAAAGCGAGAGAGAGTTGAATAAACAGGCTTGTCCTACATTAACGCAGCCTCAGTCAGGAGAAAATTCCCACATTGTCAGCGATACAGCAGCATGAAACCATGATCTGATTCTTTCATTGCTTTAACTGTACAAGCTTGCAGTAAAAGTGACTCCAGTTATACAGCCTTCAAGTATTTCTGTCCCGCCAGTGATCATATGAAGTAGCTTAATCACAGCCCCTCCAAGTGAGAACAAAGAGGGCAAGAGACACTTCTTTCTCCTCTCATTATCATTTGTAATATATCAGTTAATATTCCAGCGACGGAGACGGGATTGCCTGGTTGTCCAAAACGTTGTGGTGATGTTAATTTGGCAGTGTTACAGAAATTGAGACGATGTTGGTATTAGGTTGCCTTTTTTTAAACTTACACTACATGACGATGCAATGATTATGTGACGTGACATACTGTACAGTCGCAGTGGGAGGGAAGCTGCTGTGTCTGACCCAATTCTCAGGAATTATAAACCGTGTTAGAAACTTAAGGGACCTTGGATGTGGCCAGACGTCGTGAGTGGATGGATGTAATCTGCTTTAAAAAAGGCAAAAAATCCAGGTTCTATTCTCACCTCTGTGTGCATGGAGTTTGCATGTTCTCCCCGTACTTGGTGGGTTTCCTACAGGTACTCCGGTTTACTCCCACAGTCCAAAGATACAGTATGCAGATTAGGCTAATTGGCGTTCTCAAAATTGCCCGTAGTGAGTGTGTATACAGTATGTGTGTGCATCCTGCGATGGATTGGCACCCTGTCTGGTGTGTTACCTCATGCCCTACGTCTCTTGGGATAGACTCCAATAGACTTCATAGCTAGTATGTAGAGTTACTGTAAAGTTTGAAATGGCTGCTTACTGTAAGAAGAAAAAATGCACGACAAACTGGCGAGTTATTAAAATTTCTCGAATGGGACCAGTGCTGCATGCAGTGGCTGGAAAGTTTTGGGGTGTGGAAACCAGAAAATTATTGCTATATTAGCTGCCCTAATTTTTATTTTTTTATAATTGTTTTTGGATTTTTCCCCGATTTTCTCCCTAATTTAGTCGTGTCTAATTCCTCCCCGTCACTAGGGGGCTCCCACATTAAGGCTACTACTACCACTCAGCCGGGAGGGCCGAAGACTATCACGTGTTTCCTCCGACCGCATCTTTTCGAACTGCTCGCTCGCGCACCGTTGGGGACGGCGTAACACACTCGGAGGACAGCGCTATGAGAGAGCTCGGCCAATCAGCTCTCTCTAGACCTCCGGCTGCGAGGTTACAGCACCACCCGGGATTCGAACTGGCGTCTCCGGATGATAGGGCGAGCGCTTTAACCACTGCGCCACTCGGAGGCCCTAGCTGCCCTAATTTAAAGTAACCCAGGTGGCCAAAGTTATGTGGACACCTGACTTCAGCCTTGTGTGTTCCTCCCCCCAAACAGCTGTCACAAACACGAAGTACACGATTGTATGGAATATCTTTGTATACAGTAACCATACAATTTTCCTTCAATGGAACTGTATTAGGGGCGGAGTGGAAGAACTCGAGTGTCAATGCACAGAGCCCTGACCTCATCCTCACTGAACACCTTTAGGATGAACTGGAACACTCCAGACCTCCTCACCCAACCTCAGTGCCTGATCTCATTAACACTCTTGTAGCTGAATGATCTAAGATCTAATATATTGCCAAAAGTATCCGTAAGTATTCCTACAAAGCTGCATTAAATTGTGTCCAAAATGTCTTGGTATGCTGAAGCATTAAGAGTTCCTTTCACTGGAAGTAAGGGGCCGAGCCCAACTTCTGAAGAACAACCTCACACCAGGTCCAACATGACTGCGCACCAGTGCACAAAGCAAAGTCCATAAAGACACGGATGAGCAAGTTTGGTGTGGAAGAACTTGACTGGCCGGCACAGAGTCCTGACCTCAACCCTGTAGAACACTACTGGAATTAATTAGAGCGGAGACTGTGTCTGATCAGTGTCTGATCACACAAAAGCACTTCTAGAAGAATAGTAAAACATTCCCATAAACACACTCCTAAACCTTGTGGAAAGCCTTGCCAGAAGAGCTGAAGCTGTTAATGCTGCAAGTGGTGGGCCAAGCCTATGGATTAAGATCTGGATGTTACTCAAGTTCATATGCATGTGAAGGCAGGTGAGCGAATACTTTTGGCAATATAGGGTATATAAGTTTCCCCACAAACTTGATAACTTGATTTTTATGGGATACTTGATTTACTCTCATGGTGTATTTTATTTTGAAGGGTTTAGGATAGACACTTGAAAATCAATCAATGCAAACAGTGTATGCAGTTGCTGACCATTGAATTGTGTGTGGTGTGTGTGTGTGTGTGTGTGTGTGTGTGTGTGTGTGTGTGTGTGTGTGTGTGTGTGTGTGTGCAAAAATCCTGCATAAAAAAGGGTCACAAAATATACTGTATACACACATGTTACTACTGCAGCAGTCATTGTCATTATGATTAGACATCATTATGTCAAATCAGATAAATTTTCATTGCACGTTCAAAGCCATTATGCTGTGGATAATATTTCATCATGCTTGTTTTCCTGTAGCTCACAACATCTTGTTCATTCAGATTAACAACTGACATCTGGAACTCGTCAATAAGCAGTCCGCCGAGATGTGTTTATCCCGGTACGGTTTACTTTACTCCTGATTAGATGGAGACTCTTGGTGAACATTAATTTTCGTGTCTTGCCGCAGATTCCCAGATGGCAATGCGGTCTGTTTCAAACACCTGCCCCGATCTTGAATCTCAAGCAGACTGAAACAAGTTTTCTTTTAGGGTTGTATCATGATAGTCACCATCTGAGCCAACCCCTGAGACCATGCTGAAGAAACATTACGACAACATGGTGCTACCACCACCATGCTGCACTGTGGCTACTCTGTTGCATTAAACGTTACATTTTGGTCTCATCAGACCAAAGAAAAACATCTTTCTTACATGTTTGCTCAGATTCAAAATAATTTAAACAAACTCCTATGACCCTGCGACTACCATAACCCTGTACACCTCAACATGATCAAAGTTTTAGATTAAGTAAAGAACTAAACTCTAATGTTTGCACCTTAACCTTGGTGATTTCGCAGCAATGGGGCGAATACTTAACATTCATACTTGCACATTAATTTTATTTGGAAATCCACATCGTGGGCTCTTTTATGCTATAAAACCCATTTCAGTTCCACATCGACTAAAGTACAAGTATGAAACATACAAATAATATAGTACTAAAGTACGCACTTCAAAAGACCTGATGATTTTGGAGCAATAATACTGTACGTTTGAAAGGTAGTGTGCGAATTTTATCGCAGCATATAATTTAGATAATGCAACAAAAAATGTTGCTTATGTTCCTGAAAAACCTCGTCTGAAAACCTTAAACATAAACAAAGAGGGCAAGAGAAACTTCTTCCTTTCTTTCATCATTGGTAATGTATCAGGTATTATACCATCAACGGCGATGGCCTCGCAGGAATGTCTGGTTGTCAAAACTAGTGTGATGATGTTAATTTGGCAACATCACGGAAGTTGGGACAACGTTGGTTATAATTACTTCGGTTGGCACGGTGGGTTTGGGGTTAGCCCTGTTGCCTTGGACCTTCAGGGTCGGGGTTCGATTCCCGCCCTCGGGTCTGTTTGCATGCTCTCTCCGTGCTTGGTGGATTTCCTCCGGGTACTCCGGTTTCCCCCCCACAGTTCAAAGACTTGCAGATTAGTCTAATTGGTGTTCCTAAATTGCCCGTAGTGTGTGAATAAGCATGAGAGTGTTTGGACCACGGGACTACTAGGGAACAAGAAGTGGTAGTAAGAATGAGTGCCACAAGCATCATATCCCAATAGAGGAGCAAAGATGCACCTCACAGTAATATTTCTGGAAAGAAAAAAAAGAAAGAATCAGAGAAGCAGCATTGATATACACCCGCTGTGTGGGGAAAGCTGTTGTGTCCGTCCCAATCTTTAATCAGAATTCCAAACCACTTTAGACGTGTAAGAGACCATGGATGTTCTGGGATGTTGTGTTAATAGATGCTAATCTTCATGAATGCACCAAATAAAGGGTCAAATTTTGTTGTTTTGAGGTTGTAAATTTCAAAGTTGTCTCAATGTCGATTTATTATTGCAACTTCCAATTATAGTTTGTTCTGATGGTGGAGGTCATCGCAACATTGTTTTTTTTTTGTTTTTTTTTCCTCCATGATTTTCTCCCTAATTTAGTCGTGTCCAATTCCTCCCCGTCACTAGGGGGCTCCCACATTAAGGCTACTACTACCACTCAACCGGGAGGGCCGAAGACTATCACGTGTTTCCTCCGAACCACGTGACGCCAGCCAACCGCATCTTTTCGAACTGCTCGCTCGCGCACCGTTGGGGGCGGCGTAACACACTCGGAGGACAGCGCTATCCGCTCCCTCCGCTGCGCGAGCTCACAGACGCCCCTGACTGGCTGTAGAGCCGTGATTAATGTCGGAGCACTATGTACCTCTCATCCCTCCCCTCTGAGAGAGCTCGGCCAATCAGCTCTCTCTAGACCTCCAGCTGCGAGAGGTTACAGCACCACCCAGGATTCGAACTAGCGATCTCCGGATGATAGGGCAAGCGCTTTTACCACTGCGCCACTCGGAGGCCCGCAACATTGTTTTTAATGTTAGGGTACCTACTGGGTGGACATAAGACTCAGCCGGTCATTCTAACTTCAGAAACAATACCCTCCCTTCAGCAGACATCATCGCAACGCCATTACAACTATATCACACCATTTATCCAACATTAGGGATCCTGCTGGAAAACCTGTGAATTTAACAATGTTGTGTAATAATAGAATATAAGTCATGTTTCTGAATGCCCTTGATTAGAGTAATTGATAAAGACTCTGAATTCATAACGAGTCCGGTGTGCACACGCTGTGTAAGCTGTAAAGCCGGTGAAAGCAACAACCCTGCACTTTTACTCACACACCTGTTTAATTAGCACACCATTTAAATTGGAGTAAGAGACCCTTTAGTTTCCTTTTATACTTGTATTGTGTAATGACAAGGACTCGGCAGGTGGGTGTGGATCCATGTGCAGCTGATTTAATTCTAAAAAAAATTGGAGCCTTTTCTGATACAATGCTGGATATTTTGTGTCGAAGGGCCCTGAAGTGACACGGTGGTCATTAAAAATCCAAGCAATGAACCTTTGGGCAGGACAATTACTGTACATAAAACAAATGTCCTTAAGTGGCCCTGTCAAAGCCTGACCTTTAACCCCTGTAGAGAGCCAGGAAAATGGTTGGTCACAGAGTTTTCCCATCCAGCCCAATTGAGCTTGAGAGGACCTAAGAATTAACCATCAATTATCTGTCACAAGTAGAATATAGCCAGAATACAGCACCACTGGGGCACACAGGGTTACTGGCTTTGCTCAAGGGCTCAACAGCGGGAGCTTGTCGTTGCTGGTGCTTGGACCCTTGACTTTCTGATCAGTAACCCAAAGCCTTAACTGCCTCATCAGGCAGAAACAACAGGAGCAACTATACCCAAATTCTGGCTCCATATGTACAAGGGTGAGTCGAAAGTGTTTCGCACTCCGGGTTGAATTAGAACATCTGTTGCAGGTGTGAATGTGCTACATGAGTTCATTTCTAACTAAAAGTGCGAGCACTCCACTTGTGATTGGCATGGATTCATCTCTACAAACCTGAGAATAAACGGCAAAGTATGGAACGCAAACATCCTCAATCGCCGACTGAGAAAAGGTTTAAAAGTCAACCATCAGCTGGAAAATTCTTACAGATGCTTACAGTTTTCTGGGATTCTCAAGGGCCAGTATTGGAGCATTGTCAGGATAGATTTTTAATGAGGGAATATGAAAGCTTGTTGACGGATGGACAAAGTGTATTAAAAGCAAGAACATTATGTCAAAAAATGGTGTAATGTATTTCTCTTTTCCTAAATTAATTTAAATAGATTCTACATCTAGAGCGCAGATCATTTTTGACCCACCCAACTACACATCTCGTTTCTTTCATTCCTGTCGAAAGAAAATGTGCCACTCTCACAGTTTGCGAACCAAATGACCTTCTGGCTGCCAAGCAGCATAAATACGAAGCCACGCACTCAGCTGAAACTGCCCCTCTTGCAGTTAGTGAAGCTCCACAGAATGCTAGAGAAACGAAACACCCTCTGCAGTCATTCTTCTCAACATGTCAGCAGCTTTTAGTATAATGAATAACCAGACCCTCGTCTTTGGCAGACTTCTGGCAGCACTCAGCTGGCGTTCATGTATCGTCAACACGTCCTGCTCCATCACCCGACGCACTCAGTGCTGGAGTTTGACCCGGGTGCAGATCTTTCTCGACATTTCTCTGCTCAGATCTAGATCACTGCTGTACGATATCACACCCATATGTGGTTCTTTCCCCAAACTGTTAGCACAAGGTTGAAGGCACACACTTGTCTCGAATGTCTTTGCATTACAGTTCACCTTTACTGGAACTGAAAGGCCTGAACCTGTTCCAGCAGGAAAATGACCTTGTGTGCAAAGCAAGCTCCATGAAGACACGGTTTGCCAAGTTTGCAGAGTTACTGTATAGTCGGAGTGTCCTCACAGAGCTCTGATCTCAAACCCACTGAACACCTTTGGCCGAATGAGCAGAACTCCAACTTCCAACTATTTCAAATTGCCATGTTCAATAAGGATACAGTGCTATGAAAAAGTATCCCTCCTTTTTTTTGCATATTTGTCAGTTGACAGTTTTTAAATGAAAAAAGTTGTCCAAACTTGATTGGGGGAAAAAAGTTGTCCAAACTTGATTGGGGGAAAAAAGTTGTCCAAACTTGATTGGGCCTATGTGAAAAAGTAATTGCTCCCTAAATCTAATAACTGATTGTGTCACCCTTGGAGGCAACAACTGCAATAAACCGTTTGCAATGAGTCTTTCACATCGCTGAGGAGGAATTTTGGCCCGCTCTTCCTTGCAGAGTTTCTTTTAGCTGCCTTGGAAGGTTTTCAAGTATGAACAGCCTGTTTAAGGATTTCAATCGGATTTAAGTCTGGACTTTGACTAAGCCACTCTAAAAAAAACGTAATTTTGTTTTTTGAGTCTATTCAAAAGTGGATTTGCTGGAGTGTTTTGGATCACTGTCCTGCAGCATAGTCCAAGTGCACTTGAATCCAGAGATCACTAGTTTGATTCCTGGCGGGTGCGGTAGCCTCCCGCAGCTGGCGGCCTAGACAGAGCTGATTGGCCGAGCTCTCTCAGCGTGGGGGGGATGGGACGCACTAAGCACTCTCCCATCAATCACGGCTCTACAGCCAATCTTGGGCGTCTGTGAGCCGTCCTCCTGTTATGTCGCCCCCAACAGTGAACGGGAGAATTCCACAAGATGCGGTTGGCTAGTTTCCGATAGGCTTTGTGATAGTCTCCCTGACTGGTAGTAGTAGCCTTGATGTGGGAGTCCTCGAGTGAAGGGTGAGAATTGGATACGACTTAATTAAGAAGATAATTAGGAGAAAATCCCCACCCCCCAAAAATAAGAAAACTTGAGGTCACAAGTTGATGGCCGGAAATTCTCCTTCATGATCTTTTGGTAGAGCGCAGAATTCATAGTTCCATCAATTATGGCAAGTCGTCCAGGCTCTGAAGTAATCCAGGTCCAAGACTATTGCACTACCACCACCATGTTTGACTGTTGGTTGTGATGTTCTTTTTGTGAAATTATGTTGTAGTTTTACATCAGATGTAATGGGAAATATCAGGAAGGAGCAAATACTTTTATACTGTAGAACTATATACAGGTGTGATGGACAGGTGTGCACAACTTTTGGTCATATAATATACTGTATGTTAATGATGCACAACTTAATCCGTCCATCAGCACATCCCTCAGAAGATAGCGCTGCCTGTCTGGACTCTACCCTGTTACTCCAAACATTATGTGCACAGACCAGCATTAGTCTTTGATTTTTCCGGTGATTCATGCCTGCAGACTTTTGTGCCTAAAACTGTTTGCATGTAAGGTGCTCTGGGTACGCTTGTGACCAAATGATGACGTAATCGTATCACCTCAAGCAGGTTCACGGTGTTATGCTGTCCTTTTCAAGATTATCATCCGAAATAAATCTCATTTAGTGGTAATTGGCGCATTACGGCACCGAGTGAAATGAGGCGAATCACTAGTTGATTATTTGTCTCAGATAAGGAGCTGTGACGTATCCCATCTGGTAAATGGGGCAATATGGACGTTAATTGCTGCGGTAGAGCAGACAACCTGAGAGCAGACAAACATATGTAGCTTTAATTTTTAACACAATCTTCTTACAATATTAACTTGCTTTCTAACAATATTAACATGTTTCTGTCCTCATATTGTTTTACCCATCGGTCATCACTATTGTAATTATCTATGCATTATCAAAAGTTGCACGTTTTAAAATGCTATAAAAAAATTCTTTTTTTTTAAAAAGCTTTGGACTTTAAAAAAAAAAAAAAAAAAAAACTCTGCGAGTGCATTAGTCTCCGACCCACTTACAGTATTAAACACACTTAACACCACATGGGCTAATTAGTCTCGAATCACGCGGGTTAGCAGCCTGGTGTGTCCGCGTTAGAAGCGGCATGTTCCGCCACTGGTTCACAACTGCTCAACATTCTGTAGGCATTTCAAGTGGTAAAATGTTACTGTTTCTTTACAATCCAACGGGTTGTACAGGTGGTACACCTATTGGATTCTAAATTCATGCATTGACATCCCGTGTTCTAGGTGTGAACTTATTTGATAAATTTGTTTACAAACATAATTATGGCAGATGAAAGAGATCCATGCTGCTCAGTAACAATGTAGCTTTTTGTTTAATTTAATTAGAAGTTAAACGTTAAACACTTAAAAGCCCCGCACTTGTTGCTTAAGTGAGAAAACTAATGTTATAAGGAACAGGCTACAGATCAGTTGTGAAGCTGTTAAATAAAGTTAATAAATTTCGAAACAAAATCTTAAACAATGTAATATATATAATTGGGATAACTATACAATCGTATTACTTGCAGAATCAGCACCTACTGTCGTGATAACATCGTATCGGCGTGACTGGTGATTCCTCTCCCTGGTGTTTTTTTTTTTTTTTTTTACAAAAAGAAGAGTGTGTTCAGTCAGTGGAAGACTTTTGTCGCAGAACTGCTCAGATCCCCTGTCCACAGAGCGATTCGGCTCTTCAACACCTCTCTACAGGGTCATGGGGGTGTAGACTGGGCAATCTAGACTTGAGGCTCTTCTGCTACAGTACATACCTGACGCTGCTGCCCACATAACTCTCTCATCTTTTATCTTCAGGGTGTGCTCTGTTAATCTCAGGATTACATATGATGCCAATACACTTAGTATCGCACTAGTAACTTCAATCACACCTACAAACCTGGCTTTGTGTCACCGTCCTCATTACTACTGGATGTCTGGCATTTCATTCGGGATCGATAAAGCGTCTGTCTGTCTGTCTGTCTGTCTTGTCCTGTCCATCTGTCTATCTATCTATCTATCAATCGCCATACTGAGTTATTCCCTGCCAGAGGTTTGTCTCAATCATCCAACAAAAAAAATAAAAAGCATGTTCGAACGTTCTAAAATGACCCTGCTTTCATCACATCTCTGGGACGAGCTGAAAGATTCATCGTGCCAGCCCATTTCCTTCTCCTCTTAATCACTGGAGGTTTCTTTTGCTAAGAGAGTCGTGAGTCAGAGACTCCCAGTCCAAACCCTAAAGGACTCGCTTAAGTGTTTGGAGCTTTAAATGTTCACACTCATCAGCGTATCCAATCCGCCTAACAGCATGTCGTGGAGAGGTGGAGAAACCCACCTGGAAGAAATCAAATTCATTGCCTTATGATTCATGAAATTTTCTGGCATGGTTTAAAGCCGTCAATAGCTCAGAGTCGTGTGTTAGATTAGATAGATTTGTATTGACGCAGTGCACAGGCTGTTGTAGCTCAAGTAGTTCTGGCTCTGCATTACTGATCCAAAGGACAGAGGTTCAACACATTACACTGTCCAGCTGCCCCAGTTGTGCCCCTGACCGAGGCTCCAGGGCCGTATCATGGCTGATCCTGTGCTCTGACCTCGGCTTTCTAACAAGCTGGCATATAAAAAGAGAAGAGTTTCTCTGTGCTGTAAAACGTGTGACAAATAAAGGTGTCTTCTTCTATTTTTCTATTCCTACCCTTGATTCACTGTCCCCCAAGGATCTATATTGGGGTCTGTCTTTTTTTTTCTCCTCGTCTGAGGAGATGTTCTTCTCAGTGTTATGCCAGACAGAAACCAGACAGCTCCGTCTACCTTTAAATTTCAACGATCTCTGGTCATTTCAACATTTTGACACGTACACTCACGTCGTTAAGATCCGGAAGCTAACCTTTTTAAAGTCTGTCAAGTCATTTAGCTCTACTGTATGTTTAAAAAATGTATTCCAGAATTAGATCCAAAAATAAAAATTCCTATGAGCACACTCCATGAAGCAGGAACCCTAACGCTGGATGAGTGTCGTAATGTGGTGGGAACAACGTTACGATGAGGTCCACCAAATTTGAATGACTTTTAAGAACAGTGATTGAATGGCCCAAACACTATGTGGCAAATACAACATCAAAACAACTATATTTGAACCTTTATTTGGAGCACTTATGGTGATTAGCATCCATGAACACATCCACTGTCTTTATGTTTCCAACTGATCGGAGATGGGACGGACACAACAGCTTCCCACACAAAGTCTCATGTGACACTTCTATCGATGTTGTAATGTTACCTTTCTATTTCAATTTCCTTCTGAAATATTACCGAGAGGTGCATCTTAACACCACAACCCGGAGTGCCAGTCCTCTGCAGGGCACACACACATACACACACACTCACAGTTCCCAAATTACTCTATTGTAATATGGTATTTGCACAGCATCTGCTTTCAAAGAACAGATCTTATGCGTTTTGTTTGTTTGTTTTTTTACCCTTCTGGCTGGCATTTTCATATTTCTGAAAATTCCTGCCCAGTATTTTTGTTGCACGCATATTTACCAGCATCGACAGTGGTCCAGTGGTAAACACACCGTGCACTCACCGGAGCAACCAGAATTTGAGTCTGTCTCACATCATCAGTTTGGTCTTAATATTGGTTTGAAGACGTTTTTGCAACATCGTGTTAGGGACACTTGTTCAGTCGTCAACATTGTTCTGACGTCATTTCATCAAAGGAATTCAAAAACAACCCAACAGTAATGCTGCCCCAACGTTCAAATTGTTGGCAAACTGACCTCACCACAACGTTCTCATGGAAACAGGAAAATACTCAGGGGTTCACATCACAGGACGGCACCAACACTTTACTCAGCTAGAAGAAAGAACCGCTTACGTCAGGGGCTCAAGATTACCACGACCAACTAAAACTTTGTGACCCCCATGTTGTATGATAAAGCCACAGGAGAAATGCTTGCAACGCCATGTTGAATTTCGTCGTTGATCTTGTTGTGCTAGCCACTAGCATTGTTTTGCGGCTAGCATTTCTTTGCGGCTAGCATTTTTTTGTTTGTTTTTTTGCCGCTAGCATTTTTTGTTAATTTTTTCCGTCACTTACATTGCTGAAAAAGTACAGATATCTCCGGTGATGTACAGTAATGATGTGATTCTCTAGCCAATAACAAATCCGAGCAAGTTCTTAGGAGGTTCGCTATTGAACCGCTCTGAACCAGCACTAGCACCAGACACATGAACTAGCACCTGGTTCGCACTGGTGTAAAAAACAGCTCTACTCTCTTTATGTAACACTCAATCAGAAAAGCAGTGAGACTACAAAGAGACAGTGAGACAGAGAGACAAGAAAGGGCTACAACAGAAAAGAGAAGCAGTATACTCCTCATGGTCATGACGGTCAGGAAAGCCAGTGTAGGCACTTTCCTGTGAAACTAGATCACAATTGCTGTCTTAAAAAACGAACCAAGGAAGGACCTGAAATAAAATGTCACACTCGAGATAATATTGTCTGTAAAAACATATTTGTTGCTAGTATTAGCCTGCTAATCTACCTGATCCTGTGGCGTTCTGCCAGCGTGCCGCTCATCTGTTTGTAAATGCCAAGCTGAAAAAGTAATGAATTTTATCTACACGTATACGGCTTAAGAACATACTAATAAGCAGATAAATCACTGAATGTGAAACTCCGATTCGAGATTGCTGTGAGTCATCTTTATGAAGACATGACGAACATCTTTTAATTAAAGGCACAAACAATCCTGAGCGTTCATCATTCCCGTTTCAAAAGACTTCTTTTCAATCGTTGTCTCATTCATGTGTATATTAATTACAGCCGTATTAATGAGCTGTTTCTCTATTATGTTTGGACATAATCATTTTTTAATGATTTTCTTATTCAACACAAGCGGGTCGTACACAAGGCCGTATTATTGCGAATCATTTATGAATGAACATGTCCTAATTCCTGTAATACTCAGCGTGCATTAGAAAGGACTGCAGATGGAGGTTCGGCTAATACGAATAACGCGGCTTTGTTATGTCTAGACAATCCGCCTTTCTTTAGTTGCAATCTATTTTCCGAAGTGCACCAGTCGCTTTTTTCGGAATAACACCTCCGCAACACCATGCTGCCGCCTCCACGCTTCAGAGTCGGGATAGTATCCTCCAGATTAAAGCTCTCGCCTTTTGTCCTACGTACACTGCGCTGATCAATAGGAGTCAATGAGGGGAAAAAAATAATAATAACAACAACATTTTTGTATTTCATTTCACCAGAGAACAGTTCAGACTGGTGATCAGTCTGGCTTTTCTATGCCAGTCTCTCTCTCTCACACGCACGCACGCACACACACACACACACACACACACACACATATTCAACTCCGCTTCATTTTTTTGATTTTCATTCCACATCATAGCTCAGTGATTACCCCATTCATGTTGGTACTTGATCCCAAGACAGAAACTCCTGTGCACTGGGCAGACTAACAGATTAGCGGCTTCAACATCTACATCTTTTAATCCGTCAGCTATAATAAAAAATTTCTTCCAAAATACTGTAGATGACGGATCAGCACTATCCTTCCAGGTTTTGATAGAATTCTTAAACCAATTTAAAATATCCTCAGCTGCTTTCAGTACCTGATGCAGGCCAATAATTTGACATTTCAGAAGAACTGGTGACTTTTTACTTTTTTATGACAATGATGCATTATTTATGAATTGATGTTAATTGCACATTCTTGAACACCGTCAAAATCACTGCCACGGAAATAATAGCAGCGCTCTCCTTTGCCATCTCATTTTGCGTCTTGCCTGGATTGGGGTCATGTGTAGAAAGTCATCAATGCCAACATTAATTTGGCGTAATCCAAATTTGGGTATTAGGCGGTTTCTGAAAGTACAGCAAGAATGACTTTGATTGAAATGACCAGTCATGACTACATTACATACAAAATCTATGAATAACGTTTACTTTTACCCCTCTTCTGAAAGACATCCAGGACAGACGTTGCGTCACATCGTACGTCTGTATTCGAACATCTGCTAGACACTTAAGGGAGCGCGGAGGTAATGTTGTGTGAACAGAGTGGCGTAAATGCTGTAACTAATGGATGATATTTATTCAAAGATAATTATTTCAATGTCACTTTGAAAGTTAGAATGAGTTTGATAAAGTTATCCCAACTTGTCCCAATGTCATGTTTTGGAAAGACGCCATCAAAACCTAATTACACCTATATGACAACGTCATGCATCATTGCGGTTCCTGCTGCGATGGGTCGAATCCAGAGTCTGAAACGATCATCGCAAAGCATTCGGATCGGGGTGTCGTTACTTTACAAAGTCACTCTATATAAGGTCATCTGCTCGACGCTGATAATGCCAATAAACTTGCCTTTTTTTTTTTTTTTTTAAAGAGTGATCAAATAAAAAATGAGCAGAGACTACGCTTCATTCCTGATAAAAATCAGGAAACAGTGATGGGTTTAAACCACAGTGATCTATCTGGGTGATTTAGAATTGGTCTGCTGGATTAAACAGACAAAAATAAATTGACTCGTATCTTCAAAAAAGATCTTTATTTTAGACTTTGGAGAGAAGGAATACAATATCTTCATCCGCTTTCATCTTATCTGTGCTGTTAAAGAGATGAAAGCTGTGAATGTCTGGGCAAGTTCGCTATACACGAAATTAATCATACAGAATCTTTAGTGCTATTTCAATTATGCAGCAGTTAATAACTCGTAAGGTGAGGGTTCGATTCCCGCCTCAGGGTCTGTGTGTGAGGAGTTTGCATGATCTCCCTGTGCTTGGCGGGTTTCTTCAGGGTGCTCCGGTTTCCTCCGACAGTCCAAAGTAGACCAATTGTCATTTCCAAACAGGATACAGTGTGTGTTTGTGTGTCCTGCAATGGATTAGCACCCTGTCCAGGGTGTATGATCTCTCAAGTGTCCACTAGTCCCGACCCAGGACCCGATTATAGTCAGAGAAACGCACAGAGGAGTGTGTGTGTGCACAGCACGGCCGTGTTTGCTGGCAGGGTTAGCGAGGGATCCTCCTGAAGCACGACTCATCCCATGTAAAAATAGAACATGACTGGCCTGAGCAGCATGCTACTTCAACACTCAATTAAAGCATGCCGCTTCTGCGTGACCTCGTAACCATAGAGACAAGAGAAGGAGTGCCACAAAAAAAGCACACAGAGAGGTGCACGTTGGGGTGTGTGCGCGTGTGTGTGTGTGTGTGTGTGATGCCTTGTGAATCAAAATGGAGTAATTCAGAAAGGTGTGACAGACGGAGTGATTATCAGTCAATAAACAGCTCTGGTCAGTCGTCTTGCAGAGGTTTTACTACGAGAGAAGCTAAAACCGCACCGAAGCCATGCATTAAAGATAAACGATAGTGTTCATTAAATCATGATCGGAGAATACATGTTTCAGTACAGAAACTGGGAATTTCACACTGAGTACGAGTGTTAGACTTGCTGTTGATCTCAACCTAAAGCATTACAATAAATGAGTTTATCATGTACACTACATTAAGGATTTCAACATATTCAGGTTCAAGGTGCGCATGTGAGACCTAATAATAATATTATAACATTTTTTGCAGGAATGCATAATAAAATGTACATATTTTAATCCAGCACCTTTCTGTTAGCGTTCATACGGCTGATATTTTTATCGTTCATCCTATTCACAATATTTGGAAAGAAGAAGAAAAAAAAAAAAAACAATTATATTGTCTACTCATTATCACCATTTATAACATATACTGTAAAAATTACTCACATAGTCGACCTGGTTAAAATCGTACGTCCGGGAGACGTCGACAACTTGTTTGCATTAGTAGAAAGCCAAGCGAGGCAACTTTACACACATTTTATGAGCGAGTCTTTTTTTTCTTTTTTTGCATTTTGTGCAAGATTTAGTAAAAGACATACTGTACATGGCACCATGTGTTCCAATGAGAGCCACTTTCAGTTCAGTTTTTATAGCAGTGTGTGCCAAAGGGAATCATAAATTGAGATTAAGTGAGGTTTAATATCTATATATTTTTTTTAATGTTACTTAATTTCCGTGTCTTTTCTAAATGCTCTGGTCGTTTTTATATGCAAATATATGATTATAGTGTTGGTAATGGGCAACATTGAAAATATTTTGGGTGGCTGAAACTGATTATCTGCATTCACATCATTTCCTATGGGACAATGCCTTTCGCAATACGAACAGATTCTATTTGTATGTCGCGGACCTGCTGTACAGTAATTCTGAGGCTGGTGACTCTGAATGAACGTCTCCTCTGCAGCAGAGGGAAGGTTTTGGTCTTGCTTTCCGGGGAAGGTCTTCACGAGAGACAGTTTCATCATGGTGCTTGATGTGCTTTGCAAATGCACTTGACAATACTGTCCTTGCAAGAACTGTTCCAGATGACCTTCAGCTGACCTTCATGTCTTAAAATGACAACTGACCGTTGTATTGTTACTTATTCACCTAATGCCATACATTATGTGTTATTTCATAATTTAAACAAAAATGTAGAAAATAAATCCAAACTTGTGTCCAAACCTTTGACTGGTACTGTGCACTAATTACATGCACTAATTTCATCCCAACAAAAAAACAATAGGTTTAGTTACATGAACCTTCGTGTATCATTAGTGTTTGTTTGGTTGTTCGTTTTTTTTATGTTTTTTCTCGGACTTTTCCCTGTGAGGTCACCACATCGACGGACCCCGTAAATCTGGCACAAGGTTCTACACCCTCCCCGTCACAACCATCCAAATTTGGGTTGTATGGGACGTATTGATAAGGACCCAACAGCGGTGGCAGGGCTCCAACCCCTGATGTCCTTCTTTTTTTTTTTCTGCTTCTGTTCCTGATGAAATACTTCAAGCTTTCATCCACTGAGTCTCTGGCTGAGAACGGAGCACTGACTGGCTCAGGTTAAGCATGAAAGCCTGTTCTGCTTGAGTGAGCTCCCTCATACATGAGCTAGTGTTGCTGTGACTGGCCCCCCGGCTACAGGTTTCTGTGGCATCAGTTGGGAATCGAATTCGCAATGTCCATACTATGTATGCGCATCTTATCGGATCAGCATCCGGATAAACAGCTAAACAACAGGGTGGGTGAAAAGCAACTAAACGTTAAAAAAGTCCATATTTCTACAAAATACAAAATGTATTGAAACAAATTGTACACGTACTTCATTATATAGAAATATGAAAGCAAATCTTAAAATTTCAGGAGCCTAATCTAGTTTTTCTATATAGCAGATGTTTTCATATGACACAACCAAGTTATTTAAGCAGATTATTGACGCAGAGATGAAATTTCCTTCTCAAGCAACCACAGTTACCATATTACAAATTTGAGACATGAAAAGGAACATTTAAAACAAGATTAAGGGTTCCGATCTGGTTAGAAGGGGCCGTGCAGGTTTTGAAATCACAGCCTTCCAGGCACAAGCACAGAACAGCGAGCGCTGCAGCTACCTGCCCATTTATTAATAGAGCTGGGCCGTCATTACCGCACCGCACCGTGATAATGTCATGTCAGTCACATCCCACAGGTGGTTTAATCAAGTCATTAGCCACCGCTGCTTACAGAGACCCGAGCGCTCATTACCTCACATTCTGAAAGGTCAGTGCTCCCGTGATGGGTTCATACACACACCCGCACTCGCACGCGGAGACCGCGAACGTCTGTTTCCATCATCCATGTAATCGATCTTTCACCAAAGAGAAAGAGCGGATAAGATTCTCGCTGTCTCTTGCTACCATCGTCATCATCATCATCATCATCACTCTGCTGAAGTGTGTGCTAAATCACCAGCAACCATCAATGTTTTACATAAGACAGACAGACAGACAGACACTTGATTGATCCTGAAGAAAATTTCATATGCCCAGTTGCAAGGATAATAACACGATGGGTATGAAGTTCATTGTAAATCTGTGTAGGAACTGTGTAGTCAATAACAGTCAAAAAAAAAAAAAAACACAGAGTGGCGAGGGGCCTGGAGACTATCACAGGAGACTTAAGGCACATGGTGGACACGTACACACATTTACGCGCTCATTCACACACTACGGGCAATTTGGGAACGCCAGTTAGCCTAATCTGCATGTCTCTGGACTGTGGGAGGAAACCGGAGAACCCAGAGAAAACCCACCAAACATGGGAAGAGCATGCAAACTCCATGCACACAGATCCCAGATGAGGTGGGAATCAAACGTGAGCCCTGGAAGTGCAGTGCGAAAGTGCTAATGACTCATCCACTGTGCCGTCTCTAGAAGAACTGACATACCTTGAAAGTAAGTTAACCAAAAATGGAGATGCTGGAGGAGACATCATTAAGGCCTTTAATAATAATAATAGTAATAATAACTTTTATTTATATAGCGCCTTTCCAGAGCTCAAGGACACTTTACAATGAGCGTAAACAAAAAGAGATAATACAAACAGACACTGAGTCGAGGAAAAAAACAAACAAAAAAAAGTACGAGACAGACATGCAGAGGACAAGTGGTTTAAACCAAAGGGGTTCAGTTTAACGAATTGAAGGTGTAACATTCAGGAAACAAGTAAAGATTTAAATACTGAGATGTTATTAACAGAACGGAGAGAGTGTGGTAGAGAATTCCAAAGTTTGGGTGCAATAACACTAAATGATCTGTCCCCCTTTGACCGAGGGACAGCGGAAAAGCCAGAATCGGAAGAACGTAGTGAGCGAGTCGGGATGTAGGGGGCAAGCAGGGGGGTTGTAGAGGGGTCGGGAAGTAGGGACCTTACTATGTTTTAAACCACCGGAAAGATCCAGGTGGTATTTTACGCTATACATGCTTTGAGAAAAACAACAAAGCGTCTCAGTGGACCAACCCCGCTAAGCACAACAAGGCTGTGATCAAATCTTTAGTGAAAGTTGAAATGGCTAACACCCATCACACCTTGCATTGCACTCTCGTCCTCCAACGCTGCTCGACAGGTCCGACTAGTCAGTTTTCTGTCCCGACTCCTAGGTGGTGGAATGAACTTCTTCCAGATGACTAAATACCTAATTGTTTCTTAGGCATTTGGGTGAACTTCCCAACAATGTTTGGTACTCATGGGTAGTCACCTAGTGATGGTGGAAACTTCAAAGCACTTGTGTAAGTCGCTCTGGAAAGCATGGCCCCCTGGGAATATGTAGGGGTGAGAGTGTGCATCTTGACCTGGGGAGCCTGGACCAGACGGAGGGCAACTGGGGGCTCTTGTGGATGCCTCCTTCAAAGCATGAAGAGGATACTTCTGACTACTGCAAGTGTGTGTGCGGATGCTACAAGTGGATCAGATGTAATATCACTGGGATGGCGGAGGGGGTTGAAGTACTGTGTGATGATTGAGACCTTGAACTACTCGCCCACTCACCCCAGGGGTAACGAAGTAAAGTACTGTAAAAATCCCATCGTGGCTCCCATCATGAAGAACCGCTCCGATTCAGTTCGTTTCCAAAAACAGAAAACGTTTATGAAATATCACGCCTGCGAGTCTACGAAAACATAAGCATTCATGCTGCCTGGCTTGCGGGAATGGTGTTACTCTCTCCCTGGTTGATTGGGGCGACACCGAGCAGTGGTGGTGTCTGTGAGCTCCTGAGGGCTCGTGCTTATTATTCATCTTCATTCACATTCTGATCCCGAGTCGGAGTAAATCCTGGGAACAGCTGGCGTGAGAAAGGAACACACCCTGGCGTGTCAGTCCATCGTCCATCACAGAGCGCGATCCACACACTTCCACACGCCGACGGTAACCCGAGCTCAAGATCGAGTCGTGAACTGCGAAGCAGCAACGCTACCCGCTGTGCCACGGTGCACCATCATCACTTACAGTATTATGAAGCAGCTAATCCTGTGTTTTCATCAGAGAACAATAAACTGCAGCTCTAATGGCCGTGCTAATGCACTCCACACCATTTACTCCATACGACAAGAGAGGCTTTGTTTAACAGGAACTGAATTTATTGCCACTTTTAATTTCGAACTTCCTCTTTAGAGAACTTTGCATGGTTGACCATTTGCACCATTTCGCAGAAGGGCTTTTAAAACACTGCTTATCCCTTACCTCACACACACACACACAGCATTAAGCAGCCGGTCCCGAACACACTGCGCATGATGAGCGGAAGCTTTCAGCCTCAATCCTACGTTAATGTCAGACGTATTTCAGGTTTTATCTTGTTCCCAAACATGAACATCCTATTACCTACTGTATTATAGGATCTCTTCAGTACATCAACCTTAGCAAAGTTATTTCTCTGGTTTCTACTAGGGTGAGTCAAAAATTATCCGCACTCTGGCTGTAGGATTTGTTGTAATTCACATTAAAAAAGACAAATGCATTGTTTTCTTTTAATGGGGATGGAACTGGACATGCTTGTCCTTTGGTCCCCACAGGTACAAATGAGACGTGGGTGTCTGTGAGCCTCTCACCAGTTTATTGGTATATAATAAATAAATTGATGTTATTCAATTTACCTGGCAGTGCTGTTAATGTTATGGCTGATCGGTGTAAGTCATTTTCAGGGATTTGGAGATTAATCTAGTTACAAGCCGCACCGCGATTGCTTGGGATCAGCGAGGCTTTAGGTGGAGAGAGAAGACGCATCAGAATACAGAAAAAAAAAAAAAAACAACGACGATCAGACAGAAATAACAACCTGAGAGAGAAAACGCTGAAAAGAGTCCAAGCACCACAGTCGGCTCAGTCGGAAACTCATCGGAACACTTTAAACCTGTATACATGCCCGAGATCGGAGTGCGATGACTTCTGAGCAACGGGTCTGAAAAGCACTGTGGTGTATGAACATGGAGATTTAATTTTCAGCTACTAACTTTTTTAATTTACATTTACATAAGAAATAAAAAAAATACCTACTGTACTTTTAATCTCATTTTAATACGTGTGGGCCGTTTCCTTCAAACTAGTCAGACGTCTAATGGATGAATCTTGGCAAACTGGCCAAAAATGGCAACAACAAAAAAAATAATCTCTATTCTTTCTATTGCTTGAAAATACTTTGAAATGTATTTCACCAAAATCACCTTGGAAACGTTTATCTGTAATTCTGCCCAGGCTACCTGAGAAGATCATGTGTGTCTGTGCTTTCATGGGTTAAGTAGACACATGCCATAGAGAAATGAACATCGCAAAACGCCTAAATTATTGTTTATGTAACAACCTCACCAGTGACCCTTATTTCCCCCCTCGTCTCTTCCAACCACTCAGCATTCAGCATCACCAGGATACAAATCACCAGCCTGATCATGTCATCATCTGCACCTGCTTCTCACTGGCTTCTGCCTTAAGTTAGATGCTTTTTGCGCTTAAATGGTCGACAGGTCACCGAGTGGCTTAACAAACAAAAAACACTCAAATGAAACTGCTCAGGTAGAAGTGCGATACAGAGGCTTAATGGAGAACACTGGTTCGATTCCCGCTTCGGGTCTGTGTGCATGGAGTTTGCATGTTCTCCCCATGCATGGGGGTTTCCTCCAGGTACTCTGGTTTCCTCCCACAATCCAAAGACATGCAGATTAGGTTAATTGCTCGTAGTGTGTGAATGATGGATGGATCCCTGTCCAGGGTGTACCCCGTCTCATACCCCAAGTCTCCTGGGATACGCATCAGGCCAACTGGGACCCTGTATACAGGATAAAGCGGTATAGATGATGAGTGAGTGAGAGTGACCGCTTAGGTACAGGGACTGGACTGAAAAGTAGACAAGAAGTCCTTTAGGAAGCCTGGAGAGCTATTCTTCTAGACTACATTAAAATACAAGCAGTCTGGCGCTTTGGAAGTACGACTCGCTGGCACTTTTGCACAGTACTGCACTCTGTACAGATGACTATTAATTAAAGGAGGAATCAGCGTTTCTAATCCAATGCGCTTTTTGTCAAATATCCTCACGGTCCACTTGGGCTGAAATTCCTACTAATAGTTTTTTTTTTTTTTTTTTACCTGAGCCTCCAATACTGAAAGTAAACTCTGTATTTACAGTACTTAAAACCTCTCCGAGTTATACTGACTGCAGGTCTATTCCCTGCTATCCTGTGTTTAACCCAAATGAGGATGGGTTCCCTGTTGAGTCCGGGTCCTCTCAAGGTTTCTTCCTATTGCCATCTCTGGGAGGTTTTTCTTGCTTATCCGGGACAATCTGATAATTATGAGTTTTACATATTTCCTCACACATTTCATACTGATTTCCATCATTTTCTTTTTGCTTTCTTGAAGCTACTGTGCGATAATGAGCACTGTTAAAAGATTTTAAAACATAATAAATTGGAGAATAAATTGGGTGCAGTGGTTAGCATTTGATTCCCGCCTCTGTGTGCATGGAGGTTGCAGGTTCTCAGTCTGCTTGGTGCACCTTTTATTGGGTCTGTGTGTGTGTCGTGTGATGGATTGGCACCCCGTCCAAGGTGAACCCCGTCTCGTACCCAAAGTCTCCTGGGAAAGGCTCCAGATCCCCCACGTCAATGTATACAGGATTAAACGAGAAGTGAGTGAATTGAACTGAAATTTCTTTAAATCTGGGGGTGGAGCTTCTGTTCAGCTGTCGAGTTCAAATATCAGCATCTTTCTTCAGCATCAGCTTTTCCTTTAAGGAGTTATATATGTACAGTAACCTGATGTGAAATAATCTGTTACTACAGCACCAGTGTACAAAATAAATGCGATTGGTTGAACTAAGAGACGATGATGATGAGGCTCATGTTTAAACGCTGCAAATGTCTTGAGACACAGACTTCATGGGGATGATGATGATCAGAGTAAGCACATACGAACTGCTGTAAACTTTTATTAAACAGTTAAACGTTAATGTGGCATTAGTCCAGTGGGCTTAGATGAAGGTCCAGCAAAAAGTGAAGGTGTAAGTGAGAGAACTGAACAAGCTAATTTTACAATATGTTTAGACAGCTTCGATGTTTAAAGCTTAAACTATTGTGATAGCGAGATCATCGTAAAAAAAAAAAAACTGTGATTAATGCAAGAGAAAGTCTTGCTTTAATATAAAAGAAAAAATGTTTCGTGCCTCCATACAAATACTAAGGAGTTCCCTGCAATGTTGCCATGGAAACCAGGTGAGGCTTAGTGAAGCTGAAGCTAAAGTCCTACAGTGTTACCATGGCAGTAATATGTCCATGTGGCATGACTACAGAAGAGGGAAGAAGCTGTGTCAAAGTTTAAGCAGAAATAAAAATGTGCATATAATATGCGTAATTAAATAATAATAATAATAATAATAATAATAATAATAATAATCTCACGTTGCCAAAAACCACTTGCATCATATTCTGGCATGACGTTTTCCTGACTTTCCCTTTAAAAAAACTCCCTTTTCACTTCGAGACGGAGGTTCTGAGGTTCACTAGGGTGTATTTCAGTTCATCAGCATGTATTCCCAGGATTATCCTCTCGTACTGTAC